>BTPG01000006.1:160369562-160707062 GCA_036245525.1 Semisulcospira habei | reverse complement strand
AAATAACACTGATTTCAGAAACACACTGAGCTACCACTAGTGCTAGTGAAGGGGCTGAACTCTCCATATAAGTCACGGGTTGATGCGCCAGTTTCTTACTTCATCGGAGGAGAAAAGTGATACATTTCTCAAGTGATCAAGTAGCGAGAGATGTTCTGCCTTCAGAAAGCAAAAGACGGCAAGTCTATTTTTGTGAAAAGCGAGATTTTCATTGTAATAGAATGAACATCTCGCTTTGCACGACATGGACTCGCTTGTCTTTTGCCTTCACTGAGCCGGCGTCGGATGGCTAAAGTCGCCTGCTCAGCGCTAACCCATTTAGCCCCGACGCATTACAGCGGGAGATAGATCGACGACGATAATTCAAGGGTATTGCCAGATTAGATTGGCGCCATCAGGCGCCAAGCTAATCTGGCACTACCCGTGAATTATCATCTTCGATCCATATCATGTAACTGGTACATGGACGTTAGGTGACCCCTTCAAAATTTGGAAAATGCAGCTGTGGGGTTGACTAACTAATTAATAACTAATAGGTTTTCACAGGACAGTATTGGTCAATGAGGCTACTCGTCTGTGGATTTATTTATTTATTTATTTATTTATTTATTTATTTATTTATTTATTTTGGTGAGTATCAGTAGGGGCTTATGGAATTCTATACTTTTTGCAGATTGAAGTCTTTGCGACTGAGTATTAATTTTGATATTGCGAGCAGTTTCTTTGCCGCAGGGGTGCATGACAATTTATGTCTCTTGTGGATGAAAAAAAAAAGGCAGAGAGCTGTGCTTGATACAGAAAAACCTCTTTTTAACAGCCACCTTGTTTTGTTTTGTTTTTTCAAAGAAAAAAAGTGATCTTATTTAAAGACAGGGGCTCCCGCAAGAAAAGTCATGAAGGGCAAAAAGTGTCATGTCATTAACCCTTTTCATCCGGATGCACTTGCAAGAAATACATTTGACTATGATAGTTAAAGGGTGGTACCAAAATAGCTTGGCACCTCAGGCGCCAAGTTATTCTGTCACTACCCTCGAACTAAAATGGTTGATCTTTTTCCTAATCTGTAATGTAGTCTTCGTAGGAGAATAAGCAGATTTTTTTTTATAAAATCTGCCTCAGGATATAATGGGTTAAAGAGCATCCTTTGGGTGGCTAGAGCTACAGAGCTACAGCCACCTAAATGATGATCTATGACAGGTGACTCTTGTAAGGGTTCTGATGTATTCTCTGGGGGGGGGGGGGGGGGGGGGGGGCACTTGAGCAGCTAAACTGAAGAGCACGCAAAATCATCTGTCATCTGTCGAACAAGAAATCAGGCTCTTTTATTCAAAATGTCATAGGGTCTAAATTGGTGTTCTTGGCAGCATGCTTTTAAGTTACAAAAAGTCGTTCGCCCCACATTTGAGTGATTTGACCTTCGCTGCAGGGGAAATTCATCAAAGTGAAACTTTATTTCTTACTGAGTGTAGGCGCGTACAGGAAGGTTTTAGCTTCTTTAATTTTTTTTTTTTTTTTTTTGTTAAATTCTGACTTTTGTTTTTGATGCTGGTGCGGCTGAAGGACCATTGAGAATTTGACCAGGCTGAACAGATTTTGTACTCAGACCCTCCCCTTCCCCCTCCCCTCCCCCCCTCCCCCCTGCCCCTCCTCCTCCCCCACACGCGCGCGCGCGCACACACGCGCACACACACACACACACACACACACACACCGCTTCCGTACCTCTCCCCCCCCCCCCCCTCTCTCTCTCTCTCTCTCTCTCTCTCTCTCACACACACACACACACACACACACACACACACACACACACACACACACACACACACACACACACATTCACACACATTTTGCTAAAAATATTTCAGTTTTTAGTTGGTCTGTCTCTGTGTCGTTCAATTAACCCTTTGGCTGTCTGTAGAGCTTTTTGTCACGATGATTCCTGCAGGTATCATCGCGGCAGAACGCGTTACCGATAGCCAAAGGGTTAAGCTGATAAACATTGGTCATTTTTCGGATTTGTCATCTGCCCTTGTGCATGTTTTAAGTGCATTCAGGAGAAAGTAAATAGTAGATAGGTTTCAGGAGAAAGTAAATAGTAAATAGGTTTCAGGAGAAAGTAAATAGTAGATAGGTTTCAGGAGAAAGTAAATAGTAGATAGGTTAACTCGTTTAGTGCCGAGACAATCCGATTAGGCCACTCAACAGCAAGAGGTATAGATCCTTATGAGCCCCCGCAGTTGCGGGGGCTCATGAGGATCTATGCCTCCTGCTGACACCACTTTGACACCATGTTGTTGGAAAAGCTAGGACATTTTGGTGTCGAATGAACAAAGAGTGCAGAAACCACATCTGTGTCACGTGGCACTGACGGGGTTAAGGCGCTAGTAAGGAGGGCCCTGCTATGTTGCACGCTTATCTCCTCTACGTACTAGTTCCTGTTCCTTCCTGCTGCTTGCTTGGATCTCACCGTTGGCAGTCTTTTTTCCTTGCCCTTTTAAGTAACTGTAATTGTGTTGTGTGTTTCAGCTGCGGCGAGCTGCGGGCGGCTGCAGCCGACAGTTTGTGATGCACAACAAGGCGCCGCTGTGGAACGAAAACAGCCAGGTGTATCAGCTGGACTTCAACGGGCGCGTCACGCAGGAATCCGCGAAGAACTTCCAGATTGAGCTGCAGGGAAAACAGGTGTGCTGCTTATTTGTTTTCATTCATTCGAGACGTGCCGCCAACGGATACGCGGCGGTTCGCCGCGTATCCGCAGGTGGCACGTCTCGAATGAGTTAACCCCTTCACACCTGAGAAATATTAAATACCACCCAGGTGCAAGAGGTATAGATCCTCATGAGCCTCCACAGCTGCGAGATCAGCTCCAGATATAAGAGTAAATATTTTTGTTTGTTTTGTGTGCAGGTGATGCAGTTTGGCCGCATCGACAGCAATGCCTACACCCTGGACTTTCAGTACCCCTTCACTGCCCTGCAGGCCTTTGCAGTGGCCCTGGCCAATGTCACTCAGAGACTCAAGTAGTGATAGAATCGACCTGCACCTTGGTAGTAGCCATAGTTACAAGCTTGACCTTGGGACTCACCAGGCCCCTGACTGTAGTAGGCATGGAAACAAAATTTATTTGAGGAGTCAAGTAGTCATGGCTACAACCTTGACCCTGGGACTTACCCGGCCCCTAACTAGTGGTAGCCATGGAGACAGACTTGATATTAGTTGTCAAGGTGACCTTGCCAGATCAGAGAGTGACTTTGAGATTGATGCAGGTCATTTTGGCCAAGGTTCAATGAGTAATCTGTTGCAGTGGCAGCACCACTTTATGACTGTGGTGTCTGTGACATTGACCATGATCATAAATCATGGTGCTGTGAATTGCTGTGGCTTTACTTCCTTGACAACAACACTGGTAGTAGCCCTGTTGGTAATAGGTGTATAGGGCTACTATCATTGTATGCTGATGTATGATTTTGCACCTTACAACATTGGGCTATAAGGTCCAAAATCACAGGCCAACATTCAGATGGATCTTTGACATATCCTGTCATTGAGTGACCGATGTAACTTTTGCAACACTCATCACCTTCGAGTCACCTCGGCATCACCATGGAGTCACCTTGGAGTTCTGTTCCACTGTGCATATTCGCACGGCTACTTCATAGGTCACAGCAGCTGCTTGCTTTGAGTTGAAATCTTAACCCATTTAGCCCCGACACCCTACATCAGGAGATTGCTTGACCATGATAATTCAAGGGTAGTGTCAGATCAGCTAGGCGCCTTCAGGCGCTAAGCTAATCTGGCACTATACTTGAATTACCATTGTCAATCCACCTCCTGCAACTGGAACATAGTCCTTAAGTAAGACTTCCAAAATTTAGGGTATGCACCCGTGGGGCTAAAAGGGTTAATCAACTATAAAGAGATCTTCAAAGTCTATAAACTCACTGCCAGAATGCATCTGATAATTATGAACAAAACCGTACAAATTTCATGTGATTGTTTATTGTTGGATTATGATTCAATAGTCATATTGTGTGATGAACATTTTGGTGAATCTCTACTAGTCTGTCGAATTTATGGGCAAGTTTTAAGAATGTATAGATAATTTTCAGTATAGCAGCCACTCGGACAAATACAGGGTCGTTTTCTGTAAGAATCTTTACATGCTAAATCGTTCATGTTTAATTAAGGGCAGTGTTTCATTATGCATACATGTCAGCAAACCTACCCTGCATCAGTACGAGAATCAACATTACATTTTTAATTTTCTCTTCAAGCTGTGAATTGTATATAATCGTCAGCAAGCTTGCCCCACAACACCAGCAGCGCCCCCCCCCCCACCCCACCCCCCACCCCCCACCCCCTAGCCCCCTCCCCCCTCCTTTTCATCCCCAATCCACTCACTACCTTTAACACCTCCCTAGCAGCGCCTCCCACCCACTCCCCTCACACACGTGTACACACACACACACACACACACACACACACACACACACACACACACACACACACACACACACACACACACACACACACCTCAAAACCACTTTTCGTACTTAAATGATATATACCAACCAAAGGGGCCTGCCGGGTTCAGTGTGCTGATATGCGAGACAACCAACACTCGCTCTGTAGTATATTAGCTCATTGTTATTGAGTGACTGATGTAACTTTGGCAACACGTCATCAGCCTCGAGTCACCTCGGAATCGCCTTGGAGTTGCCTTTGACTGTGCATTTTCTATCAGCAAGTTCACTGGTCAAAACAGTCTCTTGTTTTGACTTGAAGCTTAATGAGTTAACCCATTCTACCCCATCACCGAAATCCCCAAATTTTGCCGTTGTTCTCTGAAGACTGCATTGCAGTGCAGGACACAGATCGACCATGATAGTTCAAGGGTGATGCCAGAATAGCTTGGCGCCCATAGGCGCCAAGCTATTCTGGCATCATCACCCTTGAACTATCATGGTCGATCTTTATCTTCATGTGGCGTGTCTGGGGTAGAATGAGTTAAGAATAATATTTTTTAAAATTTCATAGTATATAAACACACTGCCAGAATCCATCGTATATACTCAGACGAGCAAAAGAAATGCGACATTTTTGAAATCACCAATGTTTCCAAAAATGTCGCATTTCTTTTGCTCGTTAGTTTCGTTATAAACAAAACTGTACAAATGTACTGCCCTTGACCGCATATCAGCGCGCTGACCCTGTGATACGAACGCACACCGGTGGTTTGCTGTAGTGAGGAGTAGTGTACTGATGAAATATTGCACAGCAGTGGAATGGAATGAGCAGCGGTACTAATCGAAATGGACCATACGCACACTTGTGTCAGTTAGTAATCCCAAGATGAGACCTTTTGGATACGTTTCATAGCAATCTCAAAATGAGAGCAAATAATTGAGTTTCACGCATACTCAAACTGTGCCATGCCGTTGTCCTCTACTCATGATCTCAGTCTGTCACTTGCTGGGGATGCCGGGATCAACCTTAACAGTTCAAGGGTAGTGCCTGGTTCGCTTGACGCCTGGAGGCGCCAAGCGAACCAGGCACTACCCTTGAGTTATCATGGTAGCCCATTCTCCGAGACTTGCACATAATCTTCTTTTAATTCATAATTCTTATACTGTGAGCTGTTTCATCACTGGATGTGAAAGGAATACTCACTGTCCAAGATGGGGGTGATTTCTTCGCCTCTGTTGAATTCCCCGCACCTTATTTTGGATCGCTACGAATGGCTTACTTGAAGATGGTCAGTTAAACTTGGCTGATTTCCCATTTTATTCTTGCCGTTGAAATCACCGTCTTTTACTTTCACAACTTGGACAAAGTCTTTACTACTACCCTCCTGATTTTGAATATTTGCATGCTGTTGCGTGTGCTATGACATGTAGTACAGAGGCATCGGTAAAGTGTTGACGAGTACATAGTACTATGTATCATAGGCTGTCGTGACCTAACTGGAGTTACCCTATGTGCTGTTCTGTGATTTTTTTTCTCTCTGTATGATAATTGGGAGAAAGGTTTGAATTGCATCGCAAGCCAGAGTTTTCTCCGCAACTCTCCGACAACTTTTCTTGCACGACCCTGGAACTGTCTTGGCGTATCCACCAGCGGCATCTGCAAGTTGCAGAGGCTGAAGGTGGATACGCCGTGTTAGTGCAAAGGTCGTGCCAGACTTGGCTTTACCCGTGACCTGTCGTGGCCAGTGCATGTCCAGTTGTGGTGCGGATATCTATTTTTGCATTTGCTCAGCAAAGCTGCGTCTGCTACGTAACTCATTCAAGACGCCCCGCATCAATAGCTGCGGAAGTGTGACGGCAACGCTATACGCTTCCGCAGTTACTGATGCAGGGTGTCTTGAATGAATTTAACCATTGTGAACAAAAGTTCCATAGCGACAATCGAGGTTAACTTATGCGGATACGCGGCTGTTCGTCGCGTATCCGTACACGTCTTGTCTCGAATGAGTTAAAAGGTACTGCTGAATAATGTATTAGAATACACACAGATGGTGTCAGTGGCGTAACTAATGGGCCTCTGACGCAGAGAGCTACTCTTCGTCATCAAAAGAAGACAAGGTCACAATGTATGTGTGCAAAAAAAACAAGACAAAAAAACTTTTAGTCAGCAGTTTTAAGTTCAGCTTCACTCGTCGGGTTTCACGGACGCATTTGTGTGCTTGTCTTGAGACCAGCGCACTTTTTTTTGTACTCGATTGGCTAGCATCTACCCTCCCTTCCATTGTTCCCTTTCGTCTAGGAACTCGATTGCGATGTATAAGATTACCTCTGTATGACGGTTCCTCTTTACTGTTCAGTGTCTTTTACTTTTTACTTTGTGTGTGTGTCATGTTGATCCCTCGCCAGTGTAACTGATTTAATTTAATTTAATTAGTTTACTTGTTTTTGTCAAACTAAAAAAGGTGAATTATTCGGGTGCCCGTTTTGTTTTATTTCCTTTCAGTTTTTGTTTTCCCCAGCTAGCTGCAAGATTGATGACAACTTTTCTTCACTTTTAAGAAGAGAAAGAAGAAGACAAAAAAGCCCAACAACACAAAAGAAAACGTGCTGCACAGCCAGTTAGCCACGGTGCGCAAAAGGTGGTCGGGTCGATGTCGGCCGCTGTTGGCCCGCCATGCGTGGGCCAACTTCGGCGGACCTCGGCCAGAGCAACTTTTACGCACCTGGCATTGAAAGACTGCTGATTTTGAGTCACTTGCAGCACACAGTGTTTCTGGTAGTTGCAGCTTAAACCATCAACACTTTAACTCATTCAAGGGCCCGTATCAATAGCTGCGGAACGACACTTTCGCAGCTATTGATGCGTGACGCCTTTATTGAGTGAACACAGCCGTAAATATTCCACAAACTTGATGGTGATGCGTTCAAAGAGCAGTATAGATCCAAGTCGACAATTTGTTTTCTTACAAAACTGACTTTGTTTTAATATGTGGAATGTTTTTATGTGTGGTGTTTGAATACATTTTAAATATTTAAATATTTCTTGTGGCCAGTGACTTCTGTGTTTCCAGGTATATGTGAACTGTGAATCCTATACGCCTCTCTCACGCCCCCCCCCCCTCCCCCCCGGCCCCCGCCCACTCTCCCCCACTCTCCTCCCACCCCATTCCGCCCCGAACGAAAAAGGAATCTACCGATCATGTACTGCCCTCCTGATGTGATTATGAGCCGTATTTTTTTGATTAAATCCCAAGTGTTTTTGTCTGACTCAATTTCGGGTGTGCACAATCATTCTCGGCTGCTTGCCAAAGTTGATTGTCGTGGGTTTTTTTCTTTTTCTTTTTCTTTGTTCTTTTTTTCCCTATATTATTCTTGCCGTGTGAGTAACTCAAGGGACCACGATGACAATGGGACACGAATCCGTACTGTAATTTGGAAACATAATATTACCTGCATTCCCATTCATGCATATTCCGGTTGTATTTGAGTTTGGTGTCTGATGTTTTTTTCCATGTGCTGCTCATTGTTGCTACCTCCTGCGATAGCTCTGCGCTGCGAAAGTTAAAAAAAAAAAATTCAAAAGCAAAAGAAAGAAGTCCATTTTTGTGGAAAGCGCGATTTTCAGTGTAATACAATAGACATCTTGCTTTTCACAAAATGGACTTTACTCTGTTTTTCCCGCAAAGAGTCTCGAATGAGTTAACTCATTTAACCCCTCGGCCACATTTCCCAACTGTTGGAGGTGTCACCTGGCGAGTATGTACCAGTTGCAGGAGATGGACCGATCACGATAATTCAAGGGTAGTGCCGGATTAGCTTGGCGCCATCAGGCGCCAAGCTAATCTGGCACTACCCTTGAATTATCATGGTCGGGTCGGGGCTGAATGGGTTAACCTTAATACACTGGACTGTGCAGCTTTTCGAGGCATCTAAAAACAAGGACTGTAACAGAAATGTGTGGACCGTTTTGGGAGATTTAACCCTTTGGCTGTCGGTAGCGCTTTTTGTCGCGCGGTTATTCCTGCAGGAATCATCGCGACAGAAAGCGCTACCGGCAGCCAAAGTTTCACAAAGAGCGGGAATCATTGCGTAATTCATACAACAGGCATTTGTGACTGACCATTTTTGCAGCTGTTTTGTACTAACAGTAATTGCAAGAAACTTTGAGAATGCCTGTGAACAGTGGCGAGTCATTGTTAATCGCGTGCGTGCTTGTCTGTGGTTTTGGTCCTTGCGGCTTGAAGTCGTAAGGTCCAGATTCGCAGACCAGCACACCACGTGTAATCTCTTCAGATATTACTGATTCTGATCATTCTGATTACTCACGTCTGCAGTATTCCAAAAAAGCATTTCTCTTTGGCGCCATATTTTGTCGCCGGGTTTTGCTCTCGCGATCATCATAATGTTACACATGGTCAGCTTCAGCATTCAACGCTCCAGTGTACCCCCGGTAGCTGATACGACCGCGCACAGGCCTCTGTGGTGCTCGTTAAGCAAAAGATCTTCGGGCCTCGTCAGCCTTATCTGGCGCGGGCTAGCAAGGGCTGACATCGGCCCTTAAGACCCTTTGCTAACCAAGCATTTTTTATCTTCACTGATTCATGTAGAGTCATTACTACAATAACGCGATGGCGATCAACGCTATCGGACTTTATGGCTCCCGCGATGGATTCCTCGATGTCAGCAGAGGCTGACCTGTGGTTGAACTTGCGACAAGCGGTAGACGTTTAATCTGAATCAGTCTAATCAAGACTCGTGTTCTTGCCTGTCGTCATCGATCAGAAGGCTCAGTTAGTGCTTATCATTCAGCATGCAGTTGAGCCCGCTCGAATCAGT
Organism: Semisulcospira habei; assembly: GCA_036245525.1. Classification (NCBI taxonomy): domain Eukaryota; kingdom Metazoa; phylum Mollusca; class Gastropoda; family Semisulcospiridae; genus Semisulcospira; species Semisulcospira habei. Next base: position 160,697,760 of record BTPG01000006.1, on the reverse strand, counting down.
TGAACGCCGCCCGACTGCAAGAGGTATAGATCCTCATGAGCCCCCGCAGTTGCGGGGGCTCATGAGGATCTATATCTCTTGCTGACACCTTTTGAATCCATGTTCCTGGAACGTCTAGTTGTTTGGATGTTGTGCGTTGATTGCAGAAACACAGTCTGCGTCAGCTGGCACTGAACAAGTTCAAGTTCTTTTATGTATGGATGCTACCAAACAATCTTACATTTTCACAGGCTTTGGTTGAGAAACACGTGGTTTTGGGGGTTTTTTTGTGTTGTTTTTTTGGGGGGTTTGTTGTTGTTTCCTCTACAAACTGTATTGTTTTACAGTATTGATCTTCATGTTGAAATTGATAGCATGATACAGTTCTTGACGAAGACCCGTGTGTATATCCCTTGGGGTCATGCCATTCCATGACATTGGTTTTTCCCCCATTACATGCCACAGCACTAATGATGGAACGCGATACAGCAGATCCTGTTTTGAGCGACCACCCTTAAGAGAGATCACCTGTCGTTAAAGACCACCATAGCTGTAAGGCCACCTAACTAAATGAGGGTCTTTCATAACAGGGGCACTTGTAGAAATTCAAAACTTCTCTTGAGCACCTGTTTTTTTTAACACCACTCTTCGTTAGGCAGGGAAAAAAAGGTGGATTAAGGTTGCTCAAAACAGGTTCAACTGTATTTGCTGTTTTTGACAGTGAACGATCCATCATCAGATGTGTGTGTGTGTGTGTGTGTGTGTGTGTGTGTGTGTGTGTGTGTGTGTGTGTGTGTGTGTGTGTGTGTGTGTGTGTGTGTGTGTTTCGATGACAGGGAATCTCAATATCATACTCATTGATTATTTTTTTCTTCCTCTCTCTCTCTCTATTCATTGCGAAGGCATTACCCAGCAAGCAAAGGACATGGGGCCGACGTCGGCCGCAGACAGTGCGCGGGCCCACTGCGGCCGACGCCGGCTTAGACATCTTTCGCTTACTGGGTAGGCGGCTGGATCAATACGCCGCTGTCAGCATCATACTCGGCGACTTTTTGTCCTCTCTAGCAGCTAGATATCACGCGCTGGTCGCTTTTACTGACTACACTCTGTACATTTTTGATTCAGCAAGATCTTGTAAGACTGATTAACTCATTCGCGGCCAGCCGCATCCGGATGCGGCTGGCCGCGAATGAGTTAAAGCCCCTTGACTGCTACTACTGACGATACGCGTCTTTTCCGCCCAGCGGTGTCGTCAGCAGCAGCCAAGGGGTTAAAAAAACTGTATAAAGTTCTGAGATCCGCTCAGTCACTGAGGTTCACTCTCGCACATCTAGTCAGATATTTCAGCCGACATCTGTAAATGTCACGTTACAAATGGCTGGTCTCACTTCAGACAAATCGTGTTGCTCCCACCCACCCCCACCCCTCCCACCGCGTTTTCTTTGCCATTGAACTGAAAAGTGAAAAAAAAAAGTCATATAGAAAGCAAACACGATCTGTGTACATTTACTATTTCTGTTTGTTTCGCGTGCATAACCCTTATCATTCGGAATACACCAATGTGTGAAATAAGTGTGACTAAAATAGTTCAAGGGTAGTGCCAGAATAGCTTGGCGCCTCTAGGCGCCAAGCTATTCTGGCCCACCCTTGAACTAAAGCCATTGATCTATAATGTAGCTTACATATGGCAGTGTACAAATTTGAAACTTTTAGCCTCAGTATGACTATGGGTTAATTCAGTTGGTGGTTACTCTTTTCATCATCTATATCTTGTGAATCAAAAGAGTATGATGACCTTGATTCTTTTGAGGTCAATCAATTAAAGTCGAATAAAAGCATTTTCGAGTCGTTCTTGTTTTATCGGGCACGGGCAAATAAAGACAGTGTTCAAATGTTCGTCTTTTGTTGACTGCAGGAAATGTATTTCTGCAGGGTTTCAGCCGTCAGTCGAGACGTTATTTTCTCGTTTTTTTTTTTTTTTTTTTTTTTTTTTTTTTTTGTCATTCAAGTGAGATTCTTTTTCCAGCAGTTAATGATGTAAACTTAACCCCTTCAGTGCCGGGGAGCTTTAAGCGCCACCCAACTGAATACAAGACCCCTCATCCTTTTGAAGAAAGCGGGGGAAAGGGCCATCACTTCTTTGTCATGGAGTGATGGTCCTTTCTCAGCAGGATGAGACGCCATGAGCCACCGCAGATGCAGGGACTCATGACGTTCCTTGCCTTTTCTTGACGCCATACAAATGATATCGGGATTGCTTGCGTGGGTGGGGCTCTTCGGCATGGAATTGGCCGCGGTTTCAAAGACGTAATTCATACCCGGCAGCAATGAAGGGGTTGCCTTTGATCCTTAACTGGTTAACCCCTCCACTGCTGTGAAAAGGTGACACACCACCCAACTGCAACGGCATAGATACCGCTCACGAGCCCCTGCAGTTGCGGGGGCTCATGAGGATCTATGCCTCGTGGCTGGAACCACTTTGTGTCCTTGTTCCTTGGACGGCTTGACATTGAATTTACGATTCCAAAAACACTGTCCTGCGTCCCGGCTAGCAATAAAGGGGTTGAAAGCCCACCGTCTGCCCTGTAACAGGCGACTATAGTCGCCTGTTACATGGCAGACATTTGGAGTGCAGTGTAATGCAAGCATATTAAACTCATTTGTTCCCTGCCAACTGCTACACAAATTTTCAGTGCCAGTGTGTTCTGTACATTGTGATTCAGAAACCAGTGATATTACCGTCTTGTGTTATTCGGTCAATATTGCCAGTCGTATATATTTTTCTCTCTGTTACCTCAGTGAACTGTGTACACATTTTGTCGAGTCGAGCGCCCCAGTGAGCCAACACTCCTCGGGCAGACGTAGGCACATCGGCCCGAACACCTTTTTGCTCACTGGACCCGCGTGTGTGTGCAGGTGTTATTTATTGTTTTTGGATTGCCGTTGACATCTTGCATATATACAGTTTACTCATTCGAGACGTGCCGCCTCCGGATACGCGGCATAAGCCGCGTATCCGGAGGCGGCACGTCTCGAATGAGTTAAGTGAACAATTTACTCTGCTGGTCTGTTGTTATGTTTTGGCATAGATCTTGCGCTTCAAATGAGGTTTACTTGTTATGTACATGTATCTGATACGTTTGTATTTTGTGTGCCAAACTTCGTCTTCAATGATCATGCCTGTGCGTTTCTTTTCTTTGTTGGGTTTTGTTGTTGTTGTTGTTGTTTTGTGTGTGTGTGTGTGTGTGTGGTTGTTTTTTTTTTTCGAAGGGAAGATTTAATGGGAAATAAATTTATTGTGAAATTGTGAACGCGCATACGGCCTTCGTGTTTGAATTAGACGGCGCGCATTTCGTGTGTTTCGTAGTCGTGTTGTTGTAGGTTTAGCACGCGACAAAAAAATTATTTCTCCCAACATGAAGGATCCTGTGTGCTGGGCTGTGATTTTAGACCTTACGGCTGTAGCGCCGTAACGGCAAAAATCGCCCAGACCAGCGCACACACATAGTTTGAAAAAAAAAAAAAACACTTTGAAGGCCCACAACCGCCGTAAATGTTCAAAGATGCACTTCTGTGACAGATGGTTACCAAACGCTGCACACAGGTCTGGTTATGGTTCATCACTTTGGCCACGGGGCGATCCAGTTAAGCGCACGTCGTCTTTATATCAAGTGAGCTGACAATGACTCCGCTCCGTTCTAGAAATACAACGCTATCAGTGCGACAAACAGCTAAAAGTAGAACTGACACGCTAACGGCAGCGCAAAATAAATACTAAGTGCGATTACGCGTGTGCTTTTGCTGCGTGTCCAAACTGCTGTTGAAGCTCATTAGATGTGTGGACAAGGCATAACAAACACAACTGGTGTTGAAATATGTCTTCAGATTGATGCGTAATGGTACGTTAAACCCACAAGTACAAGATTTAACTCATTGCACCCCAAGACCGAAATCCCCAAATTTTGCCGTTGTCCTCTGAAGACTGAAGTGCAGTGCAGGACACAGATGGACCATGATAGTTCATGGGTGATGCCAGAATAGCTTGGCGCCCATTCTGGCATCGCCCTTGAACTGTCATGGTCGATCCTTATCTTGCTGAGGTGTGTCTGGGGTAGAATGAGTTAAAATAACCATGTTCGCTTTACCCCATTTAACCCCCAAAGTTTAGAGGTGTCACCTAACAGGCACCGAGCTACTCTGGCACTACCCTTGAATTATCATGGTCATTCAGTCTCCTGCTGTAGGGCGTCGGGGCTAAATGGGTTAACCCATATCATACTGAGGCTAAAAGCTTCATATTTGTACACTGCCATATGCAAGCTTATTCTGTTGCTTGTCCATCAGTCCTTTCAATGGGCTTAGGCGAACTTGGCGGCGCCCGTCTCCTCTCCAAGTATTTCAACTGACTGAGAGACGCGTCAGCCCCTCACAACGTTTCGCCCGCCAGCAGAAGCGGTTACCGGGGTGTGGCTAGGTAAAGGACCTGGAGCCAGCTGTGAGAGTTGAGTGCCATGTGAAGACCAGTGCTCCCGCCTGCCCCAAGAGGCGCTGCTGGCTGAAAAGTCAAAGGTACTACTTCTCCATGAACACTCTACACCCCACATTCATTCACATGAACGGCCAGAAGCTAGAAGAGGTCAATAGCTTCAAGTACTTGGGAGCCACCCTGTCCAAAGACGGTAGTTGCATAGCAGAGATCCGTATCAGGATAGGTACAGCAACATCCGCAATGGCCAGGCTGGACAGGATATGGCGAAGTAACTCCATCAGCTTCACCATCAAGTACAGGCTTTACAAGTCCCTCGTAGTGTCTATTCTACTCTACGGCTGTGAGACTTGGACGCTGCTTGCAGACTCAGAAAAGAAAATCCAGGCCTTTGAGAACAAGTGCCTGAGGAAGTTGCTCCACATCTCGTACCGCGAGCACAAGACCAACGAATATGTACGGAGCATCGTCACTTCCCTGGTGGGCCCACATGAACCCCTTCTGGCAACCGTGAAACGGCGCAAGCTTGCTTGGTTTGGCCACGTGACCCGACACAACACCTTGTCCAAGACTATCCTCCAAGGCACTCTCGAAGGAAGTCGTCGGCGAGGTCGTCAGAGAAAGAGTTGGGTCGCAAACATAAAAGAATGGACCGAACTCGAGATGCCAGACTTGCTTGCCACCGCCCAAAATAGAACTCAGTGGAGAGCACTGTCTGTTGCTGCTGCCTTTCAGTCCCCCCAACGCCCAGTTCGGGCAAGGGACTGATGATGATGATATGCAAGCTACACTATTGTACTTACAGATAAGGAGATAGACCAATGGCTTTAGTTCAAGGGTGGTGCCAGAATAGCTTGGCGCCTAGAGGCGCCAAGCTATTCTGGTACTACCCTTGAACTATTTTAGTCAAACTTATTTCACACACTGGAGTATACCGAATGATAAGGGTTAACAAAAGAACCCCTTTTCTTCTTCGCATTCTTGTGAAATACAGTTAACTCTTTTGGGGTGGACGTAAGCAATTAACAGTAACGAAGAAGAAGAGCAGGGTTGATTTATTGCAACTTATTTTATCTTCTATAAAATATGTTCGTTGACAGAATAAGGGAACGTTATTCTGCAGTAATATTCAGTCAAGGGTTCTATATAAAATCCCTGTATTCAGAGGCCTCGCCCGGAAATTCCAGCATCTTCCCATTGAGCTCGCTGTTAAAGGGAAACGACAAAAAAATGAATGTATCAGTTTCTGATTGCTTGCCTCCCTTTCAGCTGTGCGAGATTTCAGCAGATCACGAACTAGGGGTAATCTGAATCAGTTAAAGCTTGTGCTCCGTTATTGTAAGGAAAGACCTAAGTCGTGTCCCCTTATAGTAAGAGATTAAATGGATCGACCGTTTCGCTGGATTGCCCCGCCCGGATCGTTGCGACATGCAGTCGGATAAGTACCTCAAACTGAGGGTGTCAACGAGGCAACTCAGCCCGTACGCGGTTTTAGAGCCCCTGCTGCTGCTGAGGCACATGAGATTACTGTATGCCTCTTGTAGATGGAGCGGCGTGGATGAATCCACTGTGTGCTTGAATATCCTTAGCATGCCTTACAACCAACCAGTCAACCACTTCCCTACCAGTGGACGTGTATTGTGTTTCTGAAATCTTTGTTAACTCATTCCACCCCACGCACGTATTTCCCAAATTTTGGAGGCGTCATCTAACTATGCACCAGTTGCAGGAGATGGATCGACCATGATAATTCAAGGGTAGTGCCAGATTAGCTTGGCGCCTGTCGGCGCCAAGCTAATCTGGCACTACCCTTGAATTATCATGGTCGACCTATCTCCTGCTGTAGTGCGTCAGGGCTGGATGGGTTAATTTAAAGGCAAAGACCCCTAGCCGTAAAAGAATTACAGATATAAAAGTACTTTCAGCAAGGGGCATAGATCCTCATAAGCCCCCGCAGGTGCGGGGGCTCATGAGGATCTATACCTCTTGCAGTTGGGTGGTGTTCAATTTTCTCGGCAGTAACACTTGAAGCTTGTGGGTTAAAATGTCGAAAAAATGAAAGACTTCTTCTGTTCTTCTTCTCTCTTGTACTTAGGAGAGTTCCACGGACTCGCACCAGTGGCAGTATGCAAATTCGTAACTCACATGGACTGTAAAAAGATGGTAGGAAAGTCTTAAGTTTAGGCAAGACAACACTGCCCGCGGAACCCGTTATTACAGGAATCATCGCGACAAAAGCGCTACCGACAGCCTAAGGGTTAAAGGGTCACGGTGAACACGTGAAATCTGGCAGTGGCTCTGAACAACAGAGGAATGGTCCACCCAAACTGACGCATGATATATCAAAACTCGAAACATTTACCTTAGTTTCTGGGGCACGGTTTCGTGCACTGAAGACCCACTTGCTCAAGATCGAACGATTCAATTACGTACAGCAGAACCTGTTTTGAACGACACCCTCTTGAGAAATCGCCTGTCACTGAAGACCGTCACTTAGGTGACTGTAGCCACCTGAATGATGCAAAGATACTCCCAACAAAAAGGAAGAAGCACGCTTAAAAAGGACAATCACGACACAGTTTTAAAACTTTAAAATGTTTTAATCGTGTCGTAATTGTCCATCCACATTAACACATTCTGCCCCAGGGCCGAAATCCTCAAATATTGAAGTTGTCCTCTGAAGGACTGTATTACAATTCTAGAGACAGATCGAGCACGATAGTTCAAGGGTGGTGCCAGAATAGCTTGGCGCCTATGGGCGCCAAGCTATTCTGGCACCACCCTTGAACTATCGTGCTCGATCCATGTCTTGCTGTGGCATTTCGGGGTTGTCGGGATTATCTTTTTTTATTTTACACGCTACAGATGAGTGGTGGTCTTTAATGGCAGGTGACACTGTGTTTTCCTTTGATGACTTCTCTTGTGACGGCAACTGTCTGTAGTTTAACACATGTAGCCCCGAGTCCCTGCAGCAGGAGATTGATTGACCATGATAATTCAAGGGCAGTGCCAGATTAGCTTGGCGCCTTCGGACGCCAAGCTAATATGGCACTACCCTTGAATTTTCATGGTCAGTCCATTTCCTGCAACTGGTACATAGTCATTAGGCAGCACCTCCAAAATTTGATAATTGGGACCTTGGGGCTAAAAGGGTTAAGCTAACTATGCGTCGACGGTGATCATACGAACATGTCACACTGATTTTCGGACATTACTGCGTAATGGACTCGCAGATAGATTAATTAAGACACCTGACTGCGATACAACCCCACAAAGGCCGTTATGTTAGATCGCCAGCTACTTTCTGTTTTGGTCATGGTCCAGGAGTTGTGCTATAAATAGCTTTTATCCCGGCTCAGTCTTGGTGGAGTTGAGCGGCGTATACCCTTCAGCGGTAAAATGGACACATAGTGATATAATCACACAGTTATGAACGAGATAACAACACTCACAAACCAGATAGGTGAGGCTAGCGCTGGAAGAATTGTACACAAACCAAGGGGAATCACAGCGCTGGACAGACAAACAGTTAGATCCCCTGCCCCCGCCTATCAGGCACCCAGTCGCCAGCCCACAGAGAAATACGCAGGTATAGAACAAGACGATCATTTCCATCCTCAAAAAGAATGGATCAGGTCTCTTATATAACCCATGTCTTTCTCCGGAACTTAGGAAGTAGGCAGGAGAAACATACATACACAAACATGAAGTTATATAAGACATAGGTTATATAAGAGACCTGATCCATTCTTTTGAGGATGGAAATGATCGTCTTGTTCTATACCTGCGTATTTCTCTGTGGGCTGGCGATTGGGTGCCTGATAGGCGGGGGCAGGGGATCTAACTGTTTGTCTGTCCAGCGCTGTGATTCCCCTTGGTTTGTGAGATAACAACAGTAGCCACTCGTTAGGAGACATTTATATTATATTATATTATATTATATTATATTATATTATATTATATTATATTATATTATATTATATTATATTATATTATATTATATTATATTATATTATATTGTATTATATTATATTATACAACATTTTGCTTGATATAGTGCCGATAACAGTCAGATATGATTACGAGACCTGAGTCAAAATGGAGTCGTAGGCATTGGATTCGGGTCAAGTAATCACAGCTGTCGGTTATCTGCACTATATATCAAGCAAAATGTTGATCAATATAATATAATATAATATAATATAATATAATATAATATAATATAATATACGGGTGGCTACCCTTGTTATCTCGTCCAAAACAAAACTGTGCCTCACGTAATTCATTTTTTGGCTGATTGTGGTATTCAGACAAAACACATGAATCGCAGACCACTGCATATCGCTGTCGACTCGGTGCGTAGATTTCGTCTCTCTATGAAGACATCGGTGCTTTGTATAACCGTGCGTGTTCAAATTCTACTTATAAATAGATCACGCATAATTGCGGAAAATGCCAGCTGATTTGTTTATTTAATTCTTATCTCAGGTTCGATATCGCCAGCTGACATCTCTTCAATTCACTAAGTGCAGCGACTGGCGTCTGTTCTCCGTTCGTGTGAGTGCATATGATATAAATTTTGAGCGTCCGTACACACTAAGATGTATTTCATTACTACTACACATAAGGAGCTTGTTAATGTTGCAGTATGAAAATATTTCGCGTTTCCGTTTGAAAATACAAGTACCATGAAGATCGAGTCTTCTAGGCGCGCAAGGGATTTTGGGGAGGAAAGTATATCAAGCAAGATCATGAATATCAATTTGCTTGTTATACAATATATCAAAACATGTGTCAAAGAAGGACAACAATTATATAGTAGGTACATATAGATATATATGAGGTTTCAAACAGTTTTATGCAATATTGAGACTGCTCCGGGAACTCTTAGTGCGTTTAAAGACAAGTTTCTTGAAAAGAAATAAAATAAGAAAACAAAAATGCTGGCTGCTTAAAACAGGTTCTACTGTGGCGTCTGGTCTTGTCAGGTCAGTCAGGTCACATGTTCAAGTCAGTCCGTTTACATCGACTATGACGGAGCGTGGGGAGTGTCTCAGTACAGTAATCACCTCGTGGCCACTTTCACAGTGAAATTTCAGTCACTTGAGAAGAAAAAAAAAGAAGTTTGTGTACACATATACGTCTGGCAAGCAACAGATCCTTTGGCCGACGGTCCAAGGATTTTTTGCTTAATCGGTGTACTTTTGTTTCGCAAGCACTGTCAAAGTCTTTGCGGGGGACGTTGTTACAGAGGAGGGAACTTACAGCATTGAACTGGAATCTGGGAGCAAGCTCACTTTTACACGCGTATTAGGTCAGATGGGTCGTATGGTTATGTTCAACGTAACTACACAAGCGCACGCGCGCGCACACACGGGCGCACCCACCGCACCCACACGCGCACGCACACACGTACATACACACAAGGCACGAATACATACAAAGCATGCATATACAAGGCGCGCGCACTCCGGCACACACACACACACACACACACACACACACGCACGCACGCACGCACACACACACACACACGCAGATACACAAGAAACGCACACACACAAACACGCGCGCGCGCACGTATGCCAGTCATTTGACACTTTCACTTCCAAAATTAACCAGCTCAGGTTTATTATTTATTATTACATGGTATTGATATGGCGCATTTCTCATATTTATAATATAACTCAATGCGCAGAATGTAGCCGCGAACTGAACCCAACAAGCACGCTCACGTGAATCACGCGCATTCACCCACACACAGTACGTAAACCGACAGAACATTCACGTGGTGCTAAGGGCAAGCTCAAGCGAGCTACTGTAGTTTTTGGAAATTCAAGATCGTTTGTATTTGAAATTTGATTAAGTGGGCTGAAGCTGATACCAAAGTCACTTTATCATCGCCCATGGTAAATACTTAGCGCTGAATTTGAAAGATGGCTGTCGGTAACGCTTCAAATCAGTTTTGTCGCGACGATTCCTGCTTGACGATTCCTGCTTGACGTGACGATTCCTCCAGTACGTCCGCTCTTTACAGCAGTGCTTAGAAGGAACGTGTGTAACGTGTGGTCGTCGCGGCATTGACCATGACAGAGACAGCTGAGCAGAGAATCTGCATCGAATTTTGCCAAAAGCTTGGCGATACCTGCGCAGAGGCCTACGCAAAGTTTGCAGAAAGTGTATAGAGAGGATGACAGTTCAAGGGTGGTGCCAGAATAGCTTGGCGCCTAAAGGCGCCAAGCTATTCTGGCACCACCCTTGAACTATGAGCCGAGTGTACGAGTGGTTCAACTCAGACGTTTCCTAAATGGCCGACAATATGTCGACAGTGACGAACGTTCTGGGAGACCAGCAACCAGCAGAACTGAGAAAAACATGGGGATTGTTCATCATAAGTATGCTCCACCTGGTCAGACAGTAAACAAGGAGTACTACTGTGACATGTTGCGGCGTTTGCGGGATGCTATTCGTCGGAAAAGGCCAGCGGCCTGCGTCCGGCGAGTGGCAATTGCACCATGACAACGCACTGCCCATTCAGCGCAGCTTGTGCAGCAATTTTGGCCAAGCACAACATCCGCCGGGTCCGACAGTCACCGTATTCCCCAGATCTCGCCCCTTGCGACTTTTTCCTCTTTCCAAAAATCAAATCTCACTTGAAAGGAAGAAGATTTCAGGACGTCGAGGAAATCCAAGTGAATGCGACGAGGCAGCTACTGATTATCGCAGAAAACGAGTTCCAGGGCTGCTTCCATCAATGGAAACAGCGCTGGATTAAGTGTGTGGCTTCCGAAGGGGACTACTTTGAAAGAGATTAAATGCCAAATTGGTCCGTGTTGTAGTTTTCTTTTCATAGCACCAGTCCTGATACTTATTGATCGCACCTCGCACTCTTTAGGTGACACTTCCAAAATTTGGCAAATGCGGCCGCGGGGTTAATGGGTCAAGCACACAATGAACGATATTCTTTCGCAAGAGGCGTGAATCCTCGTGAACATCGGCATATCATATCATTTGTTTACCTTTATTTTGCTTCTGTTCCTTCGGCAGGCCGAGGAGGCGTCCGAGTTCAATGTTCAACGGCAACCCCTCGTCTACAGACCTCTCACTTTTTTGCTCGGACGCGTACCAATAAAGACGCTCACTACCCTGCGGAAGAGCAAATTTTGGTCAACAAGAGGCATAGATTCTCATGAGCCTCTGCGACTGCAGAGGCTCAGGTGAATCTATGTCTCTTGCGGATGGAAGGGTGTGGATGAGAGACTGTCTGGCACATTGGTGTAACTGTGTTACTGAACGAAAAAACGGCTGCATAGGTGGAAGTGCATTAAAATTGAAAGAAGAGACAAAAAGTATCAAAGTATGCGATTAACAGATAATCAATTTTCAATATACTCACTCACTCACTCACTCACTCACTCACTCACTCACTCACTCAATCAATCAATCAATCAATCAATCAATCAATCAATCAATCAATCAATCAATCAATCAATCAATCAATCAATCAATCAATCAATCAAGCGAATTTAAAGGAACAAGTCTTGCCTTTGACTCGCAAATTATAGCGAACAGCATTCTTTAATGCCATACAAAAACGAAAATCCTGTTGATTGGCACTTGCATATTGGGTTAAAATTATATATGTCGATCTGTCTCTGAAAGTACACTTGCACCATCATTAATTGAGCAATGCCCCGATAGTCAGACGGCTCGCTTGTGTGTGTGTGTGTGTGTGTGTGTGTGTGTGTGTGTGTGTGTGTGTGTGTGTGTGTGTGCGTGCGTGCGTGCGTGCGTGCGTGCGTGCGTGCGTGCGTGTGTGCGTGCGTGCGTGCGTGCGTGCGTGCGTGCGTGCGTGCGTGCGTGCGTGCGTGTGTGTGTGTGTGTGTGTGAATACTTGAGCCAAACGTCTTGACGATGAAAGTATGCAGAAAGTCAAACAAAACTCTCAAAAGACGGCGAGACGCTTTGCTTACTAAAGGGACGTAACCATCACGTGAGGATCACCCAACATGAGTCATTTAACCCCTTGGCGAACGCAGATTCCGGTACTTTGAACAGTTACGGTGGCTGCTTGCACAAAGTGGTTAATATATGGGGAAATACACACGACAAACTAAGGGTATATATATAGAGAGAGCTAGAACGGCAATCCTAACCTTGTTCCAAAGTCACAAATCACACAGCGAACGAATTTTATCGTTACATTTATTTTTTACGACGTGAGAAGTTTCTGCTAAATTAACTGGGCAGATGGGGTAAGTCAGACGTGGAAAACGTTTCTAAACGGAAATTTGTTTATTTTCTAGAGTTAGATTTACCCTAGAACGTAACCCATTTAACTCCAGCGCCGCTTTTCTGAAATTTTGAAGGCCGGAGTCACCTAATGACTGTGTACCAGGAGACTGATCGATCATGATAATTCAAGGGTAGTGCCAGATTAGCTTGGCGCCATCAGGAGCCAAGCTAATCCGGCACTACCCTTGAATTATCATATTCGATGCGTACTCACTGCTGTAGTGCGTTGTGGCTAAATAGAAAAAAAAAGAGATGAAAGAGAAAAGTGTAAGCAATCAGTTTTCAGTCTGTAGTGTTACGGTGGACGTTTCTTGTCGTTGCTGGTGATGCTGATTTCGCGATGGTTGTTGTCGTCCTGACTCGTAGGATGTTGTTTAAACTGATTACGACGAACGTCTCATGCCAATGCTTAAGCAGATCGCTACCAGAGGTCGCAGGTAATGTTTCTGAAATCTTTGCTCATTCAACGACCAAAACGCCACAGCCTTCCAGGGAACTTGGATACAGACTGGTCACAGCAAGAGGCATAGAGGCATAGATCCTCATGAGCCCCCGCGAACGCGGGGGCTCATGAGGATCTATACCTCTTGCCGTTGGATCGTGCTAACTTTTCCTCAGTCGTCAGTTAAGAGGTTACAATTCTGCCTTTGCAAATCAGCATTTATCTGACAAGCCTTACTTACGCCCTCCCAAAATTATTATAGCTCTCTCTCTCTCTCTCTCTCTCTCTCTCTCTCTCTCTCTCTCTCTCTCTCTCTCTCTCTCTCTCTCTCTCTCTCTCTCTCTCTCTCTCTCTCTCTCTCTCTCTCTCTCATTTTGTCAAATGCAGGGTCCCCTGGATGACAGCTCTGTTGCTCCTGGCGTTCGTCCACGCTGTTCGCGGCTACGGCGCCTTCGTCGACCAGGTGCCCAACGGTAACCGTGTGCCCCACCCGTGCAAACCCAACATCGTCTGGCACGCCCTCGGCCACTACAACGCAGACGGAGGGGGCAACAGGAACGCTTTCGGCGAGGACTTCGCTAACGCCGGACACGTAAGAATTTTACTGAATTCATCTTAAAACGGGACGAACGTATCAATACTGGACAAATGGAGTCAGCGATGAAGACTATGTCACTGGAGGATTTAACGATCTATGTCTCTTGCAGCTGAATTGGGTTTTTTTTAAAAAAATCGGCAGTAAAGGGGTTACACAGTATGCAAAAGGCTATCGGGCAGAAGTCGGCCGCAGTGGGCCCGCGCACTGTCGTGCGCGGGCCCACTGCGGCTGACTTCTGCCCGATAGCTTTTTGCGTATTGGGTAACAGCAGATTTAGCGAATGAAAGAGATACCGCCAGTTGCAAGAAACTGTTTCTGGCCAGCAACTGCCAACCAACTTTCCCGATGCACTGCGGCGAGATTTTTGCTCGGGGTTAAAAACAGCTCAAAACAAAGCCGTTAGGAATAGAGTCCGAATAAGCTCAGGCGGTTAAACGTCGGAGCAGGAGAGCGAAGGGAATCGCCGGGTCGTGGGTTCGAATCCCGTCCCGGACCCGGTAGCTGGACTCACAATCCAGGGGGAAAAAAACGGATTTGTTCAATAGCATGTCCGTTGAAAGGTCCTGGTAAATCAAAGTGGCACAGTTGGAGTGCGCCTGAGTTGATCAGTGTTCATGTCGCACTCCATAGGCAATAGATTTCCCTGTCCCCCATAACCCGCCCGTCAGGGCCGTCCATGATCACCTCGGTGCTGTGGACGTTAAACCCGAACTAACCAGCCGTTAGGACTATGACAGGCGGGAAGTGGCAATTTCAAATTACGTGAGACTCCACCCTGATTCTTAGTTCTTTGCATCTTCGCAACATGTACTAGATCATTTCTCTTTCTTGTACAGCGGTGGACATCAGCCCTCTGCCGGCAAGACTCGGACGGTGACGGGCGGTCAAACGGCGAGGAGCTGGGAGACCCCAATTGTGCCTGGCAGCCCGGTCAAGTGCCAGAGAGGCTGACGGGGCTCTCGCATCCAGGTAGGTGGTAGTTGAGAGAGGATCTACCGCAAGGGCTTAAGGTTGGTGCCTGATTTGTTTGGCGCATGTCCGGGCGCAAATAATGCACCCACCTGAGCTATCATGGTCGCTCCCTCTCCCGTCTTCCTAAGTTGACCGGGACTGAGTCTACGTACTATGGCAAAATATAAAATTTCACCATGTTGACGTTGGATGATGAAGCGAACGACCATAATAATAATAATAATAATAATACCATTCGTTATACAGGCGATGCACCGAGCTCTATGAATCAACATAAGGCACCGCGAACTGAACCCAACACGCACGCTTACGTTAAACACACGCATTCACTCTTGAAGATAAACACATTACAAGACCAACTCAGGACATTCACGTAGTGCTGCGAAGAGTCAGCTCAGCTATAGAAGTTTCGGAAATTGCGAATAATAATAATAACGATTGTCATGAATGTAAAAAAGAAATGTGAACAGAACCTGAGAGACTCAAGAAACCTGCTCAGGTGCTTGGCCATCCTGTTAAGGCTGTTAGAAAAGGGACACCACTCCCTCGTCTTTAACGACGAAGTAGTGGTGTCCCTGTTCAAACAGGAGGTTGCCGAGTGCAGGAGAAAACAAAACTGAAAGTGAACTAGGAACGGAGAGACCCCAAAACCTGCTCAGGTGCTATACTATCCCAATGCGCAAAAGGCCATCGGGCCGACGTCGGCCGCCGTTGGCCCGCGCACGGCCGTGCGCGGGCCAACGCCGGCCGACGTCGGCCCGATGGCCTTTTGCGCATTGGGATCCTGTTAGACTGTCAGAACAGGGACACACCCTGTTGTTCTAACAGGATCTTGCCGGACAGGCTTCCATGGGTTGTTCCACCCCCGAGTTTCGGTGCTGCGACGCCACGGCAAATGCGTTTGTTGCCACTGATCATCCTATTTCTGTGACAGGCGTGTGTGATCCTATAGACAGCTCAGCGTGCCAGCAGCGCCCGGTCTCTGGCAGTGTGTCTAAAAACCAGCAGAACTGGATGGATGACGCGTGCCGTCCCGCAACCTTCGACTGTCCGGCCATTGATGCCCCAGGTACGCTGGTAGTGCATGGTACATGGGCCCTCAGCGCTCGGAAAGGCCCATACGCACTCCACCGCAACCTCTGCAGTCCTCTCAGAGTTCCTTTCGACTGGTACCAACATTGTTCACTACGGCTGTCTCGTGTCCAATCGGATTTGATCAGTTCTGAATCTAAAAATAGCGCTAAAACAGGTTTTCGGGCTAATGTCGACAGGAGGACCTTTTCCTCATTTCTCCCGTATATAAACATAAAACGGTCAGTCAGTCCATTTTTGTGACAAGCGAGATTGTTATTATAATGCAAATGAAAAGGAAAAAAAAAAGCTTTTCACAAAAAAATGGACGCCGTCTTTTTCAGGTGTGGAGTCTCAGACGTTCCGGATCTCCCAGACACCCGTCCCGGCCAAGGAGACGAGCTACATGTGTCAGACGTTCCCATTGGCCGACGCGTCACGTGACCAGCACCTGATCGCCACGCAGGCCATCATTAACAACACGCACGTCATGCATCACATGCTGCTGTACGGATGTAGAGACCCCAGTAAGAATATCAATCAAAGAATAATAATAATAATAATAATAATAATAACAATACAAAAACAAATATGTCTACTATGCCTACTCCATACTGGTTGTCTTGTTCGATTCGCTGCCGTTCAAGTCTGGGTGTGGGAGGGGGTTCAAGGGGTTGCGGAACCGTCCCCATCCCCAAACCCCGAGCCCAAAATTGATTAAATGCCGTATATGTTATATCAAAACCCTTTTTATTTTCTTTTAGTGTCTGAACTCCACCCCTACCCCCCCCCCCCCCCACCCCCCACCCCACCCCCACCGCCAACCCAATTGATTTTCGGCCACTGGGAAGCAAGGTCTGACGTCGTGAGGCCTTTTGTGCCAGGTTGAAGGTCCCAAACACAAAGTTGAAACATCACCTCTCCCCCCCCCCCCCCCCACTTCCCTGCCTCAAGAACCCCGCAACTAATTTCTTATTTCCAAACTAAAATGTCCGAGATGGATTCAAAGTGGTTTCAGCAAGAGGCATAGATCCTCATGACCCCACGCAACTGCGGGGGCTCATGAGGATCTATGCTTCTTGCGGCTGGATCGTGTCTTGGCTTTTTCGTGTGTTCTTCCAGTGAATTCTGATTTGAAAGATCAGCTCTATTGCGTCTGAAATGAAACGAACGTCTGTACTACATGTATAGTAAACTGCACATAGTTTTATTTGACACGACCACGTTGACTAGGAAAAAAGAATCGAACAGAAATTTCAACAAGCACGAGGTCCTCGGCCGACACCATCCTGATTTGCCCCCCTTTTTCAGACACCCCCATCCAGACTACGCCCTACGAGTGCGGCATGTCACCCGGCCTGAGCTGTGACATCATCCTCAGCGGATGGACGCTGGGTTTCGAGGGGGACTGCCTCTACAAGTCGGCGGGCATCAGGGTAGGAGCTCACGGCTACAAGGTCCTGGCTATGCAGGTAAGCGTACATGCTCCTAATCACAGGCATTGGATGGTGGTTGCGAATTCTATCACCTCTGTAACACGGGCAGTAGGAAATAGCACGTACTACCCACGTTATAGAGGCGATCAATTATGCAAAGATCATCCCATGCCTGTGTTTCAATAATCTGATAATTATCTGCCTGCGCTTTACCGCCTAAGCTGACCATGGCGGTACCATATTCAATGGAAGTATGGCCAGTCCATGCCCCTCCCCCGAAGTATGTTCCTAGGCCACTGATACGTCTTTACATACTACTTTAATCATTAACCCTTTCATTGCTAATGGATGCAGATTGTGTTTTTGAAATCATTATCAGTTTAAAGTCGAATATACCCAGCCGCCAAAGGTACATAAAAAATAGTTTCAGCAAGAGGCATAGATCCTCATGAGCCCCCGCACCTGCCTCTTGCAGTTGGGTAGTGTTCAGCTTTTCTTGTTTGAATATTTCAGTACCACTGGAACAACCCGACCCTCGAGGCCAGTTACACTGACAGCTCTGGGATGGTTCTCTACACCACCGCCAACCTCCGTCCCTACGACGCCTCCATGGCCATCACGGGGAACGACTTTATCCAGGTGCCTCCCAGGTCACGTGGCACGGAAGTGAAGTCAGACTGCAGCAGCACGTGCACCAGGAACCTGATCCACGACGACGGTATCAACGTCACAGCCGCCTTCAACCACATGCATTATCTGGGTGAGAATCACAATACTTAATTTGTCCATGAATAGCAGCTGACGTTTGTCCAAGATTAGGTCTATATATATTCGAGTATATACCTTTTAGGCGGATCTGGGCAAAGGAGTTCGTAGGTTCGGGACCGCCTCTCCCCCTCCCCCCCCCCCCCCACGGCCCGCCTCACCTACTCCCCCCCCCCCTTTCTAGCACCTAGCATCCCGCCCGTCCTTAACTCTCTGTTCCCTCCCTCCCCCCCCCCCCCTACACCACCCAACCACGTTTCAAGACTGAATTTGTTTTAAACTGGAAGGAGGAGTAGAAGAAAACACAAAGAAAATGAAGAAACGATAGTGTATAATAATGGTGTATACACGTTTATTTCTTTATTTTCGTTGCGTTGTCATCTTATTCTTTCCTTTTATCTTTTACCCCTTAGCTGCCGGGACAAGGCGAACGCTACCCAGCTGCAAGAGACCTAAACCCTCATGAGCTCCCGCAGTCGCGGGGGCTCATGAGGATTTAGATCTCTTGTTAGTCCTGTGACTTTATGCCCGTGTTTGGTCCCATTTTATTTGTGTCTTCGGTCATTGTGCAGTGGTTACAGACGCGAAATCCGTGATCACTGTCAACGAAGTGGTTAACGCCTCCGAGACATGCCGCCTCCGGATACGCGGCTTCAAGCCGCGTATCCGGAGGCGGCACGTCTCTAATGAGTTAAACGTGTACGCTTTGAAAATGCGATTCCGGGTCCTCCTCGCATCCCTCCCCTCTGCCCTGGAGCGGGAGGAATATGGTGGCGAAGAGTGGAACGAACTGTATTTTAGTCCCAGGGTCACCTTATGATGAGCCCAGCGGGATTTTTGCGTTACTTCTTACGTGATGCATTCATAAGATAAGATAAGATAAGATATAACGTTATTGCCATATGTAGAGATACATTAGGAAATTTCACGGTGCTGCGCAACTTAAAAAGAAGAACATAAAACACATCAAAACATAATTAAGCTGCTCACCTACACACACACACACACACACACACACACACACACACACACACACACACACACACACACACACACACACACACACACACACACACACACATACACACACACACACACACACACACACACACACACACACACACATTCACATACACACACATTCACGTACGTTAATAACTATTCTGGTCTAAACGTAAAGGCAATAAACACGATTTCACAGTGACACAAATCACAGAAGACATATATTATTTTCATGTTTAAATTTTCATTGATATGTATATTTTTTATTTGTTGATGATATAATTCTCATCACTGGTTAATGCAGGCGTCAGCCAGTCTATTGAGCTGTATCGTGGCGGTGTCAACATCTTCAATTTCACCAACGAGGAAAACTTCAACTACGATAACCCTCAGATGTACAGGTACACGGTGCACCCAATAAGCTAAAGGCTCGTCGGGCCGACGTTGGCCGCAATGAGCTCGATGACGGGCCGTTCGCGGGCCGATGGCATGCTTTTCAGACACCCCATTTCATTCTGTACTTTTATTTCCGTACTGTTCATTTATTACATCTTTCATGAAACCATGTACAAGACATTACTGTCGGTAACGCTTTTGGAATCATCGCGACCAAGATGCACTACCGGCAGCTAAAAATTATTAAAACATTCGAGACGTTACGCATCCGGATACGCGGCTGTAAGCCGCGTATCCGGATGCGGCACGTCTCGAATGAATAAAAACATAGCTACTATAGTGGGAGATGAATAAGCCACGATAACTAGCGCTGGGTTAGCCGCCAAGCTAGTCTAGTGCTAGTACGGTAGCCTTGATGGTCTATTCATTGTCCATTCAGATAAATTCCGCCACCGGTGCGTATTCAACAGACTACAACAACAACAAAATCTCCCAGATACTAAAAACATTGAGGCATGAAAAGAGTTGACTATGAGACCAAAATCAGCGGAGTTGCCTAATTAGCCTGCTGTTTTGTTTGTTTGTTTGTTTGCTTGGGTTTTTGTTTGTTTGTTTGTTTGTTTGTTTGTTTGTTTGTTTTTGTTAAGCGCTTATCAAGTACTAGCTGCATTTTCTGTGCGGTACTCCCGCCAATGGAACGGGCAGCCTGCCAGTCACTCACTCAGTCCTTTTCATCCATGCGCAGTTTTGACCCGCCTATCCAAGTTAAGCCAGGGGACAGAATCGTCACCAGGTGTCACTACAAGTCGCCCTTGAGGTCGTGGACAACGTTCTGGGGCGAGGACACGTCGGCGGAGATGTGTTACGGGTTCCTCAAGTTCTACCCCACCGCCAACATGCCCACGCCGTTCTGCACTGGCTTCAACTCGCTTATGGCGTGTGATCCGGCGTCCATGAATGGCTGTGTTCTAGACACTTGGTAAGCTAATTAATACTCCCTCACTACCAAATCCAACTGCAAGAGGCATAGATCTTCATGAGCCCCCGCAACTGCGGGGGCTTATGAAGATCTATGCCTCTTGCTGACACCACTCTGCAAGATGATCTACGTTCCTTGGACGGCGGAAGTTCTGGCTTTGAATCATCTGACAAAATGTGTACCGTACTATTTGTTTGCTCGCAGGACCAAATTTTACCGGCTCGACTTTAACGAGACTGAGCTGTTCAAAAACATCACTGGAGCTTGCCGTGTGTTTTGTCCGTGCACCACAGAATGCAAAGCGGCCATCTTGGAGGCGCGCGCTCAGGACCCGTGCATGGCCGACCCAGAGTCCTGGCTTAGGATCAAGATGCAGGTACGTGAGAGGACCTAAATGTCACCGCCTCCTTGGTGATGTGTGCCAGTCTGTGAATTTTGGACCTTGAGGCTTCAAGCCGTAAGGTCCAAAATCACAGACCGGTACACAGTTGTCGTCATCGTCTTCTGCGTTCCTTCCGCGTGGCCATGCCCAGATCATCTTGTGTGTTCAGTTTTGTGTATGAAGTCCGTCTGCCGTCAATTTTAGGGGGCAATGGTGCCCCACAGCTCTTCTTAACCCATTTAACCCCAAAGCCGCATTTTCCAGATCTGGAGGTGTCACTCCAGGCGCCAGGCTAATCTGGCACTACCCTTGAATTATCATGGTTCAACCCATCTCCTGCTGTAGTGCGTCGTGGCTAAATGGGTAAACACATTCTACCCCAGGACCGAAATCCACCCAAATTTTGAAGTTGCCCTCTGAATGACTGTATTACAATTCTAGGGACAGATCGAGCATGATAGTTCAAGGGTGGTGCCACAATAGCTTGGCGCCTATGCAGGGCCGGATCCAAGGGGGGTGCTTTGGTACTACAGCACCCATCCCCCCTCCTCGGCTTAAAAAAAAAATGTAAAAAAAATCATTTACTACCAGGCCACAACATGGTCCGAGAAGGAGGGGTGTGGTTTAATGTTATTGCAGCACCCCGCCTCCCCCGCTTTAGGTATCTTCGGAACCTGAAAGCACCCCCCCCCCCCCCACACACACACACACACACACACCCGCTTTTCGATTTTTTCCGGACCCTTGAAGCATGCGCTTCTTCTTAGTTCCCCCTCCCCCGCCCCCCACCCCCTCCCCGCTTTTTGATTTTTTTCGGACCTTGAAGCATGCGCCTCTTCTTAGTCCCCCGCCCCCCACCCCCCACCCCCCCCCCCTCCCCCACCCCCGCTTTTCGATTTGTCCGGACCCTGGAAGAACACGCGCCTTTTCTCTCTCTACCACTCCTCCCCTCCCCCCTTCCCACCCCCCCCCCCCCCCCCGCCGTCCCCCCCCCCCCCCCCCCCCCCCGCCGCCCGCTTTTCGATTTTTTTTTCGGACCCTGGAAGCACGCGCCATTCGCTCCTGAACAGTATACAGTTTTTATATTGTCGTTCAGCACCCCCTCCCCCCCCCTTAAAAACTGATTGATCCGGCGCTACTATGGGCGCCAAGCTATTCTGGCACCACCATTGAACTATCATGCTCGATCCATGTCTCGCTGTGGTGTGTCGGGGCTGAATGAGTTAAGGTCTGCTCCCTGGGGTCATACCGGTTTGTAAGGCAAGACACAGCTCTATTTAAATTGATTGATAAACATCGATAATCACCGGTATTAAAAGTGGACTAGTAAGAATTGGTGAATAATGTTTTTAGTCATCATTCTGTAATATATTATATTTGAAACAGTAAGTTGATCCATTCTGCAAAAAGCAACTGAACGAGCAAAAAAAAAAAGTCTGCTCAATTAGTCATAGATATTGACAACCAAAGCAAATCAAAACCAAACCAAACTAGACCAGACCAGACCAGACCAGACCAAATCAAATCAAAAGCAAACCGAACAAAACAAAATGAAAGACCCACAACAAACGACAGAAACAACAACAACAACAAACTACTAATACAACAAAAACAAGCATGCAAACACAAACAAACAAAGAAGCAAGCAAGCAAGCAAACGAATTACTCAGCTGCGGGTTTTTTCATTTACTTTTTGCAGAGCTTGGCCAAAGACCCTGCCGGCAAACAGCTGCTGGGAAGTCTGGCGTCCTGTGAACTGGAACTCTACAAAGAGGCCAAGAATGGAGGTGAGACTACTTGCATACATCAGACCTATCTTGTGATAAGCAACAGGCGACGAAGTATGCAAGCTGATTGTAGACAATGGATGATATAGTCTATTGGAATTCCAGGTCAGTGATTACAAAGACTCAAAACCAAGGGTGTAAAACGTGTCTGTATCGTGCGTATTAAGCCCTTCGCTGCCTAAAGAAGCCGTAAAGGAGAACATTGGTGGACACGATCCAGATGCAAGAGACATAGATCATCATGAACCCCCGCAGTTACGGAGGCTCGTGAGATTCTATGTCTCTTGCTGTCACTACTTTGTAGCCAGGTTCGTAGGACAGCTGAGGCTCCTTGTCGCTGAATTGATATTGCTGAAACACAATCTCCGTCCCCTGGCATTGAACGGGTTAATGCGTAAGACACCACATCTGGAGATGAATCAGTGACAGTTTAAGGGTAGTGCCAGATCAGCTTGGCGTCTTGAAAGCGATCCATCTCCCACTACTACGAAAACATTCTCTTTGCATGATTCCCGAAGTCGTGTTCGCTGTTAATCCAGAAAGTCGTATAATTAAAAATAGTTTATTCATCTGCCACGCTTTTCCCTACCACGTGCTACAAAGGCCGTCTCAGTTCACATGTGGTGATACGGGTTGTGCGTTCTCCGCCGTACTTTTGACGTTTTCGTATAGCGATCATCTACTGAGGCGGGGTATAGAAAGAGCGAGCCCTCTGTGGTACCGCACCACTTAGAAAGGAAAAGAGTATGTCAAAGTGTTGTGTAAATAAATTAAATTGCAGCCTTATCTCCCGATAACGCAAAATAGATCTGACTCTGCTCAGTTTGACCTATGCTCGCATTTTATCGGTCAAACTGAATACGAGTGATTTATTGTGCGTAACAATGTGTCAGATATGATTTTATCTTTATATTACTGGCCAGCACATTTTTCTACCATACATGATTTTTTTCTTCATCTTTTCTGATGTTCCTTTCAACTTTCAGTAACCACAGCTACAACGCCTGCTCCCAAACCCGCAGCCGCTCTGTCGACCACCGCCACCACCACCGTTTCTGCCACCAACACCACCTCCCTGTCTCTCAACAACAGGCACGACGCTATCGTAGCTGCTGCTAAAGCCGCGGCAGCTGAAGCCGCTTCCGCTGCCGCTGCTGCGAAGGCTGCCTCCGCAGCGGCGGCAGCAGCAGCTGCTGAGGCTGCAGCGGCTGAAGCTGCTGCGACTGCTGCAGCTGCTGAAGCTGCACTTGCCGCAGCCGCAGCTGCTTTGGGCTGACCAGTTTGAAAAGAAAGAATAAACATATCGCAACGTGCCTTTTGTTGCCTTTCTGACCTATTGTTGATTAACCCTTTGGCTGTCTGTAGTGGTTTTTGTCGCGATGATTCCTGCAGGATGTCAGGGTGTTGTTATTCCTACAGGAATCATCGCGACAAAAACCGCTACCGACAGCCAAAGGGTTAAGAGACGAAATATTTCTCACAGTGTACATCAGGACTTATTAACCCATTCAGCCCTGATGCACTACAGCAGGAGATGGGTCGACATGATAATTCAAGGGTAGTGCCAGATTAGATTGGCGCCTGTCGGCGCCAAGCTAATCTGGCACTGCCCTTGAGTTATCATGTCGATCCATCTCCTGCAGCTGGTGCATAGTCATTAGATGACGCCTCCAAAATTTGGAAAATATGGCCGTCGGGCTCAATGAGTTAACGTTTGTGACCGATTCAGTTAAGAGCGAGGAGTATGTCTGATCTTTAACCCCTTGCTACTGACGACACCGTTTGGCTGAAAGACGGTCTTTTTCTCCGAACTGTATCTTCAGCAGCAGTCAAGGTTTTGGTAAGAATTGATTGCATTTCGTAAACAGCTGTTATAAATAAATGTGATGATTTAGTCAGTGAATATATTGAACTTCATCTTTTTGTTAATGAAGGGAAAATCCTTTTATGCTTGTTCTAATTTAGTTTTGCTGTTATGCAGTTTGTTTATTTTTTAGTTCCCAGGGTCACCCTGGTCAGCCCCACAGGATGGGTTTTTCTCTCTATTCTGGGACATGTGTTTCTGTCTACCCTTTGTCCATTCACCTGTATTTGCCTTTTAAAAACTCTCCCTACTGTCTGCACTGCCTGTAGCTCTTGATATTGGATGTTTGTTGCTAAATGGTCTTAGCTTTATTTATGCCCCGTGTTGTAGGTTTATTTAACGTATTTGACCGGCTGGCGACATACATTCAATTTTCTGTTTAGTTTTTTTTTTTTCACAAGCAGTGCAGGCACGTCCTGAGAAAGCCTTGTTGCTGTCGGGACGTTAAGCAATGTACAATCAATGTACAATCAATGTTTCTTTGGAGTTGAAAGCCGGCGGGAGTCATGCTTGACTGCTCTCTCTCTCTCTCTCTCTCTCTCTCTCTCTCTCTCTCTCTCTCTCTGCTGCTCTTCGGAGCAAGGCGCATCATAACATCGCTCCGTCTTCAGTGCCAATTGTGTTCGCAATGTTTGGTTGTGATGTGAGATTTTTGCCCCAGTGACTTGTGATAGTAACTTCTACTGGACTGTGGTTTTTCATTTGTGTGACTTTCATATTTCGAGAGTTATTAACCTTTCATTTCTTCATCATTGTTTCTGTTGGATACTTCGAGCCGAGGGACAATGGACTCTTTACTTCTGTTTCGCTTGGCGCCAGCCTGGCGTGCCGGCCGTAAGTAACCAGCTGCGTTATCTCATTAGTATCGGCTTACTCCCCCTGGGTCTGGCCTTTGCTCCAGCCGCGTTTCCAGAAACCAGTGTCAGAGTTGGGAGATGTTTATAAACCTTGACAGGCGAGATAACCTGAGGTCACAGACACGGTCCCTGCCGGCTGGGATGGTGATGAGTGATACTTGGGGAATGAAGAACTAAATGTTCCTAGTATTTAGTATGCTAAATGGTTCCTATGTAGCTCTGAGCCTTTCATGCATGTTCAGAGGAGGGTGAATGGAACCAGTTCAGCTTTAGTAGAAGAAGTACATTATAGCTGGAAGGGTCCAGAAAGCAGTATTGGGAAATGGATTTTTGGAGTGTTTTAGCTCACACCTACTCCACAGATTTTGGCGTGCGCTTGTAAGAGACAAATTTATTCGACTGTGTGCGTCAAAGCGCAGCCTTGAGCTATCAAGGCGTGCGTGGCGTGCCGGCCTTAGCAGAGTGGCCAGACCAGATCAGTAATCATCATGCCACCTCGAAAGTAGTAAGACAGCTCAGTGATGACACCATCCCTCAACCATGTCAGGCCCCAAAACCCGTTCCTTTTATGCCAAATTCCAGTGCCCACTCGAAACCCCCGCCCAGTCCCCACTCGAACCCCTGGAGGAGATCACTGATACCAATGATCCAATCCAAAAACACTTCCTGACCGACCCCTCCAGAGTCTTCGCGTGGAGACTAGCTCTGCACGAACGCTACATCGCCCATCCAACTCCCGGAGTATCAGCATCATGGGAAGACCGTAACCCTCTTGGCTTGACTTCGCGAACGAAGATTTTATAGGAGTTGCCCACGACGTCTGCAGGCTTGTTCGTGGCTGCGGAGGCCAATCCGAGACAGGCAGGTTCGACCGCAGTGGCTGCAGGGGAAGGTCTGGCCAGGGTTCTGAGCTGCGGCATCTCTGTTTTTTCTCCTGAGCCGCTTGTCCTTAAGGCTAGCTCTGTGAGAGTCCTCAAAGGAGACAGCTGCCTTGTAAATGGTGGAGCGCCAGGTGTCACGGTCCGCAGCAAGCGAAGACCACTGGTGGTGGTCGATTTGGCAGGCACTAAGTGACTTCTTGAGACAGTCTTTGTATCTCTTCTTTGGTGCCCCTCTGTCACGGTGTCCAGTAGCAAGCTCGCCGAACAGGGTGATCTTTGGTAGGCGATGATCCTCCATCCTGGAGACATGCCCCGCCCAGCGGAGCTGTGTCCGCAGCAGCAAAGCCTCGATGCTCACAGTTTCAGCCTGTTCAAGGACCTCGACGTTGGTGACATAGTCACTCCAGTGAATGCCCAGGATGGTACGCAGGCAGCGCTGGTGGAAGCGTTCGAGGAGTCGTAGTTGGCTGCGGTAGAGGGCCCAAGACTCGGAACCATACAGCAGGGTGGTGAGGACCACAGCTCTGTACACGCTGATCTTGGTGCCTGTTTTCAGCTGTTGATTGTGCCACACCCGCTTGAAAAGTCGCCCGAAAGCGCTGTTCGCTTTTGCCAGCCTGCTGTCAAGCTCCTTGTCCAGCTTGGCGTCCGACGTGATAATGCAGCCAAGGTAAGTAAACTGGTGCACTGACTTTAGTTCAGACTCGCCAATGGTGATGTGAGGAGGGCGATACACTGTCTTGGGTGCCGGCTGATGGAGGACCTCTGTCTTTTTCAGACTGACCTCGAGTCCAAAGAGCTGGGCAGCATCTGCGAAGCAAGACGTGATGCGCTGCAGGGCTCTCTCTGTGTGTGCAACGAGGGCAGCATCATCAGCAAAAAGCAGCTCACGAATCAGTTGGTCTAGGGTTTTCGTGTGGGCCTGCAGTCGCCTAAGGTTGAACAGGCTGCCATCGAGACGATACCTGATGTACACTGCATCGTCATCATCGAGGTCCACTGTGGCCTGCTTCAACATCATGCTAAAAAAGATGGTGAAGAGGGTCGGTGCCAGCACGCAGCCCTGCTTTACGCCGTTGAGAATAGGGAATGGTTCTGAGAGATCATTGTTGAGTCTGACCTGGCCTTGCTGGTCCTCGTGTAGCTGGACAATCATGTTGAGGAACTTTGGGGGACAGCCAAGTCGCTCCAGGATCTGCCACATGCCTTGCCTGCTCACAGTGTCGAACGCTTTTGTTAGGTCGACAAATGTTACGTACAGCCCTTTGTTCTGCTCGCGGCACTTCTCCTGTAGCTGTCTCAGCACAAAGACCATATCGGTGGTGCTCCTGTTTGCTCTGAAGCCACACTGGCCCTCTGGGAGTTGGTCTTCAGCGATGGCAGGTACCAGCCGATTCAGGAGCAGCCTTGCAAGGATTTTCCCAGCAATGGACAGCAGGGTAATTCCCCGATAGTTGGAACAGTCAGACTTCTCGCCTTTGTTCTTGTACAGGGTGATAACGACTGCATCACGGAGATCTTTTGGTAGTGTTCCTTCCTCCCAGCAGCAGAGAAAGAGGTCATGGAGCTTGTTGTGCAGTGCTGTGCCTCCATGTTTCCAGATCTCTGGCGGTATTCCATCAATGCCTGCTGCTTTGCCACTCTTGAGCTGGTGGATGGCTGTGAGGGTCTCTTCAGCGGTGGGCGGTTCGTCCAATTCAACCTTTACTGGGAGGTGTGGGATTTGTAGGACGACTGCTTCTTGAACAGTGCGCTCAGCGCTGAAGAGGCTCTGAAAGTATTCCGACCAGCGGTTCAAGATGGAAGTATTATCTGTGAGGAGTGCCTGGCCATTCGCGCTTCGCAGGGGACTTTGTACCAGGTGCCTGGGGCCATACACTGCTTTCAGTGCTTCGTAGAAGCCCCTGTAGTCACCATTGTCAGCACAAAGCTGGGTCCTCTGTGCAAGTCTGGTCCACCACTCATTCTGGAGATCTCTGAGCTTGCGCTGGAGACTGCTGCAGACGAGGCGGAAGGCAGATTTCTTCACAGGGCAGGAGGGCTGGGCTAGGTGGGCCTGATGGGCGGCTCTTTTTTTTGCTAGGTGTTCCTGGATCTCTACATCGTTTTCGTCAAACCAGTCTTTGTTCTTCTTTCTGGCGAAACCCAAGACTTCTGCAGAGGATTTTGCAATAGCAGTTTTCAGTTGTTCCCAAAGTGTTTCAGGGGAGGAGTCTACTGGGTCCGCTGTGTCTTTGAGCCTGCGCTGTAAATCTGTCTGAAAGGCAGCTTTCACATCGTCACGCTGAAGGCTGGCAACGTCAAGCTTTTTCTTGGGGGGCCCCCATTTCTTGGGTTTTGGCTTGAAGTGGAGCCTGAGTTTGCAGCGGACAAGGCGGTGGTCAGTGTGGCACTCTGCGCTGGGCATCACTCTGGTGAGGAGGACGTCACTGCGGTCCCTCTGACGCACTAGGACATAGTCGATAAGGTGCCAGTGTTTGGAGCGAGGATGCATCCAGGTGGTCTTTCGACTGTCCTTTTGCTGGAAAGTAGTGTTGGTGATGACCAGTTGCTGCTCCGCACAGAACTCCAACAGTAGGCGGCCATTGTCATTGCAGTTCCCCACGCCATGCTTGCCGAGGACTCCTTTCCAGGCTTCAGAGTCCTGGCCCACTCTGGCGTTGAAGTCGCCAAGGATGATGACTTTGTCGTCTGCAGGGGTACTCTGTAGGAGGCTGCGCAGGTCAGTGTAAAACTTGTCCTTTTCAGCAGGCTCTGCCAGGAGGGTTGGGGAGTACACACTGAGAAGGGTGACGTGCTGCTGGTGTCTCAGTGGGAGGCGCATGGACATGATGCGGTCTGAGTGGCCCGTTGGTAGGTTTTCCAGCTTAGTCGCAATGGATGTCTTGACCATGAAACCCACGCCTGAAAGCCGTCTTTCTGATGCAGGCCTGCCTGGCCAGTAGAGGGTGTACCCAGCACCAAGTTCTTGGAGGCTGCCTTCGTCCGGAAGGCGTACTTCGCTGAGCGCGGCGATGTCGATGTTTAACCTCCGCAATTCATGGGCAATGAGGGCGGAGCGACGTTCAGGGCGTCCGCTGTCTGCTTTGTCGAGCATGGTTCGGACGTTCCAGCATGCTACATTGAGTCCGGTCGTGGTCGTCATGAGAGTGGATCCGTTATTCTTTCTTGTTTTTTGACCGCATGAGAAGATGCCCGTTGACCGCGGCTAGCCAACTGGGATTGCGAGGGGACGAGCTTTGGTTAGGCCACCTTTTCTAGGCCCCTCTCCGTGTGGAGCAAGCAGTGCTGTCCCTAGAGAAGGCTGCTTGGTCGTTCAGGGTGTGCCGAGTGATGTTGTCATCCCCAGGTCAACATCAGGCGACCAATATCCTGAACCGCCTGCATGCAGGTTTGAGACTGCGGCTTCCAGTGACATCTTTCACCTGCCGTTTCGCCCCTCGCCCGTCGCTACAGGACTTGGAATGGTCAGTGTCATGGTCCGTGGACGTTTCCTAAAGCCTGCGCGGTGGAGCTTTTTGGTGGAGTGCAGTGTGCGCAGTACTGGCCCCACCCTTTAAACCCTTGGTTCATCTGCCATGGCCTAGCAAGCTGGGACGATGGCATCGAGGTCCTCGGGTCGTAGGTTTTATATCAGACTGTCCTTGTCCTAGTCTCTGGCTCAAAAGCCTTCCCCGGAGACACGGGGGCTTTGATGTCAGGGGTTTCCTCCCTTAGCCTTTCCGCAGCCAAGCGGCCAGGCCTGCAAGGCAGCAGGCGACTCGTGGAGGGCGGGGTCGTCTATGTCCCGTGCAGATGTGAACATCTGCCCACTGCCACAACATACTGAACATACTCACTTTTGATTCGCACTGAGCCAAAAATTAGAATATAAACACACACTCACTCCTTAAATAAACACCAGCTCGCACCATGTAGGCACATTCCTAACACGAAACACACACGCACATACACAAACGCGCACACACACACACACACACAAACACAGTCTACATACATGGGCTACACATATACTGACTTCCATTAAAAACGCGAAAAGAGTATGTACCCGCAAACAAAGAGCCACCCTGACAGCAAAACAAGAAAATTTTATTTGTTGCTTACTTCAGATGTTCAGCCTACTGTCTGAGCTATCTTCACACAAAAATTGGATGAGTTATCGCCCATGGCTACCTTGGAGGAAACAAGGTTTCGTTAGTGGTAAAAATAAGCAAAACTGGACATACTCTGTGAAGCAAGTATCCTATGTTTTAACAAACAACTTGTGTGGATTGCTTATGATGTTATTAACTGCCTCGAACGAAATTTGACTAGAAAAATTAATTAGAAAACCAAAACTTCCGGTGCACATCATTTTCTTAATAAATCTTATCTGATTTAATGTGAATTACTTTCAACCCATTTTTTTTCAAAAAAAAATACATCTTCGAGAAGACCGTAACAAAAACAAGAAAACCGTCGACACCCACATCCAACCCCCTTACTCTGATGATTTGAATAATACCCTTATACAAATTTCAGATGGAACCCCTGGGGGTGTTGTCACAATTACCGTGTTCTACACGTCATATCTTATCAGAATACAGGGAAAAAACTCTAAGTGGTGGATAGATGATGAATTTCAGCCTGTCCAAGAAATGGTGGATGAACTTGAAGCAAGTCGCACTGATCTTTTATCCCAGTGCCCTTTCTCCCCTCAGACCCCCTCACCATCGTCAATCAGACGACAGCGCGCTGCCAGCATTGCCTGTAGTCCACCCTCAACTCAGTCCTGCGATCATACTTCTCTACTCGAGGCTATAACCACCGGCTCTTCCAACAATGATAACAACGATGATGCTCCGCCCTCGTCCACTCAAACCACCATCGGTCTTGAGTATGACATCGAAAATCCTTGCTTGGGGCAAGTCTCGTCTAGCCCCTCCCCCTCCTTCCTCTCAGATCCTTCGCCTGACGTCACCCAGGACACTCCCCCGCTGAAAGCCATGCCCATAACACCCGGCGGCGAGAACTCAGTTTCTGTCCTAGCCCCACCCAACACTAATCCCTCTTCGGCTAGAGTGATTAACACGACGACCACAAGCGATGACGTTGGCGTCCGTCAACAACTTGACCTTGCATCGCCTGATGAGATAAACGGTACAGCGTCACCCTCTGGCCAAACCCACCACCCCTGTGCGTCTCAGATTGCATCATCCCCACTGTTGTCCATCCTGCAACAACAGCTAACGGAAGCCACCGTCTGCATCCAGGAACTTAGAACTGAGCTGCAGACGGTCAAACAGGAGCTGGCTACTGTCATGCAACAGAATGCATTCCTCAGCGCCAGACAGGACAACCTCGACTGTAACATCAGGGACAACGAAGCCAAATTCAAGCACGGCCTCCAAGCTGGGGACCAGTCCCTACGAGACTACGCTACTTCAACTGACAAGGCGGTGGAGAAGCTGGCTCGAGAACAGAGCGCCCTGTCCACACAAGTTACGAAACATGCACTCAGCAAGGACACAGCTTCGTACGCTGAAAAAACAAGTGGAGTCTCTGCTGTCGCCTTCACTGCCTGTCCAAGCGCCTGGTACAAACAAATCCCCACCACGCCCTCCATCACCCTCTAGCTTCAACAATCACCCCAGGGTGCAGATCGAATCATCGGCCGCTAGCACTCCAGTGACTGCACAGCGCATGCCGTCATCAAGCGGCTCAGCGGCTACTGTGGCCACCCGTAATCGCTTTGCAGTCCTCGCCA
Source organism: Semisulcospira habei (assembly GCA_036245525.1). NCBI lineage: Eukaryota > Metazoa > Mollusca > Gastropoda > Semisulcospiridae > Semisulcospira > Semisulcospira habei. Next base: position 160,665,822 of record BTPG01000006.1, on the reverse strand, counting down.
CCGACGAAGAAAATGACGAAACTTCATGCGGATCATCCCAACAGGATATGCAGACATCCCCCAAAGCCACCCCCGCGCAGCCTGCTAAGACGCCGTACGACCACCTCTGCAACATGAGCATTAGGCCTGACTCGAACGTTCTGCTGCTCGGTGACTCCGTCATGAAGCGAGTCAGCGAGCGAAAAATGTCGAGTACAGACTGCAGCGTGCAGAACCTGGCTGTATCCGGCCTTTCAGTCGAGGCTTTGGGCAAATGGCTGACCCACCTCACCCCTACTCCACGTATCCGGCACGTGGTTTTCCACGTAGGAATCAACAGTTGCAGTGTCAACCAGGGTCCAGTTGCAAGTGACACGTGGCTACAGTTAATCCGTCTGGTGTCCGCCGCCTTCCCACGTGCTACGATCCAGGCCTCTTCCATCATCCCTCCCTTCAGCAGTCACCACGCCCTGTCACGACCTGCGCGCCTGTCCAACTTCAACCTAAAACAGGCCTGTCAACAAACAAACACTCAGTTTGTTGACCATACCTCTACCTTCCTGACCAAAAACGGCGCCCCCAAGCAGGTCATGTACAGGCGTGAAAACACCATGACCCACCCTAGTGACGAGGGCACTAAGCTGATCGCTCTCAAGATCCGTTACGGCGACCCTCCCCGTGGCCCCCACCACCAACAGAGAGACGCCGGGGGGCACAGTCAACGGGGCGGGTCCAACCCACTTATCAACCGTAACGGGTCACGTGGCGAGAGCGGGCAGCAAGGGGACTCGCCATCAACCCGTGGCAGATCGCAGCACTTAATGTCTGCCGCCCCGGGCCGCCTGCAGTCCTCGCCAACCACACGCCAAACGTCGACCAGCCTGCTTAGCCAACCGCCATCGAGCAACGTGTTGGGGCGACAAAATCTCCAAGTCCCCCAGCTCCTCTCTTCAGATTTCCCGCTACTAGTGCCAGCAAGAACTCCAGTGGCCGCACCTCCCACCAACGCTTGGTTCCAGAGTCAGGGAGCGGAGACCAAGACGACCCTGGATCCCCAACACCTGCTCCAGTTGCTGGCGCAGTTTCTTAGGCCGTTTGTCTGAAGGACACCTCTTTTACTTCCAGGGCCAAGCTGCACAGGCTTTAGAATCACATCTCTGCACTGTGTACACACGGGGAGCGATGAGTGACGTTTACTGCTCTAAGGTTTTGTCTGATCAGTTTTCGCCCTGCAGGGCGCACAACTGGTCGGAAATTGCCTTTCTGCTTTCAGGGTCAATCAGTCGCTCCTACCGACTTGGCGCTGGAAGTAAAAAGGGTATGTGTGTACAAACCAGTGGGTCGCGTGTGTGTGTGTGTGTGTGTGTGTGTGTGTGTGTGTGTGTGTGTGTGTGTGTGTGTGTGTGTGTGTGTGTGTGTGTGTGTGTGTGTGTGTGTGTGTGTGTGTGTGTGTGTGTGTGTGTGTGTGTGTGTGTGATGGTATGAGTTTGCGTGAAGGTGTCATCAACTTCGCTTGTTAAATTGGCATAAACTCGGCGACGACTTACTCAGGTTAGCTGCTGATGGTTGTCACAGTTACTATGGATTAACCGATTTTTCGATGACCACATCTGATGACAGAGACACATAAACGATGACCACATCTGATCATTAGTGCGAGTATACTGCTCTGTGAAACAGTGTTTCTAGTACAGTGAACAAACTGTAAACTATCCGTGTAATTTGTTATTAATGACCGGAATCCGCTTTGTCGGACAGTCGGAACACCCGACTCACCGTGCACGATCATTGCGTGAATTCTTTTGACTAGTAACCTTACTTAAGTTCTCAGGTGACTGAGATTATCGCCTGTCCTACATTTTCAATGAAAAGCGAGTGTGTTGTTATAACATAAGGACTTCGATACACACGAATTCTGACATAAACGCTTTCTTTATAGCGGGTTTTTTCTGAGATCGTACACTTGTCGTTTCTTATTCTTTACTGCAAGCTTTTGTTTTTGTGTTCTTTGCGTGTGCTGTAATACACGGTTTCTGGCGTGAACCGCCGTTCAGCTGACGTACTGAGACTAAAGTCGAATAAGTCTTTATTTGTTTTCTCTGATTTTTTACTTGTACATGTAATCTCTTTCCTGGTTTAACTGCGTAACCTTCTATTTGTATCCTGTACCTTAGTTTTGTCCCCTGGTTCTTTATCTTATTAGTCTTTATTTGTTTCATCTGATATTTTACTTGTACATGTAATTTCTTTCCTGGTTTAACTGCGTAACCTTCTACTATTTGTATCCTGTACCCTAGTTTTGTTTCCTGGTTTTTTACCTTATTATCTGAACATGATTTATACAACTATGAACAGACCCTCGAAAAAAGGCCAACAATTTCGTATCGGTCACCTAAATATCTACCACCTGGCAAACAAAGTTCAGGATGTCTGTGTTTATGTTAATACCCCCAACTATTTCCATCTATTCGGTTTAACTGAGACTCGTTTGGCCGCCCACATCAGTGATGAAGCCATCGCCATCCCGAATTATTCTATTATCAGGAGAGACCCGTCAGCACAGGGTGAGACAGGTGTAGCGGTATATATCCATCAATCCATTTTACACATAACCCGCAGGCGACAAGACCTAGAAACTGGTGATGTAGAATGTATTTGGGTAGAAATCAAAAACTCTAAATCCCCGCCCTTACTTGTTGGGTTTCTGTATCGAAACCCCGCAGCCACCTTTGAGTGGTCATCATCATCATCAGTCCCTTGCCCGAACTGGGCGTTGGGGGGACTGAAAGGCAGCAGCAACAGACAGTGCTCTCCACTGAGTTCTATTTTGGGCGGTGGCAAGCAAGTCTGGCATCTCGAGTTCGGTCCATTCTTTTATGTTTGCGACCCAACTCTTTCTCTGACGACCTCGCCGACGACTTCCTTCGAGAGTGCCTTGGAGGATAGTCTTGGACAAGGTGTTGTGTCGGGTCACGTGACCAAACCAAGCAAGCTTGCGCCGTTTCACGGTTGCCAGAAGGGGTTCATGTGGGCCCACCAGGGAAGTGACGATGCTCCGTACATATTCGTTGGTCTTGTGCTCGCGGTACGAGATGTGGAGCAACTTCCTCAGGCACTTGTTCTCAAAGGCCTGGATTTTCTTTTCTGAGTCTGCAAGCAGCGTCCAAGTCTCACAGCCGTAGAGTAGAATAGACACTACGAGGGACTTGTAAAGCCTGTACTTGATGGTGAAGCTGATTGAGTTACTTTGAGTGGTACGATAGCTTTTTACACATGATTGATAAAACAGACATTCACAACAAAGATGTTCTCCTTCTTGGAGATTTTAATATTGACTTTCTTAAACCCCATCCATCATGGGAATGTACTACTACCCTTGTCGGTCTTCACCAATTGGTAACATCACCCACCAGAATTACGCCATCATCAGCCACTATTATAGACCATATTTATACCAACAAACCTCAAGCAGTTAGCAACACTCAAGTAAATAGTCTTAGTGTAAGTGACCACTATCCGGTTAGCTGCACATGGCTGTCAAAACTTCCAAAGCTAAAAAAGCAAGTCCACACTTGCATAACTTACAGATCGTTTAAAAACTTTAATGAAAGTGTTTTCTTGGCTGATTTAGCCACAGCACGATTCATCGACGTGTATAACGATAGTGACCCAAATAAAGCATTAGATACCTGGTACCGGATTTTTCTTGGTGTGCTGAACAAACACGCGCCTCTGAGACACAAAAGAGTGAAATACGCTACCGTTCCACCATGGCTGACTGCGGATATAATCGAGGCAATGGAAATTAGAGACCAACTGAGAAGCGAGAAGCGGTTTACTGAATACAAAACACAGCGTAATCGTGTTAAATATATGGTTTTAAATGCAAAGAGATCTCTTTTCGATAAAGTAGTTAAGCAAAGCAAAGACTCATCTACTGTATGGCGTGCCATTAATTTAGTAACTAGAGGTACAAATAAAAATAGTGCGCCTTTATCACCCCACCTCACTGCAAATAGGTTTAATGACCACTTTACCTCTATAGCCGAATCGTTAATCCCACCAGGAACTAACTCATGTGAGTATGTTTGTCCAAACGTGCTAGTACACCACTGTAACCGGGAAAATACGGACAAAGAACCATTCACGATACCGCCTATAGCAGTCCACGAAGTGGGTAAATTAATTTCCTCGATGGAAAATAAAAAGTCATCCGGGCCTGATGAGATCAGCTCAAAAATTCTCAAGATATCTCTTCCATACATCGTCGAAAGTATTACATATATTTACAATCTCTGTATAAACCAAAACTCTTTTCCGGATGCATTTAAAGACGCGAAAGTGATCCCCCTACCAAAATCAAAAGATCTGAGTGAAATCAACAACTTTCGCCCCATATCACTATTACCTGTTTTGTCGAAGCCTTTAGAGCGGCACATCCATAAGCATCTATCTGAATACTTAGAAAACCAAAATCTCATCCATTCACTGCAGTCAGGCTTCAGACCAAACCATTCCTGTCACACTGCCTTGATAAGGATGGCAGATACCTGGTTATCATCTATTAATGATTCCAAACTAACAGGTGTAGTTTTCTTAGACTTCCGGAAAGCCTTTGACATGGTGAACCATGACATACTTATAAAGAAAATATCCTTATATACTAAAAGCGCAGCCGGGTTTTTCAAATCCTACCTAGAAAACAGAAGACAAAAAGTTCTCCTTAATGGTACATATTCTAGTCACTGCAAAGTAAAGCATGGCGTGCCCCAGGGCTCTATTTTAGGCCCTCTTTTATTCTGTTTGTTCATTAACGACCTTCCACTCACAATTAGTGATGATAGTGTTGCATGCGATATGTTCGCTGATGATGCTGCGATACGCACTCCCGATAAGGATTTGTCAGTAATTGACACGCGCCTACAAAACACATTACAGGACATTAACAGCTGGTGCAGTAACAATTCCATGATCTTAAACCCTGCAAAGACTGAATGTATGGTTGTAAGTACCCGCCAAAAGCACCAGCTCGGCACTCTCTCACTCAGCTTGTCCCTTCAAGGCAAATCTATCAGCCAGGTAACGGAACATCGTCTTCTCGGCGTTACTGTAGATAACCAGTTTAAATGGCAATGCCATCTTAGTAATATATGTAAAACAATATCAAAGAAACTGTTTATTTTATCCAAGTTAAAACATATAGCTAATGTAGAAACACGAAAACTGTTCTTCAACGCCCACATCAGGTCACATATAGATTATGCTTCTACGGTGTGGGATGGCGCAAGCGAGGTCCAGTTAAAGAGACTAAACTCTCTTCATCGTAGAGCCGCGAAGCTTATCCTTTCAGACCCTAACTCAACAACGGATAATAAACTGAAAACCTTAGAAATTCTCCCCTTGAAAAAACATTTATTATACAATAAGGGAATAACGATGTTCAAAGTATTGAATAACAGACTCCCCGAGTATATAAAAAAAATGTTTTTCCTCCCGGCATCAACATACTCCAGATCAAGGCAGTCCATTACTGTGCCACGACCTAGAATCGATCTCTATAAGACAAGTTTAGCGTTCTCAGGTGCTAGCATGTGGAACACATTGCCCAAACATGTTACAACATCAACAACGCTTTCGTCTTTTAAAACCGCTCTCTTCAAGTACCTCACCTCAGCATCGTAAGATTTTCACAGCAACCTGCACTTGCAGTGTACGATTTTCCCCTTTCTAACTCTTCAATTCAGTTATATCTTCAGTTAATACAAGATGCTAATGCTGCATGTATTGTGTGTGTGTGTGTGTGTGTGTGTGTGTGTGTGTGTGTGTGTGTGTGTGTGTGTGTGTGTGTGTGTTTTGTGCTTGTGCTTGTGTTTATGAATGTATGTATGAAGATTTATACCTTTATAATTGTGTGTATGTGTGAGATTTGTTATGTTTATTTTCACTTTTTCAATGATTTCTTTTTTTAAAAACCTTATATTTCAATTTGTATTAGTTATATATTTAGTTTTTCCCAATTTAATGATAGTATTTTTGTGATTTGTGCATTATATATAAAGTAGATTAGCAACGGCAAGTTCGAAAAATGGTTTCACCAAAACTTTCACCGTTGTAAAATAAAGAATCATTGTCATTGTCATTGTCATTCTCTCTCTCTCTCTCTCTCTCTCTCTCTCTCTCTCTCTCTCTCTCTCTCTCTCTCTCTCTCTCTCTCTCTCTCTCTCTCTCTCTCTCTCTCTCTCTCTCTCTCTCTCTCTCTCTCTCTCTCCCCCTTCTCTCTTTCTCTCTCTACCCTTCTTTTTCTCTGTGTTAAATCTCTCGTGAAGGTTAGTGCTTTGCGAAGACTTTTTTTCACAAAACTATAAGAACACATTGCATAACAAAACAAGATGAGGATTTCACCCCTAAGTCTACCGTATTATTTGGAGCTCACATGCGTTTTTCTTTTAGGAATATTCAGAGTTCATGTTCATATTTTAAGCAGCTTATCCTTCTGATCCACTTCCCTCCTCTCTAACCCAACCACACCCGCGCACACAAATAAAGACGGACACACGGTGCGTCCCGACATTAGTATGGTCTGTGGGCTGGAGTAGCGACAGGAATTCTGAAGAAGAGGACGAATAGCACGAACAGCAAAATGACGTCACTATAAGCTTCACGATAGGAACATTGTGTAACAATGACGTGTTTGGCGCCTTTACGTCACCGTCACTGTCTGATCTCTATAAGTGGTGAATTATTACTTTTTAAATTTTTTTCTGCAATGAATTACTTTTTACAAAAACGTTGAAAAGTACACAGCTGGCTAACGAACTCATCCAATGTCTGTCTCGAAGCTAGCTATATCCAAAATTCCGAGTGAATAGAATGAAAATTACGGACTCAAATGCGGGTCAACCGACTTTACATAAACGGCAATTTTTCTCTTTAACGTGTCTACCATTTAAAATGTGCTCGGAGGCTCTCCGAAATACATTTCGATCCGCAAAGCATTACCTAAAGTTTCAGGCCTGTACGTACACAAACACCACAGATACTCGTGTCTACACACGCACACACACACACACACACACACACACACACACACACACACACACACACACACAAACACACACACACACACACACACACACACACACACACACACACACACACACACACACACACACACAGCGTTTCCCGCTATATGTACGTTCAACAGCGCGGTTAGCGTACCTAGGCATGACGTAATTTTTATCCCGTTACTTCACTGTCACAGTCTGATGTGTGCCCGCCTATGTTCGTCATTTGCGTGCTACGGCACGTGATCCGACCAGCCCCATTTTCAATACGGTAGACAAAAAGTTAAAGACAAGAGCAAAGACTGTATCTGACCTTTGTATCATGCGTCGGTGAATAATATGATCTCCTAATAATTCGAGGTCGTCAGATTGTCAAGAATGTTACATAATTATTTGTGTGCAAAAGATCATCGAGCCGACACCTTCGCATTGCAGCGAGATTTTTGCCTGGGGCTAAAAACAGCTCAAAACAAAGCAGTTGCAACTATGACCAGCGGGTACTGGCTATAGTAAATTCAGTGCAACTCCAGCCAGAACACCAAGATGTGAATCAGTTCATTAACCCATATATCACACTGAGACTAAAACCTTCAAATTTGCACACCGCATGATGCAAGCTACATTATAGTACTTACAGGTAAGGATATATAGACCAATGGCTTTCGTTCAAGGGTGGTGCCAGAATAGCTTGGCGCCTAGAGGCGCCAAGCTATTCTGGCACTACCCTTGAACGATTTTAGTCAAACTTATTTCACACACTGGTGTATTCCGAATGATAAAGGCTAATTCATGGACCCCCGTAATTCTGTGCCTCTGGCCTCCCTATTTCTGCCTGCGTTTCTCAGGCACGCGGTGTTGTCAAGAGCGATTTATTACTATTTCAGAATCGGGTCAAAATCAGTCGGTTAGTTCGGGGTTTAACGTCCACGGCACCGAAGTGATAATGGACGGCCCTGACGGGCGGGTTATGGGGGACAGGGAAATCTATTGCCTATGGAGTACGACCTGAACACTGATCAATTCCTGGCGCATTGCAATTGTGCCACTTTGATTTACCAGGACCTTTCAACGGACACGTTATGGAACAAGCCCGTCTTTTTTCCCTGGATTGTGAGTCCAGCTACCGGGGCCGGAACGGTGACTCGAACCCACGACCCGGCGATTCCCTTCGCTCTCTTGCTCCGACGCTTAACCGCCTGAGCTATTTCGGACCCGTGACAAAATCAGTATGTAGGTTGATTCCTGTTATAGTATGGAAAGACTGTATGTTGCGCCTCTTCATAGTGAGGATTGAAAGGACCTTTTCTACTGTTAACTCATTCTGCCCGCGACACACCACAGCAAATTATGGTTCGACCATGATAGTTCAAGGGTGGTGGCAGAATAGCTTGGCGCCTATAGGCGCCAAGCTATTCAGCCACCACCCTTGAACTATCATGGTCTCCTGAATTGTAATGCAGTCCTCAGAGGATGACTCCAAAATGTGGGTGTTTCGTACCTCGGGCACAATGAGTTGATAGTGAGGTTTCGTTTGCAAAGAACGACACTCAGCAACGAACGAGAGGTAAGTCACGGCGGATGGACATATATACACATAGACAGTTGGTTGGCGGCTAGTGGGCTGGAGAAATGTCCTGCAGCTGGGGGCTGGTCTCTGTTTAGGAATAACTCCTCCACTGCCAGAAGACGCAGGCATGTTTTTTATTAATCACTCTCAGTTCAACGTGAAAGATGTTGGGCCTTTAAAAAATCCAACAACAACAAAAACATGGATATAGAGAATTTTCAGCAAGAGGCATAGATCCTCATGAGCCCCCGCAACTGCGGGGGGCTCATGAGGATCGATACCTCTTGCAGTTCGGTGGCGTTCATTTCTTCTCGACGGTGAAGGGGATGTTCGTGTAGCGGGAGACAATGTCCTGGGCAGCGATGAGCTTCTCCTCAATCCACTGGTCGATCTGCTCCAGGGCTGACGCTCTGGTGGCGGCCAGTCTCCCGATCGCTTTGCTGCTGCGCGCGGCGTAAGGCACGGACGCTGACACGGACACCTCGGTGCGACACTCCAGACGCTTGATGAGGCGTTCCTCGGCCAGTCGCCTCCGCTTCTCCATCACCACGTTGAAGGTGTAGAGGAAGGGGTTGAGGGCGGAGTTGAAGGGCAGCACGAAGATGGCAATGCCTACGTTGACCTCGCTAGGGATGGGGGTGCCCGCGGAGGCCAGCAGCCCCAGCAGGCCGATGGGGAACCAGCACAGGAAGTCGGACAGGACGATGGTGGTGAGGCGCCTGGCGACGGCAATGTCGATGGAGGCTTTGTTGGAGGAGAGCAGAGAGTTGCTGCGAACAGACCTGGAAAAGATCCCGAAGCCAAATAGTGTAGTAAAGCGTGCCAAATGGAAGAAATACAAATTATAATAATACATGGTATTTATATAGCGCATTTCTCATATCTATAATATAACTCAATGCGCAGGCGAAAACCACACACACACACACACACACACACACACACACACACACACACACACACACACACACACACACACACACAAGGGTCGCTATCTTAAACTTTATGCGGGATTGGATTGGAAGCAAGAAAAAAATGGAATAATAAAAAAAAAAGCCTAAGATAAAACATGCTACTAGTCTTTCTTAACCCCTTTGCTGCCCAGAAACGTGAACACAATCCATCTGCAAGAGACATAGATCTTCATGAGCCCCCGCAATGCGGGGCTCATGAGGATCTATGCCTCTTGCTGACACCACTTTATGTCAATGTTCCTTGGAAGCCTGGGGCTATGAAGTGTTGAACTAACCAAGATTATAGAAACGCAATCTGCTTCAATCTACGTCCACAGGTATTTAAGGGCTTAAGCGCGTTTCTTTGCTTGTTGGTTTAATTTTTAGGACAGATCAGAAGACGAACAGACCTGGTCGCCTCAGAGCAAAATGGCGACTGCTACGCGTGTAAAAGTAAAAGCAAATGACGAGAAAAGAGACACACTTAAAATGACCAAGACAAAACGTGTAGTAAAAACAAAAAATGACAAAGAATGAAAGACGATTAGGAAAGCTGTAAACCATTCTACGAAATGCAAGAAAATTCACCAACAAAGAAAAACAAAAAAAGAAAAAATAAAACGCCCTTAAGAAAGATTCAGACAAAACATGCAACAGAAGAAGAACGTTGAAGAATTAAGACAAAACATCCCACACGTTGTGTCTTAGACTTTCTCAACCCCTTAAGTGCCGAAAAAATTGAACACAACCCAACTGCAAGAGGCATACATCCTCTTGAGCCCCCGCAGTTGCGGGGACTCATGAGGATCTATGCCTCTTGCTGAAAACACTTTGCATCCGTGTTCGTTTCACGTCGAGGGATCTTGGATGTTGAATTCATACTGATTTCAAAAATACAATCTGTAGCTACTGGCAATTAAGGGGTTACGATTGTTTCTTTGTTTATTGCTTACGGACCAGTAGACAAAGACCTGACCCAGGGCGATCAGGAGGAAGAGTATGAAGTTGAAGACCACCATCACGCCGAAGGAGTACTCGTGCCCCTTGGAGTTATTGGGCGTGATAGGCAGCGGGACGCAGATGCCGGTCTGGCTGTAGAACTCCCAGTGTGACGTCACCGGCAGGAGAGGGATGGCGGCTAGCACCACGCCAACCGTCCACGCCATCGTGCAAGCCAACATGGCCGATCTTTTCCCCATTGCCAAGTCGTGAAGCGGAAAGCGCAGTGCCAGGAAGCGGTCAAACGTAATGAGACAGATCATGAAGGCGGACACCTCACTGGACAGGATGGAGAAGAAGCCGGCAACGTTACAAGCTAAGCTGTTTTTCCACTCAGTGTCATGCCACAGGTACTTGCCTCGGTACACAAAGTCCGCTGCGCCGACGATGATCAGGTAAATGCCCATGAAGAAATCAGAAACACTCAGGTTCGTCACAAAGATGTGAAAGCCGCCCCCTGACTTTTTGTTTAAACGCAGTCTGGCCACAAAGCTTCCCGAGTTTCCCAGAAACGCCAAGGCGGCGAAGACCCACAAGCAAGCGCGGTACACGTTTGTTCCCAGAAGATCTTCACAAGAAGCGATGGCGTCAGCTTCAGCGTAGCAGTCCTTGGGGTTGAAGTGCTTGGGGAGTGAGGCCTGGCAACAGAACTTGAAGTTGTCGGCAAACACAAACTTGAGAGAGGAAAGGTCGTGCAGGGTGTTGGGCGGGAAGTCCTTGATGGGTGTTCCTCTCAGGTCTACCACCTCTAGATCTAAAGTTGAGCTAAAACCGTCTGGGAGAATTGTGGCTAGTCCGCTGCCTGAAACATTAAACAGTTTGAGATGTGGTGCGTTTGAAAACATGTCCTTTTCAAGAGCAGTTATTTCAGTCTCAGATAGGTCGATGTGGTAAAACTTGAGAAGAACCTTCTCTGTACTTGCTCTGTAAATTGCGAAGATGGGATTGCGGGACAAGTCGAGAGATTTCAGGTTCTGCAGACCCATGAAGACGTCCATGTGCACGGAGGTCAGGAGATTTCCGGACAGATCGAGCATGCGTAAGTTTGGCAGCGCCATGGCAGTCAGTTCAACGATCCAACACGTTGAAAGACTCAGTCTAACTACGTGCAGGTTGTGACTCAACTCTCCAGGCACCATACCTGACCCACTGGCGTCTAAATAGCGTATGTGTGGATAATACAGGGCTGGGAATGGACCGTTACAAACAAAAGCCAGCCCCTGACACTGACACCCCTTGGGACACTGCAGGTCACATAGTAACTCGTCGTCCTGCTGAGGACACTGGAACACGCCGTCACACACATGGCTACCGTGGAGACAGACAGCAGAGTCCCGACAGCGGTACAGCCCCGGACACGTGTGGCTGTCACACCCCACCTCGTCTTCCCGGCCCGGGCAGTCGTACACGCCGTTACAGCGCACGTACACTGGCAGGCAGTAGGAGTCAGGACACTGGAAGTGTGTTTCGGGACATGGGTCGGTTATGGTAAGGCTAACCCCCTTGTGAATACAGCCAACAGTACTGTTTACAGCACCGGTGGCTGCATTGACAAGGGGGTTGGTAAGGGTGTAACCACCGTGACCGTCCAAACACACTACAGCAGGCGGGGTGATAGACGCGACTGTTCTGGACACAGCGGGGTGGCAGTTCTCGTCAGATCCATCCGTACAGTCTTGCATGCCATTACATCGCTGTTGTCTGGCGATACACTGGCGGTTGGTGCACTGGTCAGCGGGACAGTCTTCATACACACAGAACTCCTCATCAGACCCGTCAGAGCAGTCGTGGCGGTGATCGCACACGAAAGTATAATGCAGCGTCTGTTGCGTGCGCTCGCACACAAACATCAGCGTCGTCACTTACAGGAAGTCGTACGTGACATGGCCTTCCGGGCACTGCACGACAGTGAGATTCGTAGCACAGGACTCAGCCGCGTCTGAAAAATTATCAGACTTGACAGACATCAGAACGATCCCTGGTGTATTATCCTTTGCAGAGTTTGCGTCCTGTCCAACCCGTGAGTCAACACCAGCATGAACACTCTTGCCGACAGGCTCACAAGCCACGTGCGATGCTTCCAGCGCCAAACAGGACGCCGCCTTGAGGACACCTGTGTTTTCGGGCAAGTAATATGTGCAGGAGGGGACGGACAGCGTGTCTTCCGTCATGTTGATGAAATACGCCGCTGTCTCATCAGCCCACTGCCACACCTCTCTATACAGGGCGGGGACGGCGGCCAAGGGCACCTGGATACAACACAGATCTATAATGAGAACACACATTTGTCTGATGTGCATTGCCGCTGCATTACAAGTCGACCTGTTTGACAACTGAAACAAAACTTTGCATTGAAGCGTTTGGACTGTTCCCAGACGTTTCACAAATCCTTGCCTAGTGCAAGTTACTGCATCATTTCGAGTCAATCTACCAGCCTTCACAGCGAAACTGTAACCCCTTAACTGCTGGGGCAAGGTGATCTCAACTCAGCTACAAGAGACATAAACCATTATGAGCCACCGCAGTCGCGGGGGCTCATGAGGTTTTATCTCTCTCGTTAGTCCTATTTTCTGTGTGCCTCTTTTTGGTCTCATCATTGTATTCTTCACGCGATTGTCGATAAGTGTTTCAGTGGTTTCGGATACGAGACTGGTGATCACTGGGGGTAATAGTGTATTCTCACTACTCGTTAATTGTTTGGCTGTATGTAGCGGTTTTTGTCGCGATGATTCCTGCAGGAATCATCGCGACAACAACCGCTACATACTGCCAAAGTGTAAATCGTGTGCAAATACCACGCTGGATTCACTCACCTGAGATGTTCGGAGACCAACGTACACGGTCGTTGACAGTTTACCATACTGCATCACCTGTGTGAACCTCTTCCACTCTTCAGGCGTGTTGAGGCTGACGAGCGTCTGTCCAAGATCTTTGCACTGAGCCAGCGCTTCGTACCAGTTGATGTCGCGAGTCAGTGCCAAGTACGTGTAGCACGTGTCTCCCGCAGAAACTAGGTCAGGGCCGCAAGTATTGCTTTTATACGGACAGTGAGTCTCATCGTCCTTGTCGGCACACTCGGTCTCTAGATTACAGTCGAGGTGCTGTCGAAAATAGGAGAAATGCGGAACCGAACAGTTGAATGCTCCATCGTGTACAAGCTGCGGCTCCGTGGACTTGTGTAGGATGGAGAAAAGCATTTTGAAGCCGCTCTCTTCAACAGCCACCTCAGAGAAGAAGTGAAGGCGAATGGAGGTGTTGTAAACTTGCGCGGGAATATGCTTAGCTCCGCACTTGACCCACGCTTGTGTTTCCCTCCCCTCGTCGTCTACAGTGTGGAGAGTCAGCGTGTCAAACATACAGTAACCGTCGTACTCGCGCTCCAGATGAAAATGGGGAAAGCTGACCATCATCACGTGATCAGGCGGGAGGGTCAGTCTAAAGGAAGCGTCCACGTAGCTGGGGTACTTCTCCAGCACTCCGAACCCCGGCGATGACACGTAGCCCGCTTCTGCTGACGTATACACGACGTCTAACTCCTGGGGCTTTTTGCCTTGCGCGGCAACCGCTGTTACGTGTAACGTAATTGACCTCACCGACGACGCGTCAGTGACGAAGAAGCGGAAGCGAATCTGATTGGATCGTACGACAGGACTTTCCCACGCACCACCACACGCGTCCACAGACTGGCAGGGAAATTCACCCGTACACACAGTGAGAGTCGCGCCACAAGTGAAATTTTCACTGGTGTCCATCTCAGCAAGGTTGATCGTAGCGCTGTTCTCGGAGTGAAGACGGACCACCCACTCGCACGACAGCTTTCCGATAAATTGTTCCACTCCTGTCACCACTTCCAGTTTGGCTTGGTTGGAGACGATTTCGGGCACACGACCTGCTACACACGCGGACATGTTGATCAGAAAGTGCCCTGGTTGTATATTCACCACAGTCTTAGTATCGTAGTCTCCGGTTCTATTGGCCACAGGAGTGATAACAGTGTCTGTTTCGATCTGATTTTCTACGTCGCTCATTTTTTCCGTGAAAGAACTTTCATTTAGAAGTGGCAGAGTTGTACTACATCGCCGATAGTCCAAGTAGATCAAAGCCAACGAAAACACAAGCGTATATTTCCAAGACATTTTCCTTTTTGTTAACGATGGGCGAATATTTTAAAAATCACACGACTCAAGTTCGTAAAGTCTTTCGCAAAGAAATCTGCAAGACAGTTTATTATGCAACCGCCACACACAATATCAGTTTATAGATATGGATCTATCTGGTTGATAATAACATGAATTGTCTTAGATACATGTATTCATTTCAAAAGTCTGATTAACTCATTCTACCCCAGACACACCACAGCAAGATAAGGATCGACCATGATAGTTCAAGGGTGATGCCAGAATAGCTTGGCGCCTATGGGCGCCAAGCTATTCTGGCATCACCCTTGAACTATCATGGTCGATCTGTGTTCTGCACCGCAATGCAGTCTTCAGAGGACAACAGCAACATTTAGGGAGTTCGGTGTTGGGATAGAATGAGTTAAATGACAGCAGAAAGAACTTCGAAGTAAGCGAATGATTTGGTGCCTTCATTTTGCCTAATGTGCGGAATGTTCGTGTTTGTTCAGCCGAGGTGAAGATCACAAACTATCTGTGCGTTTGGAAAAGCCCTCACGGTCTACAAAAAGTAGTTTTTAACCCCGTCACTGCCGTGATAAGTGAACGCGATCCAGCTGCAAGAGACATAGATCCTCATGAGCCCCCGAAGTCGCGGGGGCTCATGAGGATCTATGCATCTTGCTGACACCATTTTGCATTCACGTTCTTTGAACGGCTGTGGTTTTGGTCGTTGAATGAACAAAGATATCAGACACACCATCCGCGCCCACTGGCAGTGAAGGGGTTAAGATTGATACGTGGCACTCGGATACAGAACCACAAAGTGCTGCACTCCAGTCTGATAACATACCAACGAAGAAAAAAAAAAACATGCTTAGAAAAGACAATTATAACACAATTTATTAATATTTTGTCTTGAAACCTTTTTTTCTTCTTCTTCAAAATAGACATTCAAACAAGTGCACAATTTGCTACTTATCTTTGAGCAAGAGCCACTTGAGCACCACCATTTTGGGTTAAAACACTTTTTTTTTTTCAAAATAGGCATACGAACAAGTACACGATTTATCATTACTTTGCTTTATCTTTTGGTGACGGCATGTGGTAAGCAACTTGCCACGCAAATCGTTTGCGGGTTTGCAGTCTATTTTGAAAAAAAAACGAAGAAAAAGAAATAGGTCTTTAACCCGAAATATTAAATAAATTGTATTGTAACTGTCTTTTATAAGCGTGTTTCAGTCTTTCTTCGTTGTGATGGTCTCTGCATTTTACACGCTTGGCAGTCACCTTTCTGGTCAGGGTTGTTGTTACTCCCGTCTGCATTCGAGTGTTGAACTGTGCAATGAAAGCACTACCTACAGAGCTGTTAGAGTGTTGTAGTGTTCACGAATTCTGCAGATGAGGCACAGTTATTCGGCCCGTCTAACTGGAATGGCCACTATGCTATACTTTCTTCCAATTTATAGCCTGAACCGTCTCAATAGCACATTGATTTCTAAAGACATATTCATTGCAAATGGCCGAAATCCGAAGACATTCTTATTTTAGTCCTTAACTGCCGAAAAGGAGTGAACATCATCCTGCTGCAAGATGCGTAGATCCTCAAGAGCCCCCGCAGTTACGGGGGCTCATGAGGATCTATGCCTCTTGCTGAAACCAATTTGAATCCCCATTCCTACTACGCGATTTCCAAAGCGCAATGTGTGTCCACCGGCAGAGAAGGATTTAAAATAACGACCGGTATTATTATTATCATTGTCATTATCATTATTTGTATTTTCAAAATATTAAAGATGCGAACTTTATCCCCCTTCTGTTTGAAACCTCTTTACTGTGTACAGTATCGGCTGCTGCATTCACAAAAGGATTAACTCTTTCCAGACGTGCCGCAACCGGATTCGCGGCGTAAAGCCGCGAATCCGGATGCGACACGTCTCGAAAGTGTTAATCCGTTCAAAGCCAGTTGACACAGACTGTGTTTCTGCAATCTTCGTTAATTAAACGCCAGAACCCAAGTCCCTCTCAGCAACATGCATTCAAAGTGATGCCAGCAAGAGGCACAGATCCTCATGAGCCCCCGCAACTGCGGGGGCTTATGAGGATCTATATCTCTTACAGTTGAGTGTGTTCAAATGTTCTTTAATTTTAAATGGATTTACGTCACCAAGATTAAGACTCTCCCTCCTCTATCATCGATGCAACAAAAGTAAGCAAATGTCCTTGTTATCGTGTTATTTTATAATTCTCTCCAGTTCTCGGGAGTTTTTCCCCCCTCTAATTGCACGCTAAAACAAGTTCAAACAATCAGTGCAAATTGCCTAAGGGGAAACGGACTGAAATTTTGCAGAGAAATGAACAGAAATAGATATATAGATGCCATTAACTGCCTCGTTGAGACTGCTTTGCAGTATTTTTGGGTTGTTTTTCTTCTTCTGCGCAACGTTCGTTGCGTCTTCAAATGAGATGGGGCTTGGTACAAGCATTTTTTTTAATAAGGAAAGTAAATTACACAAAAAGGTAAACGCTCAATTATTTGTTTAATTTTTTTAAGGGGAGGGGTGAGGGTAGGGGGGGGGGCTGCAGGGATTGAGGGGGGGGGGGGTGTACATGGCAAATGAAATGCCAGCTTTAAAAACTGTCGCTCTTAACACCTTCACTGACGAGAAAAGGTGAAAGCAATCCAACTTGAAAAGACATAGATCCGCATGGGCCCCCTCACTTGCCCCCGCTCATGAGGATCTTTGCCTCTTGCTGACACTACTTTATGTCCATATTTGCGTCAAAGCAGAAAAAATGGACACGTTTTATTTATAAAAATAAAATGTATTTATTATTATTATTATTATTATTATTATTATTTAGCAACACGTTTATATCGACCTTAAGCTTTTTTTACTACTAGAGACAAACGTGCGGGCTATTTTTCCCTGGATGTGATCAACAAACTTAGTGTAAAAATCACTTGGCTTTACAAATTGTACGAAAAGAATGGCTGATTTGGATCTGCACGCAAAGAAAGTTTGCAGGACGCGAAAATTATATATATATATATAATAGTCATAGAGCAAATTGTCTGTTTATCGTGTTAACACATTCCACCCCCAGGACCGAAATCC
This sequence comes from Semisulcospira habei, assembly GCA_036245525.1. Taxonomy (NCBI): domain Eukaryota; kingdom Metazoa; phylum Mollusca; class Gastropoda; family Semisulcospiridae; genus Semisulcospira; species Semisulcospira habei. The sequence goes on along the minus strand of BTPG01000006.1, from coordinate 160,648,026 downwards.
AGCACCAAATTTTGAAGTCGCCCTCTGAAGGACTGTATTACAATGCTTCAGACAGATCAAGCATGATAGTTCAAGAGTGGTGCCAGAATAGCTTGGCGCCTATGGGCACCAAGCTATTCTGGCCCCACCCTTGAAGTATCATGCTCGATCCATGTCTTGCTGTGGTGTGTCGGGGCTAAATGAGTTAAGCCCTTCACTGCTTTGCGGCCCTTAAAGCTCTTCCGAACACACCATGCATTTTACTTAGGGCAACAACTTTCAAAGAACCCAACTGCCGTATTGGACATTTCCAATGATGAGTTTTGTCCCCTCTGAAAAATGGAGGGTCGGGGTCATTTTGGTGTTCAGATTTCCTGGGTGCGTTTGGCGCTCTTTAACGAAATCTCCCAAAACGTCGCAGACTGACCGTCAGGGAGCCCCGTCCGCTTGAGACTCATGGACAAGCAAGAGACATAGATCCACGTGAGCCCCCGCGACTGCAGGGTCCCATGAGGATCTATGCCTCTTGCAGTTGGGTGATATTTGCCGCATCTCAGCTGTGATAGAGTTAATGATCACTGATGTTGCAGAATCCATACATTAACCCCCCCTCACCCCCTTAACTCATTCTACCCCATCACCGAAATACCCAAATTTCGCCGTTGCCCTCTGAAGACTGCTTTGCAGTGCAGGACACAGATCGACCATGATAGTTCAAGGGTGATGCCAGAAAAGCTTGGCGCCCATAGGCGCCAAGCTATTCTGGCATCACCCTTTAACTATCATCCTCGATCCTTATCTTGCTGTGGTGTGTCTGGGGTAGAATGAGTTAAGAAAAATGATTGGTGGTAATTTATTTTTTTCTACAGTGTGAGAGATATCAGGCAACAGATTTGTAATTGTGTTCTCATAATCGACCTTTTACAGTTTACAATATGAAAGACATTTTTTAAAGATACAATTAATTTAAATTAGATAAATGAAACCGAGTGAAAATGGTTATTTGCAAATATTTAGTTAAGGTGGTCTCAGAAATCGGCCTTTGTAAATTGGTTTATATGAACAACACAAAATGAAAATTAAGCAAGATCAAATGAATAAAACAGGTTTTTAAATTGGTAAAGTTTGCTTAACTCACTATGTGAACAAAAAGGAAAAACAAAATCCATGACATTTTCCTTATATCTGCGTGCTTTGGAGGCGTATACATATTCATGTAATTGGCGATGCTGATTTACAGTCAATGATTAAACACACCTATGTCTGTTATGCAATAATAAATAGAGCAGTATCTAAACTCTCAAAGTATGTGCGCGTGTACGTGTGTGCGTGCATTCGTGCGTGCATGTGTGCGTGTGTGAGTGATTTTATAAATTCCCGACAGCTCACAGCTTGGGAATTTTATTTTGGGGTTTCAAAACTGAGAGACTGGATTCTGTTCACAGAAAATGTGTATCATATTGTACTCAGGTGCACAGCTCGGCGGACAACGTCTCTTAAAGTCGTGAACTCAGTACTTAACTCATTGTGCCCGAGGTACGAAATCCCACAGTGGAATTATCCTCTGAGGACTGCATTACAATTCAGGAGACAGGTCGAGCATGATAGTTCAGTCAAGGGTGGTGGCTAAAAAGCCGGCGTGGCGGCGTCTATAGGCGCCAACTGAGCAATCAGATCTGCCACCACCCTTGAACTATTATGCTCGAGCCATATCTTGCTGTGGTGTGTCGCGGGCAGAATGAGTTAAAATGCTTTCCCAAACATTACGAATGCCACATATCGTATGTCTCCTCGCGCCGGCTGGGACCATATGGCGTTGAGGCCCGTCTCCTGGGTGGTGGATAGGGGGCCCTCGCGAGAGGGGTGCACTGAATGAAATAAGGTGCCGTGAACCAACATGGTCTAAGGGAAGGAGACCCCGACAGAAAACCCCTGGTCCTCCTAGGAAGGGGGTTGGGCGTGGGGGTAGCTTCCCCACCCTGCAAAAAAAGAAATAGCTACAAAAACGCCGACGAATAAACAAACACCGACTCCTTTCTTGGAGGAGGAAGGTTCTTCTACCAGAAGATTTATGACGTCCTGTGGTGAAAGCCGGAAGTCTTCGGAAGCCACAGGACCGAGCCGCCTCTCTCTATCCAGGGATACAATCATGGGCACATGGAATGTCAAGACCATGTACCAGAGCGGGAAGTCCGCCCAGATAGCAGCGGAAATGCAAAAGTACAACCTTTCCCTGCTAGGTATCAGTGAAGCCAGATGGACGCAGTCTGGCCAGAAAAAGCTGTTAAGTGGGGAGATGATTCTGTATTCAGGTCATGAAGAGGAGAATGCCCCCCATACAGAAGGTGTAGCGTTCATGCTGTCACCAGTGGCACAGAGAGCGCTGATGGGCTGGGAACCTCTTGGGCCAAGAATTATCACAGCAGCCTTTAGAACCAAGAAAAAGATCAAGCTGAACGTCATCCTTTGTTATGCGCCCACTAATGACAGTGACGAGGAAGAGAAACAAGAGTTCTACGACCGACTCCAGAGTGCTGTGGACAAATGTGCGGAGCGAGATATCACCATCATCATGGGCGATTTTAATGCCAAAATAGGGGAGGACAACACCGGATACGAAGAGGTGATGGGGAGACAGGGACTAAGAGTGAGAACGGGGAGAGGTTCGTAGACTTTTGTGCTCTAAACAGACTTGTCATTGGAGGCAGCATCTTCCCACACAGAAGAATACACAAAGCAACTTGGGTCTCACCTGACCATACTACAGAGAACCAAATAGACCATATCTGCATTAGCAAGAAATTTAGAAGATCCCTTCAAGATGTTCGAGTGAGGAGGGGAGCAGATGTCGCCTCAGACCATCATCTGCTTATCTTAAGTGTAACGCACGCAGACTTGCCCACAGTCGCACGTACAGACTCTCACGCAACAGACGCATACACCGCCACTGACTCAGACGGGCGCATTCATGCGGTAAAACACAACACACGGGCTCCCTTTCTAAAGTAACCTTTATACAATATAAAAGAAAAGAAACGCTTTAAAGACTATCAAACTATATACACTGCTCTACTATCACACACACACACACACAAATCACAGTATCTTTGCCAGGCTAGGTTTTAGTCTCTCTTTGACTCCAACCTGTTTGATGTTATTGCCTGGTTACGTTGGTCCTTCTCACGTCTAGGCGTGAAAGTCCTTCGTCGTACGCTTCTTCTTGCCGTCCTGTCTCTTTGGCACGGACGTCCTCGTTCTCGTACTGTTGCGCAGTTCTCGTTTTGACTCGGGTGTCTTGGTCCCGGTCAGACTCACTCTCAGTGAAGAGCTGGAGGGATGACCTCACGTAGGTCCCACCTGTGACTCGACGTCTCGGCGTCCGTCGTTCCACTCTTTACAAGAACTCTGAATAGATAACAAAAGTCCCAACGTAACACTTGCTAAACACACAACATATTGGATCAATGAGAAACGTCACGTAACCTGGCTGATACAAATAACTCATACGTTCATTCACACACACACACACACGTGCTTCACAAACTGTCTATTTCCGTAACACCCCTATATCTCTGTCACTATCTTGAAACAGACTATAGCCTAACACTCTTGCTATACATTACTCTATACACTGGAAAAGACTATGCTTAACCAACCACGTACTATCTTCATAGCGGCTTAGACATACACACCTCGCATTCTTTTATTTATCTATCTCGGTAACAACTATACAAAAACACCGGTTACTTCCCCGAATTCTAAACATACATAACTAAACCAAACCGGAACACCGCTATACAACCACATTACTCTTACCAACGCATACTGTCTTTAACTAAACAACTATCAATACTGCATTTATAGAAACATACCTGAAATCTAGGCTTCAGAGTCTTGGAATGCGGGCTAGGTATCTCAAACACAACCGTTCCATACGACAAGACAGCCCGCACTACCGATCTAGATCTCTGACAGACCCAGCTTCCGCCTAGAACTCACTAAACAGAACTCACCAAAACTCCGTGCTAACCGTTCCTTAGAAATTCCACGTGCGTCTAGTGCCATACGGACTATCGGCACAAACAAACCGTTAACAAAAACCGTACCGTACTAATCCTACTGTGTGAGCACTATGCACAAGCATAGAGCTTCATCACAATTCCCCCTTCCTCGGGAAAAAAAAAAAAGAAACGACCGAGTTTCTTTTTAAGACTACTCGACGTAATATTATCCGAAAACAGAAAAGGACTAACTTATTACTATCTAGAATACAAGAAATAACTAACAGTCTAGAACACAAGAAAGCAAAAATAGAATAGCCGGCAGCCTCAACGCATACCCTCGGATCGCACAGCGAACACAAAAACAGAACCAACGCGCTAAAACCTCCAGAAATGAAATCGATCCAATGACTGCCCACACGATCGCGAGACCCCAGTCTCCGACCTACCTACAATCGCGAGACCCCAGTCCCCGATCTACCTAAATATTATGGGGTGCTGAGCCGCATTTCTGTCCGCAACAGAAGTATGCCGTCTCCAGCCAACCCGACTATTGGGCCACACCCGCTGACCGATCCCCTGATTCTGGACGGAAATAACATGGTCTCTCTGTTCCCAACTATGCTTACTTCGAGCTCTCGTCGCCACCGATGCGACTGCACTGCGACTAACCTGAGATGGCTTAATCGTCTCGACCCTACCGCTGACTGGCTGCACACCCTTCATGTTACCCAGAACTAAATCCACTACTGGCTCGTCGATAACGCAAGAAATCAGATTACCTGAGAAAAACTCCGTGTCAACTTCTATTTTAGCTAACTGAAAAACTTCTACCTTTCCTCCAAACGAAACTACTTTCTGTGTCTCCCCTGTGAACTGATCTTGCCTAACTAGACTACGTCTGACCCCCGCGGTCGTTGTACCGGAGTCACGGAGAACAGAAGCGAGACATCCGTTTACAATCCCGTCTACCAGCGGTAGGCAACCACCTCCGTCAGCTGAACACACTCCGCCCAGCTGTGGTTCCTCTCCGACTGGGACCGCAAAACTGGCTACGTGAGTGGGCTGCACCGCCCCCTCCACCATACCAGGACTGTTAGGACATTGATGAGCCAGATGGCCGTACCCCTGACACGTGAAACACTGAGCCCCTGAACTACTGCTAGGACACTCGCGACTAAAATGACCGTATGCATGACACGCAAAACACTGAGTGTCTGAATTCGCCATACGACCACGACCATACCCACGATCAGATGTTTCTCCTCGTGCGTACGGATCGCGACCGCCATTGCTGATACCTCGATCACAGCGTCGGAAACGCAAAGTACCTCTTCCGTTAACCAGCTGGGCTCCACGTAAAGTATTGATGCCCCGGTAACCCCCAGTCGTCACGGTTAGCAGCGACCAACCCGACTGGCGGTGTCTCGGTCCTACGCGCGAGGTTTTTCGTAGGATGCGCCATCCGAAAAGCCTCCGCGTTCTGTACTAACTCGTCCGTAGTCTTGAGGTTACGCTCCCTCAAGAATACCGCTAGATCCTTGGAAACGCTACCAAAGAACTGTTCAGCCAACATGAGATCGAACAATGCGTCGTACGTGTGGTCGATCTTAGACAGTTCGACCCAACGTACGAGCAAATGGGACAATCGTTTGCCAAACGACATAAACCGGATTCCCCTGTCTTTGGCCGACAAGCTCTCAAGCGTTCTCTAAAACCTTCCGCATTACACTGAAACTGCTGTAAAAGACACTCCTTCAAAGTCTCGTACTCTATGTTCCCCGAAACGTTCAAGCTATGGTAAAGACTCAAGGCCTGACCCTCAAGCACAGATGAAAGCAAAACGGGCCAGTTGGCAGGAGGCCAACTCAACGCCTGCGCATGAGACTCGAAACGACGCAAAAAAGCGTCAATAGAGTCCACGGACTCTTTAAACATCGGCAGTCTAGGAAAATTCCGTATGCCCCGGCCTACTGAATCACTATCTGCTCTAGACCCCGTATCCCGCGCTAACTGTAGTTGTACCTCCCTATCTTTCTCTTCTTTCTCTCTCTGGTACTCTAATTCTCTCTCTCTTAACGCATGTTCCCTCTCGTCCTTCTCTCTCTGAAACGCTAGAGACTTCTCGTCTTTCTCTCTCTGAAACGCTAGAGACTTCTCGTCTTTCTCTCTCTGAAACGCTAATTCTTCTTTCTTAAGAGCTCTTTCTTTCTCTTCTCTCTCTCTCTCTCTGTACTTCTAACTCTTTCTCCTTTAACTCTAATTCCTCCTTCTTAAGTATTCTGTCTTTCTCTTCTCTCTCTCTCTGAATTTCTAGCTCTTTCTCCTCCCTCTGTATCTGCATTTCCAACTCTTTCTCCTCTCTAAGTCTACGAATCTCCAACTCTTTCTCGTCTTTCACTCTCTGAACTTCTAACTCCTTCACCTTTAAGGCTTTCTGAACCTCTAGTTCCTCTTTCTTAAGTACTCTTTCTCTCTCTTCCCTTTCTCTCTGAACTTCTATCTCTTTCTCCTTTAATGCTCTTTCTTTCTCTTCTCGCCCTTTCTGAACTTCTCTTTCTCTCGCCCTATCCTCCCTATCCCTACATTTCTCGGCATAATCAAAAAGCTTCTCATCCTTAAGTCCTAACCTTTCACCCTGTTTAATGTAAGCCTCTACCGGGTCTACCTCCATATTTGCTACAACAACTTCCCAAAACTTGAAAACGTAAATATACAAATCACAACCAAATCAACGTCAAAAGTTTAAAATGAAACCCCACAACAATATCAACAACCTACGCAGAAAATATATACCGCTAAAACAGGGTCACCACTGTAACGCACGCAGACTTGCCCACAGTCGCACGTACAGACTCTCACGCAACAGACGCATACACCGCCACTGACTCAGACGGGCGCATTCATGCGGTAAAACACAACACACGGGCTCCCTTTCTAAAGTAACCTTTATACAATATAAAAGAAAAGAAACGCTTTAAAGACTATCAAACTATATACACTGCTCTACTATCACACACACACACACAAATCACAATATCTTTGCCAGGCTAAGTTTTAGTCTCTCTTTGACTCCAACCTGTTTGATGTTATTGCCTGGTTACGTTGGTCCTTCTCACGTCTAGGCGTGAAAGTCCTTCGTCGTACGCTTCTTCTTGTCGTCCTGTCTCTTTGGCACGGACGTCCTCGTTCTCGTACTGTTGCGCAGTTCTCGCTTTGACTCGGGTGTCTTGGTCCCGGTCAGACTCACTCTCAGTGAAGAGCTGGAGGGATGACCTCACGTAGGTCCCACCTGTGACTCGACGTCTCGGCGTCCGTCGTTCCACTCTTTACAAGAACTCTGAATAGATAACAAAAGTCCCAACGTAACACTTGCTAAACACACAACATATTGGATCAATGAGAAACGTCACGTAACCTGGCTGATACAAATAACTCATACGTTCATTCACACACACACACACACGTGCTTCACAAACTGTCTATTTCCGTAACACCCCTATATCTCTGTCACTATCTTGAAACAGACTATAGCCTAACACTCTTGCTATACATTACTCTATACACTGGAAAAGACTATGCTTAACCAACCACGTACTATCTTCATAGCGGCTTAGACATACACACCTCGCATTCTTTTATTTATCTATCTCGGTAACAACTATACAAAAACACCGGTTACTTCCCCGAATTCTAAACATACATAACTAAACCAAACCGGAACACCGCTATACAACCACATTACTCTTACCAATGCATACTGTCTTTAACTAAACAACTATCAATACTGCATTTATAGAAACATACCTGAAATCTAGGCTTCAGAGTCTTGGAATGCGGGCTAGGTATCTCAAACACAACCGTTCCATACGACAAGACAGCCCGCACTACCGATCTAGATCTCTGACAGACCCAGCTTCCGCCTAGAACTCACTAAACAGAACTCACCAAAACTCCGTGCTAACCGTTCCTTAGAAATTCCACGTGCGTCTAGTGCCACACGGACTATCGGCACAAACCGTTAACAAAAACCATACCGTACTAATCCTACTGTGTGAGCACTATGCACAAGCATAGAGCTTCATCACATTAAGAATAAAGCTCAAGTTAAAGAAAAGCAGCACAGGGACAACAAAAAGTCAGCGCTATAATGTAGGCCTCCTGAGAGAGACTGGAGTGAGAGAAGAGTTCAAACCGGTGCGGTCCAACCGGTTTCAAGCGCTACAGGAGCTAGTAAATGAAGAGGAGGCGGTCACCACAGAGCAGCAGTGGAAGGCAGTTAGAGAGGCACTGAACTCAACCTGCAAAGACACTGTGGGGTTCAAGAAACACCATCACAAGGACTGGCTGTCGGCACAGACCTTGAAGAAGATAGAAGTGAGGAAGCAGAATAAAGCAGTTGTCAACAACACTCGCACGAGAGCAGCCAAGGCAAGGGCACATGAGGAATACTCGGAAGCCAACCGCGAGGTGAAGAGAAGTATCAGGGCAGACAAGAGAGCCTACACAGACGGCCTAGCAGCAGAGGCAGAAAAGGCAGCAGGCAGCGGCAACATGAAACAGCTCTACGACATTACCAGAAGATTGTCTGGCAAGTATGGCCATACAGAAAGACCAGTAAAAGACAAAGAATGCAAGCCTATTGCAGACAGAGCAGACCAACTCGACAGATGGGCCGAGTATTTTGAAGAGTTACTGAACAGACCCACCCCACCCGACCCCCCCAGACATCCAGCCAGCAGAGACTGACCTACCCATCAGCTGTGACAGACCCAGCCGGGAAGAGATCAGAAGAGCAGTGGCATTTTTAAAGAACGGCAAAGCAGCAGGGCCAGATGGCATCCCAGCGGAGGCTCTGAAAGCAGACCTAGAAACAACAGTAGAGATGCTGTACCCACTGTTTGGAAAGATCTGGGAAGAGGAGGTGATGCCGGCTGACTGAAAGGAGGGGTACCTAATCAAGCTTCCCAAGAAAGGCGACCTCAGCAAGTGTTCCAACTACAGAGGAATCCCCTTGCTGTCAGTACCAGGAAAGGACTTCAACAGGATCATCCTGGAGAGAATGAAGAGCTCCGTCGACCCCCAGCTAAGAGACCAGCAAGCAGGATTCCGGAAAAACCGATCATGTACAGACCAGATTGCCACTCTCCGCATCATCGTGGAACAGTGTCTGGAGTGGAGCTCTCCGCTGTACGTCAACTTTGTGGATTACAAGAAAGCATTTGACAGCGTGGACCGAGAGACTTTGTGGAAACTCCTACGACACTATGGTGTACCCACAAAACTCGTCTGCCTGATCAAGAGCAGCTACGATGGCATGACATGTCGCGTGATCCATGAAGGGCAGTTCACCAATGAGCCCCAGGTCAGAACAGGCGTCAGGCAGGGGTGTTTGCTGTCTCCGTTCCTCCTCATACTGGCCATAGACTGGGTCATGAAGATTGGTTATTTGGGTTTAACGCCGAGCAGGCGACTAAGGCCATCTCACGGCGGTGGGTCATGAAGAGGACCACAGAGCAGAGAAGATGCGGAATACAGTGGACACTGTGGACACAGCTTGACGACCTCGATTTTGCAGACGACTTGGCTTTACTGTCCCACACTCATCAACAAATACAGGACAAGACCACGAGGTTTGCTGACATCTCATCCCAAGTGGGCCTCACCATCCACAAACAGAAAACAAAGACAATGAGGCTGAACGCAACCAGGGAAGAACCAGTCTTGCTTGCTGGCACCCCGTTGGAGGAGGTAGCGTCCTTCACCTATCTCGGGAGCATCATCGACACAAAAAGTGGCACTGATGCAGATGTCAGAGCACGAATCGCTAAAGCCAGAACAGCCTTTCTCCAGCTGAAAAAGTGTGGAGTTCCAGAGAGCTGTCACAACACACCAAAGTCCGGATTTTCAACTCAAACGTAAAAGCAGTTCTCCTATATGGAACAGAGACTTGGAGGTTGACAAAAACCACAGTCAACAGAGTACAGACCTTCATAAACAGTTGCCTTAGAAGAATCTTGAAAATCCACTGGCCAGAGAAGATCAGCAACGTCAGACTCTGGGAGAGAACAGAGCAGATAACAGCAGAGAATGAAATTGGACGAAGAAGATGGGGGTGGATTGGTCACAGTCTCAGAGAAAGCCAGTTTCCAGTATCACTATTCAGGCATTGTCATGAAACCCCCAGAGAAAGAGGAAAAGAGGCAGGCCGAGAAACACCTGGCGTCGAGACCTCCAAGCAGACATCAAGAGACTGGGAACCACCTGGAGTAAAATCGAAGTATAAGCACAGGACAGGAGTCGCTAGAGGTCTCGCGTCGACGGCGTATACCCTGGGAGGGGTGACAGGCGTAAGTAAGTTACTTCAGGCCGACTTTTCGTCGTCGGATTCAGTAGGTAACCAACACTCCAGTTCTAAAAAGCTACTTTTTGTCCACCGTGTCAGTCAGTGAAACTTTGTCAGTTTTGGTAAAAGGACCTTTAAATATCAGGTAGGCCTACCCCATGTCTGGAATGCCCTACCTTCCCACGTCCGTCAGACTCCATCTCTTTCAGTTTTCAAGCAGCAGCTTAAGACAAATCTTTTTCTAGCACTTTATTCAGAAGCAGTTCCCTGTGTGTGTGATGGTATGTGTGTGTGTGTGGTTGTGTGTGTGTGTGTGTGTGTCAGTGTGTGTGTGTGTGTGTGTGCATGCGTGTGAGCGCGCATCTGTCAATGTCTGTGTCTGTGCGTGCGTGTGTCAGTGTGTGTCAGTGTGTGTGTGTATGTGTGATAAATTGTGTGTCCTGCGTAACAGCACTTTGAGACTGACTGTAGGGACAATGCGCTTATATGCTTTATTTTGTTTGTTGTTGTTGTTATTACAAGTTGGGGTCCATAAAATGGGACCGCAGTATATCCGTCTGCGATATACTGAGTTTGGCGGGGCCGGGTGGGGGCGGGGGGGGGGGGGGGGAGGTGGGTGTCATAAGTTGGAAGGGAGGAACAAAAGGGAGCCGCTACTGACGTCTGTCGCGTGGCGGTTATGAGCCTGTCTATCATGGAAAGGGGTTGACTGGAGGACTTCAAACCCGCCCAGTCAAATACTGGCCTTTCACTTCCGAGGTCACCAGACCTTTCACTTCCGAGGTCAAACACATTCACTACAATTTTCAAAACACTGCATGCTCATTCCAGCACATATATTGATCATGACGACTCACGGGAAAAAAATGTCATTTTCAATTTTGAGATAAAATACGTAATTTTATAATAGTCCAAATAACAAAAAGTTTAACGGTCAAAAAGAGTTTGAATCGAATAACTTTTATCTTTACCATAAAAGGGTTATTTTCAACTTTGAAATATATATTTTAAAAAATGAACGCTGAGTTTTCATCAACACAAAACTGTAATTTTCAATTTTTAAATAAATAAAAAAGCAGTTATTTTGTAAAATGTTTAGCACTCAAAAAGACATTGAAGTGAGTGACTGTTATCTTTTTGGCGCATGCAATACACCTTTCAAGAAACATCGCCACACAGTGTGATAGCAGGCACGCTTGTATCAACTTGACTTTCCCCGATCACTTTTGTGCCAGGGGGACCTTAAAATGAAGAAAAATCAACTTGACTGATGCACAGGCATGGTATAAGCGTTGCATGATCCACTACACAATTTACCTTCGATCACTTCTACAACAAGTAATAAGAAATAGAAGAGCTTTTATTTTCCACTATCTGTTGTCGAGGTGACCGAAGACTGATTCTTCACTAGATCATCGCATACCTTTGGTTTGATGGATGATTTTGCTAATTCGTGCGTTTTGTGTGCACTCGCGTGTGAGTACTTCCTTAATTGCCCCTGGCAAGGTGAACACTACCCATCTGCAAGAGACGTAAACGCTCAAGAGCTCCCGCAGTCGCGGGGGCTCATAATAATAATAATAATAATAATAATAAGCGCATTAAATAGGCGCTTTATCCCAATTGAAAATCGGCTCAAAGCGCCGCCGCGAACTGAACCCAACAAGCACACTCACGTGAATCACGCGCATTCACTCACACACTGTACATAAACACAGAACATTCACGTGGTGCTAAGGGCAAGCTCAAGCGAGCTACTGTAGTTTTTGGAAATTCAAAATCGTTTGTATTTGAAATTTGATTAAGTGGGCTGAATCTGATACCAAAGTCGTGGGGGAGGAAGAGCCCCGGAGTACCCGGAGAAAGAACCCCCGACAGTCCGCCCGAATTAACGGTGACTAGAGGAGAAAAATCCGACGCCGGAACCCGTAATCGAACCTCGCACCTTTAGCATTGGTGGCAGGCGCCTGCGCCACGGACCGCCCCACTGCGCCACGGACCGCCCCAACGAGGGTTTATGTCTCTTGTTAGTCCCGTTTTCTTTTTGCTTATTTTGGGTCCCATTTACATGTGTTCTTCACGCGAATATCGGTCAGTGTGAAGAGGTTTTAAGTTTTACAGATCTCGTTTAATAAAGTATTACCTTGGCCTTCCCAATATTGCAGTGAGATAGATGTTGTTAGAGTGTCTGTTAGTTCTTCGCGAGTATGTCGGTCGGTTTGAAGAGGTTTCAGACGCGAAAATTGTAGCGAAGGGGGTTAACATCCTTTAGAATCACTATGATGTGAATAACATTAAATTAGATTGATGGTAGACGATGTCCTTGTTAGCCCATTCAGCGCTGACGCACTACAGCAGGTGATGGGTCGAGCATGATAATTCAAGGGCAGTGCCAGATTAGCTTGGCGCCTGTCGGCGCCAAGCTAATCTGGCACTCCCCTTGAATTATCATGGTCGATCCATCTCCTGCAACTGATGCATAGTCGTTAGATGACGCCTCCAAAATTTGGGAAATACGGCAGTGGTGCTGAGTGAGTTAAATAGAAATTGTATAGATCTCGTCTCAGAGTGCAATATAATTATTACTTTGGCCTTTAATGTAGCAGTTTGATGTTGTTAATGCACTTCAGTCTGAAGTTTGGAGTTTTTTCGTGATAAAAGTTACATTTCATTTGCGGCCTGCGCTTTATCGATTGTCATGTCATCAGCGAACTAGATCAAACAAAGAAACAAAGAAACAAAACAAGCAAACATGCCTGAAAATGGATTTATTAATGAAGAAATAATGAAAATCCAAAATTACAACGAAAAATTAAATGTGAAAATGCAAACGTGTAAGGACACAACATATGTGAATATGCGTAATTCATAAATGATGTCGCCAAAGACTTCCAACTTGTGCAAGTGTAAAGACATACTAATGACCCTGTCCTCCTCATAGATCCTCATAAGCTCCCGCGAAACGGGGACACATGAAACTCTATGCAGCTTAATTGCAAATGGTTTGGTTTGTGTGTGTGTGTGCGTGCGTGCGTGCGTGCGTGTGTGTGCGTGTGTGTGTGTGCGTGTGTGCGTGTGTGTGTGTGTGTGTGTGTGTGTGTGTGTGTGTGTGTGTGTGTGTGTGTGTGTGTGTGTGTGTGTGTGTGTGTGTGTGTGTGTTTTGTTTGTGTTTTGTTTGTTTTTTGTTTGGATTTGGGTTTTCTGCGAAATAAAAAAAAAAACCTTGCCGCAGCCCTTTGAATCAGAAGACAGTCGATTTTTGTTGTAATACAATAAAGCTCTTGTTTTTCACAAAAATCGACTTGCTGTCTTTTGCCTTCAAGTGGCGGATATGCCATGATGGAACTATTGGAAGACGTATACAAGTTTTAGCCTGTCCATAGCAGCGAAATAATTTGCACGTTGATCTTTGCACATGGCAACTGTCCTCTAAAGACGCCGTAACAGTTCACAAGACTAATCGGCTATGATAGTTCAAGGGTGGTGCCAGAATAGCTTGGCGCCTCTAGAGGCGCCAAGCTATTCTGGCACCACCCTTGAACTAGCATGACCGATTCATATCTTCGTGTAGTGTTTCAGGGCTGCATGGTTTTAACCACTGACGTTTTACTGTTTGTTTTCAATTGTGTGTTTGCTTACTTGCTCTTACGAAGGAGGGGATGTCTTTAAAAAAAAAAAAGGATTTTTTTTGTCCAGCAAATAGTAATATAATAATAATAAGTATTTATATAGCGCTTAATCTTACTCAAAAGCTCTAAGCGCTTCATACAATCTGTACACAAAAATAAAACATACAATAACATATGCACATAACAAACAAAACAATACCCTAGTAATCCTTTGACTGTCGGTTGTGTGTTTTGTCGAGGTGATTCCTACAGGAACCACATCGACGAAAAGCGCTGCCCACACCCAAATGGTTAACTGACTGCCCACTGTAACCCCGGACTTAGACTGATTGTCTGGGTCACTGGCAAAGTAAACTGACTGAATCGGCGTTACAATATTCGTGGAATTTAACCCCCTGACTGCTACTGACGATACCGCCGAGCGGTATCGTCAGTAGCACTCAAGGGGTTAAGCTGTGTATTTCTGATTTCAGCAGTATCCGGGAGACCAGGTGTAGTTGGCGAACCTAGGATGGGCCTCCTTCAGGACCGGCTGTTGCACGGTTGGTATCAGATCCCGCCTGTTGACACACAGTAAGTAAGTTTGTTTCCATTACATTCGCGAAGTTGCAGTTCATTCGTTTGTTCGTTTTCTCTTTTATTCGTTCGTTCGTTTCTGTGACATAACATGGTAATGCTCAACAATCATGATACTCATACAAATTAAGTGTATAGGGTGAGAAGTCCTGCTCGTTAGCACGCAACAAAATGTTTTCCAAAATGTATTGGATAAGCCATTACTCATTTGTTTGCCTGTTCGTCCGTTTGTCCGACCTTTCGTCTGTCCTTTCGTTCGTTCGTTCGTTCGTTCGTTCATTCATTCATTCGTTCAAAAGTCAATTTTCGACAGTCTTGATTTTCAAAGTGGATCATGAGAGGGATCATTCACGTTTTGTGCTTAATTTTGTATGAAAATGTCTAAGCCTGTCAGTAGTTTTGTCAACATACATTCGCCTTCGATAGCAACAACGGGTGTAACACAAGTAGGCTATAGGGCTTGGGAAGTTCCCCGCGTTGCCTAGCAGCGTCGGCACATCAGCCGCCATCTTATAAGGATACCATTCAGGTAGTAGAGTACGTGTTTCAACACGTTTTTCTTCATGTCATTTCCTCCTCTTTGGAAACAAACAAATACAGATTCTGGTGAGCGATTTCCTGCAGTGATGGCAAGACTTGCTGTTATTGCTTATAGCACATCAGGACTTTCCTGACATTACAAAAACAGCGATTTCCCTATGAGCGCTTAATCCCGTATCCTCACAAGATGGCCGCCACGACTGGCGTGATGACGTCAGCTTCCCGAGCCCTATAACAAGACTTTTACAGAGGCCCAAGTAACACCTTCCAATGGTAAGAGTTCGTCGCTCTTGTAACAATTTACGGAAATACAGTAGAACTTGTTGTGAGCGACTATCGTTGTGAGAGATTACTGTCTTGTCTTTAAAGACCATCATACGGTGTTTAACCCCTTCACTGCCAGTGGACGGAGATCATGTTTCAATCTTTGTTAGTTCAGCGTCAAAGAGCTCCAGCCGTCCAAAGAACGTGGATGCAAAGTGGTGTCAGCAAGAGGCATAGATCCTCATGAGCCCCCGCAACTGCGGGTGCTCATGAGGATCTATGCCTCTTGCAGTTGGGTGACTTTCAAGTTTTGCCCTTCAAGTCTTCTCGTAAGAGAACACCTGCCTTTCGGAACCAGTCCTCCCCCTCCCCCCCCCCCCCCAAAAAAAAAAAAAAAAAAAAAAAAAAAAAAAAAAAAAAAAGCCTGTCAGGGATTGCTCAGGACAGATTCTACTATATCAGTATATGTAATAATGGAATAATGTAAGAGTGGAATGGAGGGAGCTGGCTGCCAAGTCATCAGTGGTGCCCCAACGGCGGTCGGCAAGACTACGGGATAGATAGAGATATGTAATAACAAAATGATGTAGATTCCATTGCACTGTCGTGTGTGCGAAGTTCACCGCATACCTGTATCTGTCCAGTTTTTTCAGCATCCTCTGCACCACGTCTGGCTTCTCGTCCGCGATGCTGGTCGTCTCAGTCGGGTCTCTCTCCAGGTCGAACAGTTCAAGGGTCGGCGGTCTGCCCTTGGGTCGTCTGGGCCGCCCGGCTCCCCTCGGGGGGTAGTACCAACCGTTCGGCTTCCCTGCTTTGCCCTGGATCAGTTTGTACCTGCACAAAGTCCGGCAGTCCGCTTTTGGTGTTCTTGCAACAGTGAACCTTGACCCGTTTCACTGCCGAGAAAACATGAGCACGCTCCAACTGCAAGAGGCATAGATTCTCATGAGCCCCCGCATTCGCGGGGGCTCATGAGGATCTATGTCTCTTGTTGAGACCAATGTGTATCCACGTTTCTTGGACGGTTTTGGCCTTTGGTCGTTGAATGACCAAAGATTTCAGAAACAAGAATGTACGTACAGTGGCAGCGAAGGGGTTAAGATGACAAGCGCCAACTTTCACGTAAGAATACAATACACCCACAGCGGCCTGTCGATAGTGCTTTGACTAATGCAAATCCGCTGCGCCTCCACGTGCGCGCCACCGCCATCCAAGCTCAAGTC
Source organism: Semisulcospira habei (assembly GCA_036245525.1). Classification (NCBI taxonomy): domain Eukaryota; kingdom Metazoa; phylum Mollusca; class Gastropoda; family Semisulcospiridae; genus Semisulcospira; species Semisulcospira habei. The sequence continues at coordinate 160,631,468 of BTPG01000006.1, read as the reverse complement.
ATTGATTAGTTCCGGGTTTAACGTCCACGGCACCGAAGTGATAATGGACGGCCCTGACGGGCGGGTTATGGGGGACAGGGAAATCTATTGCCTATGGAGTACGACCTGAACACTGATCAATTCAGGCGCGCTCCAACTGTGCCACTTTGATTTTCCAGGACCTTTCAACGGACATGCTATTGAGCAAATCCGCCTTTTCCCCCTGGATTGCGAGTCCAGCTACCGGGGCCGGGACGGGGATTCGAACCCACGACCCGGCGATTCCCTTTGCTCTCCTGCTCCGACGCTTAACCTCCTGAGCTATTTCGGACTCTAAGCTCAAGTCAGGTTGGTTAGTTCGGGTTTAACGTCCACAGCACCGAGGTGATCATGGACGGCCCTGACGGGCGGTTTATGGGGGACAGGGAAAACTATTGCCTATGGAGTACGACCTGAACACTGATCAACTCAGGCGAACTTCAACTGTGCCACTTTGATTTACCAGGACCTTTCAACGGACATGCTATTGAACAAATCCTTTTTTCCCCCTGGATTGCTCAAGTCAGTATTCTGACGAGCTATATACTGCGATGGCCGCGCGCACGCGGTGGCGCAGCGGATTTGCATTACTCATCACGCCCCTATGACTACACCTCACAAAGCAGATCGACCAGGACAGGTCAAGAGTGGTGGCGGAATAGCTTGGTGTTTAGAATCTCAAGACATATCGACCATCACCATGACAGTTGAAGGGCAGTGCCAGAATAGTTTGGCGACTATCAGTAGCGCCAAGCTATTTTGGCACCACCTTTCGGAACTGTCACGGTCGATCCATATCTTGCTCTGTTTCAGGGTTCAATGTGTTTGCAAATTCACCATTTAGAAATGGACAGTATAGCGGGGATGTATGTATCGGCCATGATAGTTCAAGGGTAGTGCCAGATTAGATTGGTGCCTACAGTACACGCACCCTTAATACGCCGCAACTGGAGATGGATCGGTCATGACAGTTCAAGAGCAGTGCCATATTAGCTTGGCTGCGCCCGGGCAAAGGCTACAGTTCAAGCGTTTGCTTTTGCGTTTGCTTGATTTCATCGGCATCTGTCACGTCTGCCACGTCATTGTTGATCCATCTCTCTAGACTTTCGTCACCGACCGCCCGAAATGGATCGATCGTGATAGCTAAAGGGGTAGTTAAGAACCACCCTTGTGCTTTCACGGTCGATCTATCTCCCGCGATTTCACACAGTGTTTTGCACACGATGCGTTGGCTGATGAGAACGTGTGCAGCCTATATTGCAGATGCATGTCGTCGGTGACTTGAATTTCTGAGTACACAATGCAATTTATACCTCAAGAAAAATCAGGTCAGAGACAATAGGCTGAGCCCCTTTACAGTGAGGAAAGGCAGTAGGTTTGCACCCTTTTATCTCATTCAGTCCGACGGCCGTATATCCCAAATTTTGGAGGCGTCATCTAATGACTATGCACCAGTTGCAGGAGATGGATCAAACATGATAATTCAAGGGCAGTGCCAGATTAGCTTGGCGCCGATAGGCGCCAAGTTAATCTGGCAATACCCTTGAAATATCATGGTCGACCCATCTCCTGCTGTAGTGCGTCAGGGCTGAATGGGTTAAGGTAAAGAATAAAGGGACAGTTCCGCTGGATCGTCAATTCGTTGCCGCATGCATTTTCGTTGCAGGCGGACTGTTCATTCCGGATATGTACCGCAGTCAAACTGTGGATGTCAGTGAGGCATCAGCTCCTTATACGAGCAAAAGGCGGATAAGGCATGAGCGGCAAGGGCTCGTGAAAATATATTACTCTTGCAGGTGAAGCAGACTGAATGAATCCTCGGAATATTTGAAGTCCGTTCAATGTTTGGCATATTTCTGATTTAGTTTGCTGTAACCTCTGTTTTCAGAGACGCATGCATGTTTTTTTTTTTTCCGAACTGTACAAAGGCTCGTACTAACAGTGTACGGGGTGGTGGTGGGGGTGTAGTGGTGGTGGGGGGACTGAGGGGGTGGGGGTGGACGTACTAGCAAACTGACCATGACCCCTAATTTCACACATATCTGTTCTTCAAGTCGTACAGAGACTCAAACTAGCAGTATACGGGGGAAACTAGTAAATTTACGATGCTATGCCCAGTGCGCAAAAGGTCCTCGGACAGCTGTCAGCCGCAGTCAGCCCGCGCACGGCCGTGCGCAGGCTGACTGCGGCTGACATCTGTCCGAGGACCTTTAGCTCGGGCTTATACGCTGAGCTGAATTCTCACTTGCCCAGCCGAAGAGCAGCGTTGTCTTTGACATCGTTGATGTTGTAAACGAACTCCCGACGCGGGCTGTTGCGGCCGGTACTGATGTGGCTCCACAGGTTCATGCCGTCGATGTCGCTCGGGATGTTGTTGCCGTCGCTGCCCGCCACCCCCATCAACGTGGGCAGCCAGTCGACAACATGGATAAGACCCGCGTAGGTGGTCCGCGGCTGCTGGAGCAGAGACCGGCTGTACAGGAAAGACACAGCACGATTGCCGCCTGCAAAGAGCAGTAGTCGTAAGCATACGGAAATACCCAGTAAGCAATGGTTCTCGGGCCGAAGCTGGTCTGTCGGCAAGCGCACGTCTGTGCGCGGACCAACAGCGGTCGATGTCGGCCAGTGGAACATTTGCTTAACCCTTTTAGCCCCAAGGTCCCATTTCTCAAATTTTCGAGGAGTTGCTTAATGACTGGCGTACCGGTTGCAGGAGACGGATTGACCATGATAACGCAAGGGTAGTGCCAGATTAGCTTGGCGCCTAAAGGCGCCAAGCTAATCTGGCACTACCCTTGAATTATCATGGTCAATCCACCTCCTGCTGTAGGGACTCGGGGCTAAATGGGTTAATTGTCAAACAGGCCAATGAAAGAGATTCGCTGGAAGATATCAAGCATAAAACAGTCCAGTATTGAAGAAAGAACCCGTTTTGTGAAGAAACGTTGCGTCCGAAAAAACCAAGGACAAAACAGATTAGTAAATAACGCGCTTCGGGAAGAAAAAAAAACTCTGACAAGACAAGAAGAGTTTAGTATGGGCCTAAAGAAGTACTTTTCGGACAATGAAAGAGAAAACAGTTTAGTAGAGAGCCACGTTTCAGAAAAGAAAGAAGCACCTTCTAGTCCGTGCTTACAGTCCAACACGTGCTGCTTCATACGGCATGCTATAAGTTTGATACAGAGTGGTCAGTTCAGCAAGAGGCATCGATCCTCATAGGCCCCTTATTAAGACGTGTGTATCTTGCATCTAGGTGCTCAATGTTTTTGACGGCAGTGCCGGAAAGGGTTTCCGAACAATTTTCGCGCGTGGCTGTCACCGCTTTGGTTTGAAACTCGCAACTTTTTTGAAATCACCGCCTTTCTATGTACCAGGCATCAGAAGAGAATAACCGTGAGAGCTCGTAGATGGTGCTCGGTAAGCTTACATCTGGCGCCTACTTTGAGCTATCGTCGTTGGTCCAGCAACCTACAACCGGAGCTGCAAGCCGTGGTGTTCAGCTTTCAGCCAGTCTTGTCCACTTTCATTACTTACATCCGATTTAACTAAAACCCCATTCACTGACAGTGGACGCAGACAGTGCTTTTCAATCATTGTAACTTCAACGGTAAAGACCCAAAGATGGATTTTTAAAAAGTGGTTTCAGCAAGAGGTATAGATCCTCATGAGCCCCCTCAGATGCGGGGGCTCATGAGGATCTATACCTCTTGCAGTTGGGTGGTGTTCAGTTTTTTTACCCAAACCATTCCAATGATGACGGAGCAGCAGGAAGCATAGATCCTTATGACTGACTTCCGCACCTGACAAGGCGCATGAACTTTTGTCGATAGTGAAGCCGCCCGACTGTCCTGCTGTCTTGCTACTCTGCCTGCTACCACAAACAGTGGCGTTCGGACGCCCATTGAGGTATGGCGCACAGCGGCAGAAATAATATACTGGACCAATATCTCACCTTCCCAGAGTGTAGTTTTCGATCCTCGGAGCGGCCAGTTACTGGATCCCTTTTTTGTGGGTCCGCCGTTGTCAGTAGAAAACACCAGGAGAGCGTTGTTCAGGAGTCCAGCCTCGTCCAGGGTCCGGGTAACGTTGCCAATAGCTTCGTCCAGAGCGGCCACCATTCCGCAGTGTATGCGGCGTGCTTCGTCTTCCACGTGGGCGCAGTGGTTCTGTCAGTGTGGACAGAAAATAAATAAATAAATAAATAAATAAATAAATAAATAAATAAATAAATAAATGACCATGTGTGCAGCTGTGTGATTTTGGATGTTAACTGTTAACTAATTCAAGGCGCCCCGCATCAATAGTTGCAAACGTGTCGTATAGCGTTGCTGGCTGTGTGCTAGTCAAACCTTCTGAATGTAATTGTGCTGGTCTATGATTTTATACTTCAGACGGTCTTTAGTCGTGACGCCCTGAAGCACAGTTCATCGCACGTGCATTTTAACCCCTTCACTGCCAGCGGTCGCAGGCTGTGTTTCTGGAGGATCAAAGAACACCAGCTGTCCGGACAAGGAACATGGACGCCACAAAGTGGTGTCAGCAAGAGGCACAGATCCTCATGAGCCCCCGCGACTGCGGGGGCTCATGAGGATCTATATCTCTTGCAGTTAGTTCGCATTTACTATTTCTCCTATTATTACTATTACTATGTGAAAGGGTTAACGTCAAACTATTTTAGCTCAGTCAGCTTTGACTGAAGAAACTTGAATGTCTTAATCAGTTTTGAGTCCAGCCAGCTGAAATGTCTAATGCTGTTGAGAACATACTAATTTGCTAATTCATTCAGTTCTGCCAAAAGCGGGAGATGGATCGACCATGACAGTTTACTACTCTTTCTCCCAAACATTTGTTCCTCACTTGTATATAGTGCTCCGGCACTTCAAAAGGCCCGTGCACGCCCTGAAAGGGGAGGTAAAGGAAGAGAGGCTGGGAGGGGTTGTGGTTCCTTATGATGCGTTGTGCACGTGCAGCGAACAGGTGGGTGGAGTAGTGTCCCATGGCAGACCAGTCCACCTGCAAATTGTCGCGAAAATCGTAGCCGTTCTTTTTGCCTGTCGAACAGATCATCACTGGCAGTTTTGAAAAAGGCAGTTCAGACCAGAATGTTCGGTCAAACGAAAACATTGTCTGAAGTGTTTACAGTAATCTGAATGGCCTACGGCCGTGTTCCGCCGACCCTCGCCCCTTAGTTGTTTTTGTTTTGTTTTCATTTTTCTGTTTCATAATGAAATAAATAAATGGTCTGATATATTACAGTCATTATATCGACCAAGAGAGAAGAAAAAAAGTTTAAAATAACAAACAATAGCAGCCAAGCGACCCTACATTGTTTTAGCCACGTAAACAAGACTTAAGGGACTGAACAAATTGACAATACAGCATTGCACATGATTATACACATAAAGCGTAGCATGGAGGTGATCTCAATGAGGCTGATCAGTCCCAAGAAAATAAAGAGGAAGGGGTTGTCGCAAAAGGTCCTCGGGCGGGATACAGAAGAAATAAATAGTGTATTTTGATACACATCGTAAACTGACGCAATTTTAGACCCACCGCCTGTGCGGCTCGCGGGCCTGTCTAGGTACCTGCGGCGATGGGTCGTCGAGCTGACCGTCGGCCGCAGTTGGCCCGCGCACAACTGTGCGCAGGCCAACTGCGGCCGACGTCAGCCTGATGATCTTTTCTTACTTGGGCACTGACTTTACCTGTGTGGCTGTAGTAGCCCTCGGCGGCGTTGTAGTAGCCGTAGAAAGTGTCAAACCCGCGGTAAGTGGGCGTGTAGCGCCAGTTACAGAACCCCAGGTGCCATTTGCCCACGATGTGCGTGGCGTAACCCAGGTCCTTCAGGTATTGAGGCAGTATCCGCACTTCGTCCGTCAGGTATTGTGCGCGGGCCGCCGAGATGGTTGTGTGCTGGAGGCCCACTCGGAAAGGATAACGTCCTGTCATCAGCGCTGCCCTGGATGGCGTGCAGCTAGACTGAAAAACGAACAAAATTGGTTCTTCTCTGTACTGTAAGGCGTGCTTTTCTGTGGAGAAGGGCGCTATATAAAAAATATGTAGTACTGAGTAGTAGTAATATATGGAATTGTTATTATTATTATTATTATTAGTAGTAGTAGTAGTAGTTTAGTAGTAGTAGTAGTAGTTAAATTACTTCGCTGAAAACAAACTTTGGATATGAAAATGTTGGTACCCCCTAATCCGAAGTTCACTGAAAAATATCACTTTTCCATCTAACCTGCATGTAGGCCTGGTCTAAAATGACCCCCTCTCGTGCCAGGCGGTCGAGGACCGGTGTGTACATTTCGGAATCCCGCCATCCTACGTCTGCCCAGCCCAGATCGTCTGCTACAATCAGCACGATGTGCGGTCGTCTGCTGCTCGTGGCTTGGCTCTCAGACGGTGGCGCTCTCGCCAATGCCAAAAGGATTGGAAGAATCATGGACATTGTTGACTGAAGCAGCATTCTGTATGACGCAGCTGACTACGTTCTCGAACTTACGGTGAAGCCAGTAAAACTCAATTGTTGTCCTAGATGAGAACAAAAGATGTAAAATCGAAAGTCCACCTGGATGCGTTGGGATGCGAACAGACAACAGATTTTAAAATCACGTAGCCAGTGGACGCACATTGTGTTTCTGAAATCACTGAGTTCAGCGCTAAATAGCACCAGCCAAAGAACATGGATACAAAGCAGTGTCAGCTTGAGGCATAGATTCTCATAAGTCCCCGCAGGTGCGGGGAACCATCAGAATTTATGTCTCTTGCAGTTGGATCGTGTCATTCTTTTCTCTCGGCAGTGAAGGGTTTAAGAGTCCAAACAGATAAGGTTTCCCCTGAGAAGTGTGTACTTTTCAAAGGCCAGTCTAATGGACAGGCGGAAATCAAGTATCGTGATGTCTTGTTGGCCTCAACATTCTGAGCTCGTATTTTTTCTTGTTCAATTTTTCTTTTCTTCGAGTGTAAAATTTTCAGTTGATAGAACGCTTCCTACGATACATTAACAGTGTCAATGCGTCTGACAACGGACGGCAACAATCAGATTGCAGACTGCAAAATAATTTGTCCCCGGACACTGATTGTCTCCCTCGATTCACTACCACTGTAGCGGTAGCGAATCGATGGAGACAAGCAGTGTGTGTACCCTTACGCCACAAGCCACTCGGTACTGTTGCAGGTTCCGGCTCAGATCTGAAAGTTCAAACTGACTCCACTTTGCTGTCCGACGGCAGTAATTATTATGATCTTTATCAAAAACCGGTCTCGGCTTGTCACGTGTTTTTCTGTCACATCAGTCGTCAGACAAAGGGGCAGAGAGAAGGACGGAAAGGCAGGGGAGAGGTATGGCGTTAGTTAATGACGGTAATTAAAAAAAAAGTAAATCACACTTCCGTTCTGGGACATTATATATATATATATATATAAAATATTTTACATTTCAATTCTGAGAGTGCTCTGCAGAGCTAATGCCATGGAATTCCAGGCTGATAAGCTTGCGTCATCAGGACTTCAGCTGCCCTTTTTGTGACTGCAAGGCTCACTAGATCTAGAACAGAAAGGGGGATAGGAGAGATATGCCTTCATCGCGCATTTAATATTTACGGTTGACACCACTTTAGACCAATGCAAATCTAAAAAAATAGAAATTTCAGTATAAAAACCACGTATTTCAGTCCTTTTTCTCTCTTCTGGAATAAACTGAACACCACTCAGCTGCAAGAGGCATAGATCCTCATGAGCCCTTTTGAACTAAGGGGTTTTCATACTTTACGTAAAAGATGTTAGATACCTTTGCGGTATTGTTTGCACCGATTGCATTCTACCTGAGGAAACACATTGGGCCGGCGTTGTCACATGAAAATCGTGCATCATTAGATACAGCACCAACGTGTCACGAGTTTAGCTTGTACTTCCTGCGCTCTACCCTCCTTTTTTCATCCCTGTCATTGTCCGGGCGGATACGACTGAAGTTGAAAATTGCTGGACCCGCCGACCCACGGCATAGCGACATTTGGGGATCATAGAACGAGGAGAGATTAATGGCGTTTTAATGCTCATGAAAAATGCATGAGGTAGGGGCATTTCAAAAGTAAGCAAACGGTCCCCGGCCCGCCGTTAACCACACACACCTGTGCGCTGGCCAGCAGCGCCGGCCGATGTCAGACCGACGACCGTTTGCTTAGTAGGTCCCATGGTCGAGTTTTTACGCATGCACCTGTACTGCGTACTTTGTCATTTCAGGGGCGGATCAGTTACCTTGACGAGGGGTGGGGGTGTCCAACTTTTTGTTTGGGACATTCAACCTGACACTCAAAGGCCTCCCCGACGATAAGCCTCGTTTTCAGTAGAGGGGGGGGGGGAGGGGGGAGGGGGGGCAAGGGGGGGGGGGTGAGTCGCGTGTGTGCTGAGGCTCTCACCACTCGTCAAAATATCAAACAACGGGGAGGGGGGGTGGGGGTGGGGGTTCTGATACTCTCGCCAAAATATCAAACGGGGACCGTGGTGGTGGGTGGTTTCCAAACTCCCGCAAAAGGGACTTTGATAAAGCATTTTAAAGAATTTTGGGTCGGGAGGAGGGGGAGGAGGGCGGAACCCCTGGAATCCCCCCCCCCAAAAGAGCCGCCCCTGCATTTACACGATCATGGTGTTTTGGTCAAAGGCACTCGTTACGGCCGGCCAGCTGGTTTATTTGATGGAGCCCTGGCAAGCGTTTGCTGGTAATTTGTCGGGAAGGAAAACCAAGTTATCGTGTCGGTCCGTTGGGACTGCATGGTGAATAAGTCCTGCTTGAGGTGTTGGGTTCTACCGTGACTATAATATACTAAAGAGCAAAAGAAATGCGACATCTTTGTAATCATTGGAAACACTTTTTTTTTATTCATTTACTTTTATTTTGTATAGACAGCATCGTTTATTCAAGCTTATATTGATCATATCACATCAAGCACACGCATATTATGAACAATTTTCACTTTTTTCTTTTTTTCACTTTAACATGGACGCACTTTTGCATAAGTTCAAACACACACACACACACACACACACACACACACACACACACACACACACACACACACACACACACACACACATGCATTTACAATACAAAAAATGCGGTCTAGACGCACATTCACAATGTACACTGTGACTCACTGTTGATATGTGGATTACCCTTGTCACAAAATAGCGTGCTGACAAAAACAAAAAGATCCGAGTGCGTGACTTTGACATTAAAAGTTCAGTCTGCAGAAAAACTGTCTTGTTTTGCCATAATGATAAATAGGACAACAGTTTATCTGCAGATTTTTCTGAACATTTCATTTTCAGTTCCTCTGATCATTTCAAGCTTAAAATGATCATATCACATCAAGCACATGCCGGTCTTAGTATATGGTTCCATAGGCCACATGATCACAAAATCGCCGCCGGCACGTAGGCCGGCATGGTATCGGAATACGATAAATTCTGTCGTACAATACTAGGCAGTATGTACAAGGAACTGATCCGCTCCTGCCATTTGCGCCTGACGAGTGCGTGCTGACGACAGTAAATAGTACGATTTCTCCTGACGAGTCCTCGGCGCAACTTGATCCAGACCTAAAAGGTGACTGTGGTCTCTTTGATAATTCAAGGGTAGTGCCAGATGAGCTTGGCGCCTGAAGGCGCCAAGCTCATCTGGCACTACCCTTGAATTATCATAATCAATCCATCTCCTGCTGCAGAGTCGCGGGGCTAAATGGTTTAATTCAGCGCCAAAGAGACCACAGTCACCTTTTTGGTCTGGATTGCGTGGGCGCCGAGGGCTCGTTAGGAGAAATCGTATTTACTGTCGTCAGCACGCACTCACCAGGCGCAAATGACAGGAGCGGATCAGTTCCTTCCCGTGTGGTAGGAGTGGGGGGGGGGGGGGGCAACTTCAGTTTTGTTGGGACCTTTAACCTCACACTGAAGACGCCCAGAGACCAAACCGGCCAACATTTCCTCTGTCCAAAACTGAACTGACTTCAAAAGCGGAGGGACACCCCCTCCTCCAGAACCAGCCCTGTATGGTACTGCCGCACGCACACATGCACGCCGGCACACACACACACACACACACACACACACACACACACACACACACACACACACACACACACACACACACACACACACACACCACACACACTTTATTATTTGTTAACATGTTTATCATGTGTGCAAAATAAGTAACATATGTAATAAAGTATTATCACAGGGAGGGACACTAATTATACACTAAATTGTGGATTGAGACTCGCTGCTGAAAGAAAGAAAAAAGCTCGACACCAGTGAGTAATGCTACGGTCCTCAAGACCTCGCCTGTCTATTAATAGCAGTCAGCTACAGCCACCGGTTGCAAGAGTCACAGACCCGCACCAGCCCTTGCACCTGCTGGGGCTCGTGAGAATCTATGCCTCTTGTTGACTGATAGGACAGCGTTTCAGCTATTTTAGTCATGAAAACTCTAATTAACCCTTTCGATGCCAGTGGATGCAGATTATGTTTCTGAACTCTTAACCCCACGGCTGCATTTCCAAACTTCGGAATGCGTTGTCTAACGACTATGTACCAGTTGTAGGAGATGGATTGATCTTGATAATTCAAGGGTAGTGCCAGATGGGCTTGGTGCCTGAAGGCGCCAAGCTCATCTGGCACTACCCTTGAATTATCATGATCAATCCATCTCCTGCTGCAGGGTCCTGGGGCTAAATGGGTTAATTCAGCGCCAAAGAGACCAAGCCATCCAATGAACATGGAGACAAATTTGTTGTCAGCAAGAGACAGATCCTCATGCGCCAGGGTTGTGGGGCTCACTATGAGAATCTATTTTTCTTGCAGTAGGACTGTGTTCAGTTTCCCTAGGCAGTGGTGGGGTATAAAGCATTATCCGTCTATATAATACTGTGCAGTATTTTTGCATGGTAAATTGCTTTCTGAAAACGAAAAGCAGCAAATTAAGTTATGTAAATGCAGAAATAATGTACAAAAGAATGACTAGCTACAGTGTGGTAAATATATAAAGCAAATGTAGCAACAAAACAAACAACCATTCTCTGCTACAATCTGATTGTTAAGTCTACATTACCTTAATAGTTTGTACTCAACATTCTAAAATGTTAAAAAAGCAATAAAATCCACATACATATGTACATCGTATAGAATAAATTTGTTCATTACAGGGCAGGCAAACAATGAATGCCATCCATCTTTAAGAGACATGGATGTTTGTGATCCATGGGCATTTCCTTTTTTAATTGAGACACAGTAAGTGAGACAGAATTCTGAATAAATTAGACAGAATAAAAATACACTAAAGCTATAGTACATGTGTAAGGGCACTTCTGATAAACATAACAGTGTATAAAGGAGATCAAGTACTTGAGGCTAATACAGAAGTTGTTACATGTAACACTCTCATTTTATGTGAGCATTGGTTTAAAGAGAAAAAAAAAGTCCATCAAGCATGAACTCTGTCAGCAAAGGATGCTTAGGCCGTTAGCCGATGTTGTCCCAAGACCTGCTGTGCACGGGCAAAGAGTGACCTACGTCATTGCCAGAACCCTTTAATTACACAATAAAAGCACAACAAAAAAGGCTTGATAACAAAAACTGTACAAATCAGGCACCATTTTTGATCAAAATGAAATCGATTTAAGTATAAATGATAATGTGTGTAACTTGACCGTGAATCATTTAAAACTGACACATGCACAGTTGTATTCAGTCAAGAGAGAGAAATGTAATGAATATATTTTACACATGGTTTCAACTGTAGCACAGTGTAAAACAAAATCACCATAATTATGTCTATAGAGATAACTTTTTCCAAGGCAGGCAGCTGAAAGGGAGACCATCCCCAATAAATCAAATACGGTTAAGCTAGAAACCTGCCATATATGAAATCCCTTCAATCAGTTTCCAACAGACGTTCTTCGGAGATCAGAAGCAGGCCAAAATTGCATATGTTTCGATCAAAACAGTGGATTAAAAAGCCAGGACAAACACGCGATTAATCCATGTTTTCCTCGAAACACGTGCAATTTTGACCTACTTCTGATTACCAGAAATCGTCTATTGGGAGGGCTGTGGGTGACCAGTGAATGGCAGCTACTGAATATGGGACTGGAAGGCGAGTGTCAGGGAAAGTTGTTTGTATCAGATGAGACACATTGTGTACTGCTTACATACTCTGTTCATCACTGAAGATCAAAGGCTAGTACTAGCTACTGTAACACTCTGAGCCCTAACGTTGCAATTTTTAAAGCTGAGCTGAACACTTTCTAATGGTTCAAGAGACTGAGCAACCATGGTAGTTCATGGGGGGTGCCAGGATAGCTTGGTGCCCAGTGCCAAGCTATCCTGGCACCAACCTTGAACTTTCTCTCACCATGGTCAATTAGACTACTGTTGTGTCAATATCTGTGAATCAAAATGAAGCTGTGCGTGTGCGTCGATGTGTAAAGTCCGCAGATGTGCTCCGCTCATGTTTCCTCGTTTCGTCCTGCCACCTGTCCACCGTGCGTATGAGTTCGTTGTTTTTCATGGCCTCAAAGTGAAACTGGGTGTCCTTTAGTTCATACCTGCAAGCAAAATCATGACAAACTTTGAAACTTTAAAGAAAGTGTTCACCCAATGTGCATGCAGCTACTGGTACTGTAAAAAAATGTCAGTGGCCGCTTGTGCAAGGGGGTGAAAGCCAAAATATACTAATGGTCAAAACTTAAGGGCCACTTTTTATCGCAGACACACTGACAACACCACACAAATAATGTAACAATACTTGGAGTCAGTACTATGTTAATTTATTCAGTAACAATTTCATTTACGTTTTGAGTAAAACAAGCAATTGTAACAACAGCAGTGCGTTAGAATGTTCACCCACCCCTCATTTGAAAAGTCACACAAGACTGGTCCAGTCAGTAGCGAGTGTACCCACCGTTTGCAGCCAAGCATTCAATGCAGTGTTGACGCATGGAGTTCACCAGGGTTCGGAGAACATGTTGTGGGATCGCTTCCCACTCTTGATGCAGGAACTGAGTCAGCTGGGGGACGCCTTGAGGTGGGGGGTGGTTGCTCACTACACGTTACCCCAGCACGTCCCAGAGGTGCTTGATGGGAGCCAGATCAGGTGAACGAGCTGGCCACTCCATCCTCATGATGCCCCATTGCTCAAGGTACTCATCCACCACACGGGCGCGATGAGGTCGAGCGTTGTTGTCCTGCAGAACAGCATTGTCGCCTATGGCTTGGAGAGCTGGCTAGATGAGGGGCTGCGCAATCTCGTCCTGATAGCGCATTCCAGTCAGGGTGCCTTGGATGACGTGGAGGGGTTCCTGCCTTCCTTGCTGAAGCCTGCCTAGACCATGACTGAGCCTCATCCATAGCGATCCACCACTTGGACGCATCCATCCGTGAATAGCTTGCCCTGGCATCTCCAGACTCTCATCCTGCCGTCGTTGAAGGACACAGTAAACCGTGACTCATCAGTAAACAGAACCTGAGTCCACTGGAGTCTGTTCCACCTCACATGTTGACGACACCGGGCAACCCGGGCTCTGCAATGAGCTGGAGTGAGGGGTATTCTCACAGCTGCTATGTATGAATCCAGGCCAATTTCCTGCACACGTCGGCAGACTGTGCTTCTGCTGACGTTAATGTTTACAGCTTGCATCAGTTGACGTCGCAGAGTGGTTGACGTGACAGTTCGATCGCGCAGACCCGCCACACAGAGGTATCTGCCCTCCCTTCTGCTGGTGCAGTGCGGGCGTCCTGAGCAGGGTCGTCGTTATGCCCTTCCAGTTTCTTGGAATCATGCCAGCAGCCTCTGGATCACTGAATGGGACACCCCAAAACGTCTCCCAACTTCTCGTCCAGAAAATTCCATCCTGCAGCCATGCTAGCACCCGGCTTGATCTACTGGCATTAGGCTTCGTTGTGGTGGCATGGTTAGAAAAGTGACAATTATGCCCCTACTGTACTGGTATTTGTAGTGAAACAGAAGTGTTCGGTGTTCACGACTGACCCCTTTAGTACCTGCATCATGACTTTACCGAGTTTTTCCACCTGCCTGCCTTTGGTACGCTTGCCAATATCTCACAGCTTTCACAAAAACTGACAATGTTTCACGTGCATTTGACACGTTCGTGGAACTTGATGAATTGTTGTCTATTGTTCCCTGTACAGTGGACTGTCTAAAGTCAACTTTTAACCCATTTGCATAGAAAGAACATTGTATTTTATTAGCGTACTTGCGACGATAAACAATGACACAAAAAGTGAGGTGGTCCTTAGGTTTTGACCATTAGTATATTTAGACATCTCAATGTTATTCTGAAACTGCTTAAAACAAATGATGCTGCTATGGTAAACCTGTTTTGAGCAACTTTTGCAAAAACAAAAGTGGTCTTAACAGATGGACGATCTCTCAAGAGAAGTCTTGAAGGGCAAAATGTGTCACTTATACCCTTTACATCTTGAGGCTGAATTTGTAAAAAAAAAAAAAAAAAAAAAATGTGTATTGTCCTATGAAGGCTATATTACAGATTAGGAGAAAGATCAACCATTTTTGTTCAAGGGTGGTGCCAGAATATTCTGGCATCATGCTTGAACTGTCATAGTAAAATTTATTTCAAACAATAGTGTATCAGGTTGAAAAGGGTTAAAGACCATCAGTCAGTGATGTTATAGGGGCGTTGGGATAGGGGAGATCCTAAGATAAATGAAGCTAACATGTGAAATGGTGCATGCAGCCACTGATATTGTTGGCCTTTCTGTGGTGAGGATGGTCTTTAATGACAAGTGATCTCTCATAATGGTGGACACTCGAAACAGGTGCTGCAGCACTGCAGCTTGCCATATACCAGATAAGCATACCTTTTAATGTGCCCCCCCCCCTCCCCCCACCAACCCCCACCACCACACACACAATCACCACAACTACCAGAGGTCACGAGAACCTACCCCTCGTAGACAAGGCAAGACTCTTAAAGTACTAGTCAGATCTATGTATTCCTCACCATTTTGGTTTGGGTCCTCTGACACGTTCCAGTGTAGCAAGACGATTGAGTTCCTTCATGTGCTCCTCCTCCAACCGAAGACGCTCTAGCCTCAAACGCGCCATCTCCTCATGGTATGGAGACACTATGGCTGCTGGGGCTGAGGCTAAAATAAATACATATAGGAAAATGTATGCATAGTACCGGCAAGTTGAAGTCGTCAACTGTGAAAATACAGTGAAGAAGACAGGGGAGCAGGGACCACCTACATGTATGATTTGGTGACAAAAAAAAAAGATTTTTTTATTTGTATCACAAGTTTCATTACACAAGCATTTTTTCTATATATCACACCGGTAACACCTTAACCCTTTGACTGTCGAACAGCGCTTTTTGTCAGTGATTCCTGAAGGAATCATCACACCAATAACTGCAATGGGTTACAAAAGTGCTCAATTTTGAAATCCATCCTATTTCCTCTTAATTTGTCTTACCAATACTGGGTGCCTCTGCTGTAACCAGGTACAACTTCTCTAGCCTCCTCCATTTGCGGTAGTTATCAGTCAGTTGGCCTTTCTGCGGTGATGAAGACCTCAAATGAGCACTTTTTGTAAGACGTTGAGGGCTGCGTGTTCGAGATCTTGACCTTCTTGCTGGAATGCGAGCTTCATCCAGTGAACTCGGACTCATTGTGATGGGGAAGTATTCAGAGGCCATGAGTTGTTTATTGGTGAATCTGGTCATCGGTACCTCTGCAAGATTCATGTCCAAGTTAACAGATCTTTGCAAACCCTCTGCCTGCTTACGGCCTGTGCTTGTTTTGCTGAAGAGGTTGGTTGGTGTCAGAGATGGTGTCGGTTTGAGATATGTGGCAGCAGGGATGTTGTCTGTGTATGAAAGATGATGCCCTGAGGTTGTCATCCATTTGGAATCTGCCAGCCATTTTCTATCCTCTCTCCGCTGTGCCTCCATCCAACCATCATCTTCCACTTCATACTGGTAATCAGTTCCATTCTGTGTATCAGCTAATCTCTTGGCAGTGCTTTCCTCGACCAGATTTTTCTTTATGTTGTTGCTGATGAGGCGCAGGGTATGAGACATGTTACGAAGAGAACTACGTAAGTTCCTATCATCCTCGAGAACGTCTCTGTACAAGTCTGCCCGGTACTCATGCTGACTCAGGTTTTTCGTTGTCGTTGTAATGTCGGAATTAGTAGGATAGAAACGTGTCCTTTGACTGCCAAGTGAAGAAAAAAAAAAAGCTGATTAATCATAAGGACAAAATACACCCTGTTAATAAAAACTCCTTGAGCTGATGATGGATGCTGCTGGCCCGCACACATCTGTGCATGGGCCACCTGCAACCTACATCAGCTTGAGGGACATGAAAAGGTTTGTAGGGGAAAGCACCTGTCTAATTTGTCAGGACTAAAAAATATTCAATTCAATTCAATTCAATTCAATTCAAATACTTTATTGTGTCAGTCTAGCCGACAAATTTTCTTTCATTGGGATCACATGTGCACGTACGGTTTTAGCCACATTATAACAATGGTGAAAAAAAAAAAAAAAAAAACATGACCACAGTGTACATTGTTAGTGGTATAGGAGTGAGTCTGTCACTTGCAAGATGC
The DNA here is from genome assembly GCA_036245525.1 of Semisulcospira habei. Lineage (NCBI taxonomy): Eukaryota > Metazoa > Mollusca > Gastropoda > Semisulcospiridae > Semisulcospira > Semisulcospira habei. The sequence continues at coordinate 160,614,796 of BTPG01000006.1, read as the reverse complement.
AACTGCGACATCTGAGGTGCAAGTTCCTCGACGGCGTCAACAAGGAGAGAGAGATACGCTAGTTAACACACTCTTCATTTAGGATACGGATGACCGAGGGTACAAAGCTGCCCTTGTAGCGTTTGGTTTTAACAAGAGGAGCCTTGAACCTACGGCCAGACGGGAGCTTTTGAAGGTGCTTAGAAAGGCAGTGGGAAGTGTCAGCTGCCAGCCTCAGGCCCTTGCGTATCATTCTCGTCCTGTAGAGGCCGTTAAGGCTCTCCAACCTGCCCCCAACGATTTTCTCACTAAGCCTGATTCTGGGACTATAATGCTGTGCTCGCTGCATGAGCATAAGGTCTCCTTATAGTATACATGTGTGGTGGTCTGTTTTTCGAACCTTCATGGTCTGTATATGGTTCTGAAATATAAAATTACAAATCAGCATGCAATTATACACTGGGAAGTACAGGCGATGGGGGATCCTAAGGCAGATAAAGCTAACATCTGAAATATCACTATTATAAATAAAAGCTTTCTAGAAATGTTCAAGCATTCAGAAGCTCGTCAAAGGTGACAGCGCCAGTCTTACACTCACGCTCAAGTTAAAAACATTTAAATTTGCATCCGCCTTCCTAGCAAACAGGCGCATACCTCGGCACCGTGGATCTGTACCATGCCTAAGCTCGTCAAAGTGAAAGCGGGAAACTTGTGCGTGCCAATCTTCCTTTGCTTAATCCTAAAAAAAATGTTTCATTAACATAAAGCATTCGGGTTTCCGCTAAACCAGAGTGTTTTTTTGTTTATAACATAACAATACATACGTATAATGTGGTCGGTCTCCATACAAAACGAAGTCATCATCAGGATTTTGTAGTGCGGTACGAGAAAGCATAGCAGCCGACATTTTATTTGTTTACGGAAGCAACAGTGCTGGTTACCGCGCATGCGCACCATTCTCCTTCTTTTACTGTTATCTTTTTTTAATTGACTACCATGATTGTGTACATTTCTACACACAAAACATTCTTTACTACGCATTTAAAAACGTTTCAGACGTTTCAGGGTTCTTTACATTTAAGTTTCTCGCAGAGTGACTTCCCTTTAACCAACCGTCTGACGACGCGCCAAATCCAGACGATACACCAAGTTTGCCACTCTTTTTGTGTCGGCATTATTATTACAGCAGAAAGACTATTAAAGAGGTGAGCTTTTATTGTACTAAGTGTCGAGGTTAGTGTATCATCCTTCGGCGCGAGGTCTTGTAAATAGATTGTTTCTGCGGTGGCCTTGCGATCATTTTCTCTATTTAATTATCCTTTATGTGGATTTTTTTGTGTTGTCGGTGTTACAGTCACACTTTCTATTAGCACTGAGTAATTAATCTGTGTTTGGTGGAGAAATGTACGGCTTACATAGCAAATCGTCCCTGGCCGCCTGTCATTGCAGCCTCACTGTGAAGTGAAAAAAAAGATGTTTAATATAATTATGGCTATTTTTACAAAATACAACAAAAAGGCACAAACCAAGGGGAATCGGTCAGCGCTGGACAGACAAACAGTTAGATCCCCTGCCCCCGCCTATCAGGCACCCATTCGTTACATTGTTGTGTAATATTCTGTGCATCTACTGTGGAAAATCAGGGTATTTACCCGACCACATATAGTAATGCACCTTCGTGTTTGTGTATGTATGTTTCTCCTGCCTACTTCCTATGTTCTGGAGAAAAACATGGGTTATAAGCGAGACCTGATGCATCCTTTTTTTAGGGATGTAGATGATCGTCTTGTTCTATACCTGCGTATTTCTCTGTGGGCTGGCGAATGGGTGCCTGATAGGCGTGGGCAGGGGATCTAACTGTTTGTCTGTCCAGCGCTGAATGATTCCCCTTGGTTTGTGTACAGCGCTAGCCTCACCTATCTGGTTTGTGAGTAACAAAAAGGCAGCCATAGCAAACTAATACATGAATAAGACAACTCTCCTTGCTGATTCCTACCTGCCACCAGTTCGCTTGTATCCACATGTAACGCCCCTGGCCAGACAGTGACAGAGACACGTGTCTGCAGGCAATGAGGCTGAATATCCTCATCTCTCTTATTTGGTCAAGAGTACGACTGGGTGTCCAAAAGGTGTGACAAGCACCCTGCATTTTCAAAAGCAAAATAATTTTAATATTGCATATAAATCTGATGTACCTTTGCATACATAAACATTGACACTAAGTAAAATTTTTATGTTATTTGCAGTTTGGTTGTTATTGTCATTGAACTTTGAAGTTTAAAGTTTGAACATAACATTTACAATGTCACAGATTTAACAATTCACAACAAGCTGTAAGCAATTTTTTGCATTTGTATGTTTCAAAGTATGTTCCCCAACCAGAATAAATGGTATGTCTATAAATAAAGTGTGTTTGTGGAAAATGCAACCTTTTACGCCATAAAAACTGTTTGAACATAACTTTACACCATAATTTCCAAAAGCCACTAATTTTTAATTTTATTTGGAGAACTAATTTTAAAATATTATGCTAAATGCACAGAAACATGTCTCTAATTTAATTTAAGTGCAAAAGCCAATTGAAAAAATAATGTTTACATAGTTCTGAATACTGACAAAGTTGTTCAATACACCTTCACTGCAATGTTATTTCATTTTTTATCTCATGCAATCAAATATGGCTTCTGTAAGCTAAAAATGACTACACTAGAAGACTTTTATCTGCTGTTAAGTATTCCAATAGAAAATAAGTAATTTTTTTACAAACTGAGCCGAGATTTGACACAAATTCAATTACATTCACAAGATTGAACATAACTTTACACCTTCACCAAATATATTTTTGGTCTCACAAGGGCAAATCACAAACTCTTGGGAAAAAATAAGTATGCATACCAATCCCACTAACAAGCATAGCCATTATAATTTATATAAAACTAGTGATGATTTTGTGATTTTCAAAAAGGGTTGTTGCAACTTTTCAAGTGTTTGTACATAACTTTACACCTTCTGACTTGCACACAGGAAAAATCTTAAGATTATTCAAGAGAAGTCTCTAAAGAAGACACTATCATCGAGCCTGCTTTCACCTATAAGCAATGTGCATACTGTTCTGGTAAAATTTCATTTGTTAGTCCATCATAATTAAATAAACAGTAGCAAAAAGACAGAAAACAGGATGCATGAACATAACTTTACACGGTCACATTCACACATTTGCCTTGTAACTTGACAAGTAGAATTATTTAAAAATTTGTTGATTGCCTGTAGTGTACAAAAGAAGAATGACGTTTGCACTAACATGATTTCATGACAAAAACATGAAATAGGTAAAAAATAATGACATGGCGTGTTTGAACATAACATGACGACTCAGGAGCATTTTCTAAAGCACAAAAGTAAAGGTGCAGAGTTATGAAATGCAGATTTGAAAGCTGTTTGTGATGATAAATATTAAGATAGTGCATGCATAAAGGTTAATGCACAAATTTCAATGCACAACTGGAAATGTAATCATCATTGCATGAATGTAACATGACACGACGTAGAGTTATGTTCATGAGGAATAGCTGTGACATTATCTTGTTTTGCAGTCACTAAACTTTTATAGGTCTTGAAATTCATATTTTATAGGATTTATCTGGTTATCTTACCTACTTTATTGCAGGACGGCCAAAGAAATGAAATTGTTGTTTGTTCGTAACTTTACACAGTGCATGTGATGTACTTACTACTGATGGTGTAAAGTTATGTACAAACAAAAAAAACAAAGAAATGTTTATCCTAGAAGGTATCACATGCTTTATTATTATAAAAAAGTAAACAGCATCTTTTCAGCTATTGATAGTTTTTTTTATATAAAGTGATTTTAGGTGATAAATGTTTGAACGTAACTTTACATCCCACAAAGTTGTGTCAAGTTATGTTCACGAGGAAAAATTGAAAAGAGTTTCAAATGTGTTGTGTACCAGAATGTGCATAACTATTTTTATGTGTTGGCATCATCTACTATATGATTTGCAACAAAATTTACCCTTCAACAACAAAAAAAAAATGTGCATACTGGTTTGAACATAACATTTACACGCCAGCACACAAAAAAAATACAATAAAATTATTTCAACTGAACAAAATTAGTTATTTTTGGGCCTACCAAGGTCTTGTCTAAATAAGTATAGTGCTACTATAGATTTATTGCAGAATAAGTGAAAAGAAAATAATATATAAAGTTTGCTGGACTGCTTCAACATAACAATTTACACCCCAAATTTGGACGCATACTGTAAACCTCGTAAAGGGTTTCTTTCATCTATCACCCATGCATCCTCTTCAAAACCTTGATGTAAATCACTACACCAGTTGTCTTCAGCAAAAACAACAGATTAGTAGAGATAAATAAGTGCCTAAGCTGTTTGAACATAACTCAACATTTACACCATTCTGAGTACAGATCTTCAAAACTGGATCATTTGATTTTCCATGTAAGAACCACAAACCTTTCATCATAAAAACAAAGTACATACTCTACTCTACAAAATAACACATAAGTTTTAATAATTGACCATTTGTCAAAATGTGTTATAGTAGTATGATTTCTGCTGACAAAATTTACAACACGTGTTATGTTCAACTTCAAGCAGGTTCTTATATTATGGTGAATTATGCAAAAGCAACTTGCTCTAGAAAATCATCAACTCAATGGTAATTTAGGCTAACATTGCAAACATCTTGTGACAGTAACAGTGATTGTTCATAGTGCAGCATGCCTTTGAAAATCTGAGTTCCATGGAGCATGTGTAAAATGTGTCACGTTTTGTTCTCAAGTTATAATTCGGATTTGGTCCCAAAAACTCTGATAATGTCCCAAATTCTTCTGTGGTCACCCAAAGATCATGTATCACTGGAAACCGTATCCATTTTCCTACAAAATGATGTATACCTTAGTTTGATCTGACCACTTCTGATAATTTTGTAGCAGGTTTTGCGAGGGAGGGTGTAGATTTTACCATTAGACACCCTGTCGTACTCTTGACCATTTACAGCATTGCAACACTAACCTGCGGAAGTTTTGTTTTTCTAACAGAGTTGCCATTGTTTGAAATGAGTTACAAGTTTCATTAAAAAAAAGCACCTAATATAAATTCTTTTAAAAACAAGCTGGACAAATTACCAAAATTTAAAGAGATTTTCTATTGCTGTGATGAATGATTTAAAGGAAAATTTGCATGCACAACAGACCCATAAAGTAATTAAAAAAAGGACATAAATTTGCAAAGGCCTCACGACCTATTTTGTCCTCACAATACTACTACTACTACTATCTGATCTATATTGGCTTGTCAGAACTCAAGATCAAGAAACGTAATGTGACAGGCAGCAGATATCAATATGTTTTCACGTTTGGAGGCAAAATGATCAGTCTTTCTTTCATCTTCCTGTAGAAATCTCATACTGTTAATGGCAACCCACATTGTTTGGACAACACTGTGTGTGTAAAGCTATTCTATTCACATTAACTGAAATAGGCATGTTGAAGAAATTGGCGCTATGACAGCCCTGAGTCATAGCAGCCCAGAGTCATCTCCAAGATGAAATGTTTAATTTAAATCATTTGTGATATGTTGTGCAGTCACAGTTGCCTTTTTATCCCTTCAATCACTAGCACGTTTTGTCAGAGTGAATCTTGTAGGAGTCGCCTCGACAAAAACCACTACCAACGGTCGTCAAGGGTTAACATTGCTATTTCCTTTTTTTTCATATTGTGTTTATAGAGAATGAAGGTGGTGACACCAGAAATTTCTTGGCATGAGCGAGAGCCGATCTACAGTATTGATGTGCAGCCATGTTCCACTTCAGGCACTGACAATGTTGTGCAACGACTGGCAACTGGAGGAGTGGACAGAATTGTCAGGGTGAGCTCGGAAAGAAACGTGTATAAAAAACAGTGATGCAAAATGCTGTGTCAGACAGTACAGTAAATTATAATAAAGGGCTTTACTGTCTAAAAAGTATGGTCAAACTGATACCTGTAAATGTAATGTACTTGAGTGTAGTCTTTAGTGACATTTGATGAAAGTTGGAGCCTTGCATTATATTATAACAAACTTAGTTTGAATAACAACCATAAACAAGCAACAAAAGTGTGGGTCACTGCTGATGTATGAAGTTTACTAAGCCCATACCTTTCTCTCCCTAGCTGTGGAAAATCAAGATTGTTGAAGGACGTGGGGAGATTGAGTTTCTTGCTAACCTGCGTCGCCACACAGCCACAGTCAATGCCTGCCGATTTTCACCAGATGGTAGTTTGTTATGCTGATTTATGAGAATATTTAATTTATCAAATTATAATATATTTATTGAATCAGATCTATTAATTTATTACTATTATAGTATTATAGAGATTAAATTATGCCTGACCTCCTCTGTTAGTGCACAAAATAAATCTGATAAATAAAGCTGGAGGGTCAGGCATAATTTAATTTATTTATACAATAAATTTTCAAAAAGGTTTGTACCCACGGAATTGCCATTATATGACCCATTCTCTAAAGATGAAAACACAGAACAGTGACCACATTTGTCACTCAAGCATTAACATTATGTTGCACTGACACACTCCATTTTACACCAATGTGTTGTATTTTGAATGAAGAAATACATTTAACAAGCATATCTTGATTACTATTCTGAAAGTGTACTTTGTTGAGGATTCAATTTAATTAGACAAAAACAAATTTTTGCAGCTTGAAAACGTGATGCGGGAACTTCTACTGAGAAAACCAGTAAAAACAAACCTATCACTGTGATTATTTCCGCAAACCAGCCATTTTCGTCGATAGATTAGGTGTAGTACTTTATTCAGAAAGTTTAGTTAGTGCCAGAAAAACTTTTATATTGGTGTTAAAACACCTGCGAATTTACACGATGGGACGTTACATATCCGGTCATCGAGTACAAGATCGGGGAAAAATATCCCATTGGCCAAAAAGTGAACCTAGTGGAATTTCAAGCTTTGCTGATATTTTTTAATGACATCAATGCAGTTGCATGTTTTACATCTTGAGGGCGCCAGTTTAGTTTTATAGGCTTGTATTTTTTCGGAGAAATGTCCAGTTGTTTTTCACGTCAAGGAACATGCTCGAATGAACACCACAAAATGCAACAAACCAGGAAGTTCCAATTCTAATTTCGTACATACCGATGACTTGGATGCGGATAACCTTTACTTTTCACTGCAAATGGCGAAGACAAGGCATATACATAGCAAGCGATTTTTCTATTTCTGACATCACCTTTTTACGCTTCACGTCAGACATTTTTCATAACATCTGCATGCATTCTCGCTGATGTTTAAAAAAAAAAAATTCCTACTGACCTTACTAAAGAAATTGATGTAGAATCTTTCTAAGGCACTGCACTATGTGACAGTCATGTTTGCTTAGCAAGGAACCAGTTCTGAGCGCGGTGCTGTGTGGAATCAAAAGAAAAAGTAGTGAAAGACAGAAAACACTCCTTATGACAGAATAACGTCCTAACTCTTTTTGTGTGTTTATTGGAAATTTGACAGTAGTGGGGCACACTGTTATGTTTTTGAGCTTGTCAGTTCCTCTATTGATCTAGATATTGGTCTCCATGTATCTATTGATAGCTTTCATTTGTGACAGTGGTTTTTACACTCAGATTTCGGTATTATGTTGTGGATGTGATAAACACACCAAAATTTGTTCTTGAGGTGAAAAGTGTACAATATGTTTATTTATTTTCTTTTTGTTTGTGCATCTGCAATAAATGACAATTTTACTAAGCACTCATTCTGGGTGGGTTTTTTTTTATTGCTGAGGCAATTTTGCTTAATGTGACATAATGAAATCAGAGGCTGAACATTTGGAGGTTACTGATGACGAGACATTTCTTTCAAAATACATCTTCGTAAACATGCGTACAATTTTTGGCTCACGTGCGAAGCAAAAGTGAGTCTTTGTAATGTTCTGGGTCAGTGGTCGTCCGTCCGCTATCGTGCATGGTAAACTTTAATGTTGGCATTTTTTTCGGAGACTATTCAAGCTACAGTCTTGGCCCAAGGATACTTTGTGGCTAGACCTTTCTAAACATACCAATTTCACTTCAGTGACCTCTCACAAAGGTCAAGGTCACAAGGGATCAGGAAATATATCCAAAATGGCTTTTTTTGGACATAATTTATTTTTTCTCAAATACTATTCACAACTTCAAACCCAAACTTGGTACAAAGATACCTGATGGTAAGACCTTTATATGCACACTAATTTGGTTGATCCCTCGGAAAGGTCAGGGGTCACAAGAGCTCAGGAAATAGGTCCAAAACAGCTTTATTTTTACAAAAGGTGTTTTTTCTCAAATACTATTCACAACTTCAAACGCAAACTTGGTACAAAGATACCTGATGCTAAGACCTTTCTATGCATGCTAGTTTGGTTGATCCCTTGGAAAGGTCAAGGGTCACAAGAGCTCAAGAAATAGGTCCAAAAATGCCATATTTTGACAAAAGATGTTTTTTCTCAAATACTATTCACAATTTCAAACCCAAACTGTCTACAGAGATGCGTGATGGTAAGACCTATCTATGCATACTATTTTGGATGACCCCCTCGGAAAAGGTCTAGGGTCACAAGAGGTCGACAGATGTGTATAAAATGCCAATAATTGTAGTTATTATCAACATTTTTGCAAACTTTTCAGTCAAAATTGGCACAGCAGCAGCTGATGAAACCTTCCTATGTCTCCTAATTTAGTCGACTTATCGCAAAAGTAAAGGGTCGTGGGGGTTTCACAGATGTGTGAAAACTGATTACATTTTGAGAAAACCTCCATTCTCCACAGATTTTGGACATTTGAAGGGCTCTAACAGCAATATGGAATCTCAGATTATTTTTTCAAACACTGTTTTGAAAACTAGAATGACAAAACATGCGACAGACATTAATGATTAAATAGTCAAGTTTCAAAACATTTTAATAAAATGAGTTTTTGTCACACTTTGGTGTTCACCTTTTGAAAATGGCTCATATATTCTTTCTATTCGGAATAGTGCAATGCCACTGTTAGGTCTCTTCTTACTTTACTCCACCTCAGTGGCTGATCGTTATGAGGCATTGCAGCGAAACTGTCAAAAGTGTGACTGAGTACGCACAGCTTTTAAGTTTTATCACTACATGTGAGACATCCTTGTAACATACAGTTGGGAAAAGCCTCAAGTTGCATACAATTGTTCATGTTCTTGTTTATAATTGCATTTCCTAAGCTGTCCATCTGGCTGTAGGTTTATTTAATATTATTAATGTGTATATCTCTGACTTGTTTAGTTTAACCTGTTTTTTGAGAATGCGCTTACTGATCAACTGTTTACGTCTTCAATGCAGGAAGACTGTTGGCAACAGCTGGAGATGGTAAGATTTTTGTGCTTCATCTTCTTTTTCCTCACATCAAAATTGTTGACAGTGTACAAACTATTTATGTACCACTACCACCCTTAACACATTTGAGATGCACTGCATTCAGGTATATATGCTGCTTCATGATGTGTATTCGGATGCTGTATGTTACAAATGCTGCCAGCTTAAACTTAACTTATACAGCCTGAACAGTATTTCCCCAATTTTGGAGGCATCATCTAACGGCTAAGCACCTGTTGCAGGGGATGGATTGACCATGATAACTAAAGGGTAGTGCCAGATTAGCTTGGCGCCAACAGGGCTAAATGGGTTAAGCTCTTTTGGTCGCTATATCTCCTTCACTATAATTTAAGCATCCCACATCTGTGAATTTGCCCCTAGGGCTGAATGTGTTAAATTTTGTGCATCACTGTACGGTTTGTTTGGTGTCCAGATGCTGTGATCTTGCTGTGGAAACTGAGTGATGTACCGACACCGTCCAGCAACATTTTCCAGGATGAGGATGCAGACAACAAAGAGGCCTGGGTGATCCACAAGAGTCTCAGGTATTTTCAGAGGAATGATAGCTGAAAACTTTGTTCTTCAACGGTCAGTTCTGTGCGTCTGATCCTTGGGAGCCATAAGATGATTGATAGACTGTGTCCACATGACACATTTGCATAAGCCTAGCAGCTGCTGGTCGGTACCAAAAAAGTGCAATAGGCAGAGATTCTCATGAACCCCCACAGATACTGGGACTTTTTCTGGCTTCATGTCCGAGTTCCTTAGGCAGAACAGTTGTCATGCTTAGTTTTTGATTTTTAGGAATTACAAAAATAATGTTTGTCCGCTAGCAATGGAGGAGTTCATATTGCGTCAGAAAATTCACGACTTTTAGTTTTTGATCACTTTAAATTTAATATTTTGCTTTGATTACCGGTAGTTTGCTTTCCAGAGCTGCGTACATTTATTTCATATACTGTATGTGTTTAAATGCAGTCTTGTAATTTGGTATTACATTTTTTTCAACAGAGGCCACCTGGGTGATATTTATGACCTTTGCTGGTCGCCAGATTGCAGATTCCTTGTGTCCGGCTCCATTGATAATAGCGCGATCGTGTGGGACATACAGAAAGGTTTGTTTCGTTTTTTGTTTGCTTAAGCCTACTTACTGGTGATTTTGCTACCAACCATACCAGTGCATGCAACCACTGCTGCTGTAAATAGTAACGTTAGCTGTGTCCACTAGCGTATATGGGTAGGTCCTTAGGTAAAATCAGTTCACGTGCGATAGCAAAAGTGAGTCTATGTAATGGGCAGTCCATTGTCCATGGTAAACTTTAACATTGGCATTTTCTCGGAGACTATTTGTCACGTAACGGATGTGACATGTTGTTTCATTTTTTCGTCAAGTCGTTTTCTTGTTAATAAATGTAGGTCGCCGACTTCTGTAAATAGCCTTAGTTTAGGGAAGTTAATAAATGTAGTGTGAGCGTAATCGTAAAGCCCGTGCAGCAAGCTTAACGGTGAGCGAGTACAGCGGTTGCACGCTTTAGCCAAGTAGCTGTAACCGAACAGTGTTCAGAAGTAAAGTTAAACTGCAAGGTAGCAGAAGGATATTACAGTCAGTCAGCGGAGTTAGCCAGCGAAGTGAGAGTCTGGGTCAGGGTGCGGCCTCGTTTGGAGCCCTTGACAAGCTGTGTGAGGGTTGTTTTACCCTCCATGCAAGACCACGGCCAGTGTTCCTGGGTGTGGGTGTCCGAGAGACTTGTGACCACGGCTGCTGCTCAGCAGAAGACCCCTCCGGTTCGTCTTCGTCTTGTTTGTCTCGTCCTGCCGGAGGACTCACCAGTGACAGGTAAATGTTCATGCCATTTTCCTCAGTTAGCTGCTGTGCTCTCGGGTGTTTGAATGTGTACATAGGTTCGGAAGGGTATGTTCGTCTAGTTTTTTAGTGATGTTTTAATCGAGTCTTTAACCATGTTTTTTTAGGTTGGGTTGTAGTGTGGTGGGTGTCGGATTTAGTCGTTTATGTTCGGCTGTCGCCGAGTGAGTATATTTAAAGGGCCATGTTGTAAAATGAATTTAAGTGGGTATCCTTTCAAATATATCTGTATTAAGTCCTAGACGTGATGTAATAAGATTGTCACATTGGGTGGTTGCTGGTGATTATTTGATATCTTTGTATGTACATGTGGATATTTTGATAATGTTGGTTTTAGCAGTGGCAATGTTATTATACAAAAGTGGTTGTGCTAACTTAATGTTAGTGTGATGGAGTAGTGCAGACCTGGTGAATGTTGAATGTACATAGGAAGCTTTCATATCCATGATTGTATATTTAATATGGCCAAGGCAGGTATTAGGGTGAGACGAGACACAACTCACGTGGTTTGTGAGTAGATGCGTGTTAAGCCAGAATTAACTGTGTTGGCACTTTGACTGACAATGCGCCCTTTTCAGTGCACTGGCTTCGATCATTGGCTTCAAAGATTGGCTTCGAAGATTGGCTTCGAAGATTTCGTCGTTCTTCGATCTCTTCATCATCCACGACCAACGGTGACGCATCATCGGGAGTCGGAACGCCTTCGCTAGCCGGTCCTGTTGGACAAGTACGTTGGGCTACAGCAGGCTGATTCTACGTTCTGCGCGTCGGTCACAGGCGTGCGTGGGCAAGCGCGGCTACGGTGCTCTGCGGTGTAGGGGTAGTACTCTTACGTTACGAGCCACCCTGTCTAGTGTGGGACAGAGGACACTGTACAGAGACAAAGTTACCCGCCTTGTATAGCCGTTGGCCATATTAGTCATTTTCACCTGTTAGTCATTTTCGTCTGTTAGTCATTTTCACCTGTTAGTCATTTTCACTTGTTAGTCATTTTTTTTATCTGTTAATCTTTTTTCAGTGTTAATACGTTATGAGTGTATGCGTGGGTATGTGTGAGTGTGTGGGGCGTTAGTGGGTTGGGTTGGGGGTTAGAGTAAGAGTGGGTAATAAAGGATTTGTTTGTTGTTTATCACTGGCGTTGTGTGATTTATTTAGAGTGGGTGGGTTTTCTCGAGTGTCAGCACTCATATTGTCCACGGCGCCCTGACTCCGTCAGGCGTGTCGTGACACTATTCAAACTTGGCCCAAGGGTGCTTTGTGGTACAACCTTTCTAAGCACACCAATTTCAGTACTTACGCCTGTCAGCCCTCCCAGGGTATAGGCCGTCGACGAGAGACCTCCAGCGACTCCTGTCCTGTGCTTCTCCTTCGAGTTTACTCCAGGTGGTTCCCAGTCTCTTGATGTCTGCTTGGAGGTCTCTTTGCCAGGTGTTTCTCAGCCTGCCTCTTTTCCTCTTTCCCTGGGGGTTCCATGACAATGCCTGCCTAGTGATACTGGAAACTGGCTTTCTCAGACTGTGACCAATCCATCCCCATCTTCTCTCCCAATTTCATTCTCTGCTGTTATCTGCTCTGTTCTCTCCCAGAGTCTGACGTTGCTGATCTTCTCTGGCCAGTGGATTTTCAAGATTCTTCTAAGGCAACTGTTTATGAAGATCAGTACTCTGTTCACTGTGGTTTTTGTCATCCTCCAAGTCTCTGCTCCATATAGGAGAACTGCTTACGTTTGCATTGAAAATCCGGACTTTGGTGTGTTGTGACAGCTCTCTGGAACTCCACACTTTTTTCAACTGAAGAAAGGCTGCTCTTGCTTTACCAATTCATGCTCTGACATCTGCATCAGTGCTGCCTTTTTTGTCAATGATGCTCCCGAGATAGGTGAAGGACGCTACCTCCTCCAAAGGGGTGCCAGCAAGCAAGACTGGTTCTTCCCTGGTTGCGTTCAGCCTCATTGTCTTTGTTTTCTGTTTGTGGATGGTGAGGCCCACTTGGGACAAGATGTCAGCAAGCCTCGTGGTCTTGTCCTGCATTTGTTGATGAGTGTGGGATAGTAAAGCCAAATCGTCTGCAAAATCGAGGTCGTCAAGCTGTGTCCACTGTATTCCGCTTCTCTGCTCAGTGGTCCTCTTTATGACCCAGTCTATGGCCAGTAGGAAGAGGAACGGAGACAGCAGACACTCCTGCCTGACGCTGGTTCTGAACTGGAACTCCCTGGTGAACTGCCCTTCGTGGATCACGCGACATGTCATGCCATCGTAGCTGCTCTTGATCAGGCAGATGAGCTTTGTGGGTACACCATAGTGTTGTAGGAGTTTCCACAAAATCTCTCGGTCCACGCTGTCAAATGCTTTCTCGTAATCCACAAAGTTGACGTACAGCGGGGAGCTCCACTCCAGAGACTGTTCCGCGATGATGTGGAGAGTGGCAGTCTGGTCTGTACATGAAGGTTTTTTTCTGAATCCTGCTAGCTGGTCTCTCAGCTGGGGTTCGACGGAGCTCTTCATTCTCTCCAGGATGATCCTGTTGGAAGACCTTTCCTGGTACTGACAGCAAGGTGATTCCTCTGTAGTTGGAACACTTGCTGAGGTCGCCTCACTTCTATCTTCTTCAAGGTCTGTGCCGACAGCCAGTCCTTGTGATGGTGTTTCCTGAACCCTACAGTGTCTTTGCAGGTTGAGTTCAGCGCCTCTCTAACTGCCTTCCACTGCTGCTCTGTGGTGACCGCCTCCTCTTCGTTTACTAACTCCTGTAACGCTTGAAACCGGTTGGACAGCACCAGTTTGAACTCTTCTCTCACCCAGTCTCTCTCAGGAGGCCTATATTATAGCGCTGTCTTCTTGTCTCTGTGCGGCTTTTCTTTGACTTGAGCTTTATTCTTAAGATGAGCAGATGGTGGTCTGAGGTGACATCTGCTCCCCTCACTCGGACATATAGAAGGAATCTTCTAAATTTCTTGCTAATGCAGATATGGTCTATTTGGTTCTCTGTAGTATGGTCAGGTGAGACCCAAGTTGCTTTGTGTATTCTTCTGCATGGGAAGATGCTGCCTCCAATGACAAACCTGTTTAGAGCACAAAAGTCTACAAACCTCTCCCCGTTCTCACTCATCTCCCCTAGTCCCTGTCTCCCCATCACCTCTTCATATCCGGTGGTGTCCTCCCCTATTTTGGCATTAAACTCGCCCATGACGATGGTGATGTCTCGCTCCGTACATTTGTCCACAGCACTCTGGAGTCAGTCGTAGAACTCTTGTTTCTCTTCCTCGTCACTGTCATTAGTGGGCTCATAACACTGGATGACGTTGAGTTTAATCTTTTTCCTGGTTCTAAAGGCTGCTGTGGTAATTCTTGGCCCCAGAGGTTCCCAGCCCATCAGCGCTCTCTGTGCCACTGGTGACAGCATGAATGCTACACCTTCATGACCTGAATACAGAATCATCTCCCCACTTAATAATTAATAGCCTTTTCTGCCCAGACTGCGTCCATCTGGCTTCACTGATACCTAGCAGGGAAAGTTTGTACTTTTGCATTTCCGCTGCTATCTAGGCAGCCTTGCCGCTCTGGTACATGGTCTTGACATTCCATGTGCCCATGATTGTGTCCCTGGATAGAGAGAGGCGGCTTGGTCCTGTGGCTTCCGAAGACTTCTGGCTTTCACCACACGACGTCATAAATCTTCTGGTAGAAGAACCTTCCTCCTCCAGGAAAGGAATTGCTGTTTGTCTATTCGTTGGCATTTCTGTAGCTATTTCCTTATTTGCAGGGTGGGGAAGCTACCCCCATGCCCAACCCCCTTACTAGGAGGACCAGGGGTTTTCTGTCGGGGTCTCCTTCCCTTAGACCATGTTGGTTCACGGCACCTTATTTCATTCGATG
This sequence comes from Semisulcospira habei, assembly GCA_036245525.1. Lineage (NCBI taxonomy): Eukaryota > Metazoa > Mollusca > Gastropoda > Semisulcospiridae > Semisulcospira > Semisulcospira habei. Next base: position 160,599,647 of record BTPG01000006.1, on the reverse strand, counting down.
CACCCCTCTCGCGAGGGACCCCCTATCCACGACCCAGGGGACAGCCTCAACGCCATATGGTCCCAGCACGAGGACCAATTTCAGTGATCTCTCTCAAAGGTCAAGGTCACATGGGTCCTGAAAAGGGTAAAAAATTGCCATATTTTGACACAAATTGTTTGTCCTCAAATACTATTTTCAACTTCAAACCCAAACTTGGTACAGAGATGCCTGATGGTAAGGCCTTTTTATGCATGCTAATTTGAATGACTCAGAAAGTTCAAGGGTCACAGGAGGTCGGCAAATGTGTGAAAAATGCCACTTTTTGATAGACTTGTAATTTTTATCAAAGTTTTTGCCAACTTTTCAGTCAGAGTTGGCATGAAGGTAGCTAAAAGACCTTTCTATGCTTACTAATTTAGTGGTCCCCTTGCAAAGGTCAAGGGTCATCAAAGGTCCGGAAATGGATAAAAAATAGTGATATTTTGACAAAACCTGTTTTTTTCTCAAATACTATTTTCAACTTCCAACCCAAGCTTGGTGTAGAGATACCTGATGATATTCATTTTTCTCTAAAAGGTATTTTTTCAAAAAATATTACCGATGACATGACTATGTGGAAGTGTCTACTACTTACTCAATTTTAGCCTAAGAACCTGTTGTGTTACAACACAACCCGGGAGGCATTTGGGGAACCCCCAGAGGGGCCGAGAGTTGTCTCCCGTTCCTGCCCATCCGGTCACGTGGTGACCAACCAGTCAGAATACTTAGCTCACCAGCGGCAAGCGGGGCAGGTGGGAGGGTCCTCCGAGTCTTGTCATCGGTAATATTTTTCGAAAAATACCTTTCAGACAAAAATGAATTTATTTCCTCAAAAACATTACCGATGACATGACTGTGGAAGAATTGCGAGAAGGAGGAGGGTGGCACACCCCAAATACCGCCGCAGAGGGGCCATAGTCATGTTAATACCGCCGGCTGGCAGCACAGAGCTGAGCGCAATCTGTTACGGCTGTGCAACTATAGTCGCGCTATTCTTGTCACTGTTTTACTCGAGCACGCTATGTGTGTACGCTCAGCGCTGACCATGTACCGCACGGGATACATTTTAATGGCGCCGGCCATTTACGGCATGTTGTTTAAGCTGTACTGAACGTATGTTGTATTTAAGACATACACTTAAAAGCTAAGAAAATAAGCTTTCTGGAGAAGCATGAAAATGAAGATGAGCAATGCATGCAACGGACTAGAAGACAGGCAACCAGCGCGCAGTTTACCATGAAGACAATGCAAATCTGTTGCAAATGACACGTCTTTCAACTGTTCTAACTCATGCAAAGTACTTTTGCGAAAATTATGGTTCAGGCCAGCGATCGTCGTATACAGCCACTTCGATAAGCACTACTCAAAATGTCAGATAGATTTACCTTGCGATCTCAGTGGGTCCTGAAATGGGATGATGCATCATTGGTAATCCAGTGTTACTGTTAGACGGAGAGTTCTTGGGTGAACGTAATCTCCACACGTAGTTGATTTTGGAGGCAGTGAAAATGTTCCAAATAATTCACAGTTCATATGCAGGGTTAGCGGCAGTGTCAGTTGCACACTTTGTATAGGTGAAGTTATCTTTAGCATTCCACTAAATCTTATAAAATCGGAAGAGCAATCCACTTTACTAACAATTGGATGGGACACCCACAGTGAAAATAATAAACACTCTTAATGGTGATCAAATGGCTATTTTGACTAGGCGTAAATTAGATAAACACAGAACAGTGCAGGCTAAAATGTATCAATCTCAAGACAGTTTATTTCACAGAGAGACTGACCGGCGGCTCTCTACACATTCCTTTCAGATGTTTGTCTTCTTCATCTGTACATACGTCAATACCATGAAAAGCAGAAAGATCGTCTACATAATCAACGCACAGTTAAAGTCCGTCTTTCCTTTGCCTTTTACTCGCTCTGCACGGCAAATCCTGCACAAACTACTCAATCGTTCCAAGTGGTTTAAATAGGAATATTGTGTGTCAGACTCCATTCTAAATGTCGGCGAACTACACTCACATGCTGGTCTATAAAACTTTCTATAAAAAATCACAGGTAAATCTATCCAGGAAAAGAAAAGCACTTATTTGTAGCACTATGTTACACTAACAGTAACACATATCACTCATTGAAAATCCAAACAAAAGTATTTTAAAAGCACAGTAAAGCTTTAAAGCCTGCACAAATTTGGCACTCGGCCCATATAAAATAGTAAGCGTAAAGAATGCCTACTACCAGGCATAACCAGATGCCAATCGGAATGCGCTGTAACTAGGTCACCTCGCCACTTGATAAGCTAGCGCGGCACTCCCTAACTAAATGTGTGGGTTTGTAGAAGAACTGAACAGCCGTGGTAGGTAAACGCGTAGGGTGCGTACAGGATCTTGTTGCCAGGTCTCCCGGGGAAAGTACATATCTCGCAGCGGCTGTAAGGTGATCACCTGTGGTGCGGTCAGAGGAGACCTAGTCTTGGCAAGGAAGGCAGGGTCTGTGAGGAGCTGCACGGAACCATCCGCTCTAAACTGCAGGCAGGCAGGGCGCGCTGCAGCGCGTGTAGCTCGCTTACTCGGGCCGCCGTGGCAAGGACCAACAGAAGCATGTCTTACGAGTCATATCCGCGAAGCGGGCCAAGGGCAGCAGTTCGAATCTGGCAGAGTTAAGCCACGTGGGTACCCAGGGAAGGTCCCAGCGAAGAATGAGCGAGCGGAGTACTGGACGCTGCAGGCCGAAGTGAGTCATAAGGTCGGTGATGTCTTAGCAGGCGCCGGGCGGCCGAGGTGCCGGTAGGTGTCGGCAATCATGGACAGGTACCCCCTGATGGTGATAGGGGCCAACCCTTGGTCTCCGAAGAGCCAGAGGAAGAAGTGCGCGAGCTGGGGATACGTGAGTTCGGTGGGGAGAGGCGCTGGTCATCGCACCAGGAGCACAGTACTTGCCATTTTCCCTCGTAGACGCACCTGGTCGAGGGTCTGTGGGCTGTAGCGATCGCTTCCACTGTTGCACTCGAGAAGCCTCTATCGGTGATGGGCTTGCCGCACAATCTCCAGGCATGAAGGAGGAGACGCTCCGGGCACGGGTGGAACAGCGGCTGGCGGGGTTGCCTGAGCATCGTGCTCGGCGCGGGCAGCAGCAGGGGGGACCCGTGGCGAGGCTGAGAAGGATGGAGGTCCAAGACCGGTTCCAGGAGAACGGGTCTACCAGCAAGACGACTGCATTGCATCCTTGAAGCTAGAGGAGGACTTTGGGAACGAAGGCCGTCGGGGGGTCCGCATACGCGAAGGGGCCGTCCCACGGGATGGAGAGCGCATCGACTGCCCAGGCAAGGGGGTCTGGAATCGGGGAGACGAAGAGGGGAAGCTGTTGATTCCACCTCGTGGCGAACAGGCCGATCACAGGCATCTCCCAGTGAGCGCAGATCATCTGAAAGATGTCCTTGCGTAGCGTCCACTCCATGTGTAGCAGCTGGCCACGCCAGGAGAGCGAGTCGGCCAAGACGTTCAGGTGGCCGGGAACGTGTCGAGCTCAAAGGGAAAGCTGCGGTCCTCGCACCAGCGCATCAGGCGGTAGGGGAGCATGCACAGGTCGGGTGGGCGCGTACCGCCCTGCTTCTTAATGCAGGAAACCACCATCGCGTTGTCCGAGAGGACAAGCAGCGCCTGGTGACGGAGGTGTGCTTCCCACGCGAAGAGGGCTTGCCAGACCGCTTGCAGCTCCAACCAGTTGATGTGTCTGTCCGCCAGCTCTGGAGGCCAGGGGCCGAATGTCATGAGGAACCGCGGTAGCAGGTGGGCACCCCACCCAGAGAGACTTGCATCGACACATGGGGAGAGCTGAGGGGGCGGCGAGGCCAGGGGGACTCCCGACGCGAGCCACGACTTGTCCGTCCAACACCACAGATGGGGATGAAGCCTTTGAGTCACGGGCACCAGGGCAGCTATGTCGCCGGAGGACGGACGCCAATGGAGCAGGAGGTTCAGCTATAGCGGCCGGGAGCAGGGACGACCGAGGGGTTTGAGATCCGCCGCCGCATTCATCCCGTCGAGGAGCTGAAGCCAAATTCTGGCGGGGGCTGCGTCCTGCTGGGCTAACTGGCCGGCTTGGGTGGCTAACTTCTGGATCCAAGGCTCCGGCAAATGCACCCTGTTGAGGTCGTTAGCAGATTCCATGCTGAGTTGGGCGAAGCGGCGAGCGGGGGTGATGTCCGACTTGCCCGCGATGACCAGGAAGCACAACGTGATTACAACCGTATCAGCGCATCCCTGTCCAACGCCAGGTCGGCCTCCGATTGGGTGCATAGGAGGAGGTAGTCGGACTGGGAGAAGACTGCCGGGCCTAGGCAACTCCGGCGTCCATGAAGCAGGTGAAAACCCAAGGGCGGAGGTTGAGACCGAACGGGAGAGCCCGAAACTGGTAGATCACGCCGTCGAAGGCGAAGCGGAGATACCTCCTGGAGGCAGGGTGCAAGGGGACGTGGAGCAATGCGTCGGAAGAACCAGACTGACAGCGAAGTCCGCGGGCTGTACTGCGGCCCAGAGGGCCCTGGCGGTCTCCATGCAAAAACCCGTGCAGGGCCGAACGAACGAAGACAGGCTTGGGTTCTACGAAGTGGTGGCTTTAGAAGGCTGGGGAGTCGTGGCGCAATCCAACTTCCGAGGTGGCCTTCTGTAGAAGCGCGGCGACCTCTCCCCATAGGGCATCGGCTGGAGCTCATTGGGTGGAATCTAAGACCACAGCCAGAGCAACTCAGCAACGGCAAGCACAAGGTGATCCGAAGGACCTCTGCGACGGTAACGAGGATCCAGGGGTCGCCGGAATCTCAGCTTGGCAGGCCAGAAGCAACAGCATCCCGACGTAACAGGTCGCAAGGCGGCGGCAGTCAAGGTGTTGACCGACCAAAAACGCCGCCCGGTTGGCCACTTCCACGAGGGCGAGGAGAGCTCCGAGTAGGGCGACCACGACGGGAGCCAGGCGTCCTCAAAGCTGCAGACGAAAACTAGGGTGAGTAGCTCCATGAAACCCGAGCAAGCCAAGGAGTTCCGGACGAGTGACGCAGTCTTGTCCAAGCCCCGGGGGAGGGCGCTTTGACTAGAGCGGCAGAAAAGGAGCAGGAGAGGACTGGGGAGGGCCGCCTACCAGTCATGTCGAAGGCAAGTCGAGTCCAGCCGGCCAGCGACGGTCGGAGACGAAGTCATAGTCCCGGACTGTAGGAGCTGGGTGGAAGGCGTCCTGAAGGTCCTGAAAGCCAGAGGGCTGTGGAAGCGACTTGACACTCTTCACCTGCCGTCCTGTGTCAACGAGGTGGAACCTACCTCTTGAGCGGGGGGGAGGGGGGGGGCAGGCCTCAGCGGGGAGCACGGCCGCGAACAGATGAAACACTGCATACAGGGCGAGAAGCGTCCCAGCACGCGAGGACGGGGGAACCCGAAGGAGACAGGGGACGGAGGCGACGGGCCAAGGGAAGCGCTGTCAGAGTTGCCAACCACTACGGAATTTCCGTAGTTTACTACGGAAGTTGATGTGTTACTACGGAACTATGGAAGTATTAAAAATACTACGGAAAAGCAAAAATCAACAATAGTAAAAACAACAAAAGTTTTAAGGTTCGTTGAGCGCCTGTGGCTACCGTGTAGACTGCCGGGCGAGTCAAGGTCACGTTCACCCAACTACGTGTTGCTGATCACAGCTTCCGGCGCGTGTTAGGCTTTGAACCAATCATTGTGAAGCCTGAGTCTGAGAGCAGACGACAGAAGTTAGCGGAACGCGGCCAGAAGTTACCGATGCACGCGCACCTGATGGCTACCGCCATTTCGATCACATCGCAAACATATTGCGTGCAGACATCGTTGAGAAGAATTCTCGCAGAGCAAAGGATATAATATAGACAAAGAGTGTGATAATAAATGGAACTGTGGCAACATTGGCCGCTTGGGCGTGTGCAGTGCACCATTTTTAACAGCAGCCGATGCTGAAGTGTCGCACTGTTGGCCAGGCTGTCGTAAGTCTAGTAGTAGTAGTGTGAGGACAAAATAGGCCGCGAGACCTTTGCAAATGTCCTTTCTTTCTTTTATTACTTAATGGGTCTGTTATGCATGCATTTTTCCCTACAAATCATTCATCATAGCAATAGAAAATCTCTTTAAATTTTGGTAATTCATCTAGCTGCCCCAAAAAGTTTCAATTTAGGTCGTCGATGCCATTATAAATTTTAAAAGCTTGGATTAAATCTCCACGTATTCTACGTCCACATATGGAGTGTAGTCCAAAATATTTGAATCTAAGTCATATTTTTACATTCTTTAACCAGCTTTGGTGCTTGTCTCTGTACCCTTTCGAGTGTAACTGACTGTCTCTTTGACCCTCGGTACCGTATAGTGTTTGCATATTCTAAATGTGGTCTGACTAGTGCTTTATACAGTTTACTGAAAGGGTCCTTATCCAAATAATTAAAGGCTCTCTTAACTACTCCAACCGTTTTGTTGGCCTTATTGATACAGTTCTGAATATGGCGATCAAAAGATAGAACTTTATCAAAAACAACACCTAAGTCCCTTTCCTCCTCACAAGATACCACCTTTTTAATGTCACTGTTAACTTTCATCATGTAATCATGTTCAGGATTGTTCCTTCCAACATGCAAGACCTTGCATTTCTCTACATTAAAATGCAAATCCCATTTGTCGGACCACTCTTGGAAGTGATCCAAATCATACTGCAGCACGTCTTTATTGATCAATTCATTATAGATTTTAGTATCCTCTTATTTACACAGTCAATACTATAAAAGTAAAACTTTACTCTGAAAGTAACATAAAAGTAACACTATACTCTGAAAGTAACACTCGCGTGTACGCAAATCAGGCGACTGGATTTTTTCATGGATTTTTAAGAATTTGTATTGGGAGCCCTGAATGTGGTCAGAGATTTTAACGACATTATCAGCAAGGCTTGTGTTTGTGTACAGTTACATTAGTAATGCATCGCAGCGACGCGCATTGTCTACTGAAATTGTCATGAAACTACTGAAATTCTAAATTTTGACTACTGAAAAAAAAATTGGGGGTTGGCAACTCTGCGCTGTAGACGATAGGGTGACGACGACGGAGGGACCGGGCGGGCGGAGCAAGGCTGGCGCCAGGAGCGGGGGAAGCGACTGCGAAGACAGGAGCGCCGACGTCGTGTAACCTCGGTGATCAGACGAGACCCGGTGTATTAAACGTGGTTAGGCCGAGGGCTGCGTCTGCTGGAGTGTCGCATGTCGCAGTCATTACCACGCTGGTTCCCGGACGAGCGAGAGGGTCTAGAGCTGCTGGCAGGTACAGGTCTGCCAGTAGTCCGCGGACGAAGGGACACAGGCCTCTGCTGTCAGCGAGCTTTCCGAGGCGAGACAAGTCAGGACGTGCGGGCACCAGGGTGGCTTCAGTCCTGCTAGAAGAGCTAGGCTCACGCGTCCGGCGTGTCGTCCGATCCACAAGGTCGGTGAGGGCTCGTGCGGTCACTGCTCCAGCAGCAGAGGGGGGCGCCATGATGCTTTGGAGCTGATGGCGGAGCGGGAGGTCTCCGGTCCATGACCGTTCTTCAGACGATGGGACACAAGTCTCTACTGGCCGGGCTCAATGAGGCGGGCGCTCTGCCGGCTATATGACCCTTTGTAAGAGTCAGCGGGCTTGTCGAGGAGAGACATGCCAGGACTGCCAGTGTACAATGTAAGGCGCAAAGCGCGTCTCTGCAGGCCGGGCTCAGTGAGGCGGGGCACTCTGCCGGCTATATGACCCCTTGTAAGAGTCAGCGGGCTTGGCAGTGGATGCAGTCCTGTGGTACGCGCTGAGCGTAAGTGTCCGACGTGTCGTCCGTTCCACAAGGACAGGGCGGGCGCGTGCAATCACTTCTCCGGGAACGTAGGGGTGGGAAAAGAGCCGACCAGTCGCTAGACGGCGACGGCGCTCGCGCCGGTAAGGTTCACAGGTGAGGCCACCGTAGCTCGGGCCAAGTTTGGCAGACATCCCAGGCATGGTCAGAAGAGCACCAGTCCTGCAGCGACTGACCTTGTGGTTATCACGCGGCCATCGTAAGTCGCCGCACTGTGAGCAGGCGAGCCGCTATCAACTGCAACACATAACAGACATGATAGGCGACCGAGCGTGGGTACCGAGAGGCCCCACCAACGACATCGAGAGTTCGCCGCGAAGCACAACACAAGCGCAAGAAGCGCCTCTGGTCAACGCAGCTGCCCCACATGAGAGATAGTAAAGTGGACAGTTGATGCCCACCCCTCCCCCCAATCTATAGATTTATTTGATCCTCTCCGTATTTAGACAAACGAACTCCCAACACTTACCACCAATACCTTTATTACCTAGCCATTTTAGTTCCACTCCAGAAATCATTCAAGCTACGTTTTTTGATCAGCTACCAACCCGCGATTATTAAGCCAGATCCCCCATCCCCCCTAAATAATTAATGCTGCCATTGACTTCTTATTATTATATTACGTTTTAAAATGAACCAAGACGAATTACTTCTTCTAAGCGATATCTGTGCTGTAGAGAACAAAGACTTAGACTCTAAAAAACAAAGGCTTATCTCTGTTGTTGTTTCTGGAAAATCAAAAGCTTTTCTCGGTAAACAATACATGACAGAAGACATAGAATCCCTTACTGCTGATGAGCTAATTAAACTACATTCTAAATATGAAAATCACATTGCTTCACTAATGACACGTGATTTGAGTCGATCTCTTGTCTGCCTATACACAAAAGCTGTAAGTCACTTCTTACCTGTTGATAGTGACAACCTTTCACATGATCTAGAAAGCAACCCCATAGTTTCAAGTTCAATAGGCAAATTAGCATGCCATATGTTTTACAAGTTTGGGAATTACCTTGCACCTGCTGTAACCTTACTTGTTACTAGTAGTCATATTGATTTTTCTAAAATAAATTTTAAATTAGAAGAAAATGGACGAGACGACTCCACAACAGAGCCATATCTTGACACAGGTTCAAACAGTGACTAAGACTAAAAGTCCAGGTAGAATAGAGGCTGGAAAAAGATTAGCTGAATATAACAGACAAAAGAAATTACAGCTTCAAGCATTAACAGAAAAGACTGACACACCATCACCACTTCCACCAGAACCAACACAACCACCCAAAAGTGAGAAAAAACCAACTACAAAATATATAGTTGCTGGATTTGTTGTCGGATTTGGTTACGTAGGTTACCAATTATATAAAAAATACAAACCAAACACTCGAACTTACTTACTTACGCCTGTCACCCCTACCCGGGTATAGGCCGTCGACGAGAGACCTCCAGCAACTCCTGTCCTGTGCTTCTCCTTCGATTCTACTCCAGGTGGTTCCCAGTCTCTTGATGTCTGCTTGGAGGTCTCGACGCCAGGAGTTTCTCGGCCTACCTCTTTTCCTCTTTCCCTGGGGGTTCCATGACAATGCCTGCCTAGTGATACTGGAAGCTGGCTTTCTCAGACTGTGACCGATCCATCCCCATCTTCTTCGCCCAATTTCATTCTCTGCTGTTATCTGCTCTGTTCTCTCCCAGAGTCTGACGTTGCTGATCTTCTGTGGCCAGTGGATTTTCAAAATTCTTCTAAGGCAACTGTTCATGAAGGTCTGTACTCTGTTGACTGTGGTTTTTGTCAATCTCCATGTCTCTGCTCCATATAGGAGAACTGCTTTTACATTGGAGTTGAAAATCCGGACTTTGGTGTGTTGTGACAGCTCTCTGGAACTCCACACTTTTTTCAACTGGAGAAAGGCTGCTCTGGCTTTACCGATTCGTGCTCTGACATCTGCATCAGTGCCGCCTTTTTTGTCTATGATGCTCCCGAGATAGGTGAAGGACTCCACCTCCTCCAACGGGGTGCCAGCAAGCAAGACTGGTTCTTCCCTGGTTGCGTTCAGCCTCATTGTCTTTGTTTTCTGTTTGTGAATGGTGAGGCCCACTTGGGACGAGATGTCAGCAAGCCTCGTGGTCTTGTCCTGCATTTGTTGATGAGTGTGGGACAGTAATGCCAAGTCGTCTGCAAAATCGAGGTCGTCAAGCTAAACACTCGAACAGTGTCCAAAAAATCAAACACTCCAAAAACAAAAGAAGAAGTCTCCACATTACCAGCAGTTCCAAAACCTTTGGACCCATTTTACATGCAGTAAATAAATTTATTATTTTAATTTTTGTAGTATAAGAAAATGAGCGACACAAAGAACTTAATGAACCTTGTCTATCACTCCGCTGTAATAAGTGGACTAGCAGTAGCATATTCTATGTTGGGAAAAAGTCTTCTCAAAATGAAATCAGCAGACCTTAGTAAATTAGACTTTGAAGACAGTGCTAAGCTAGTAGTTGTTATAACAGCATCGATTGCAACAAAAGATTTTCTAGTTAAGCAAGGAATTATTCCAGAAAATATTTCTATGTAAATAAAAATATGGCAACTATAGCTGTTATGATTGGCGGTGCAGTTATTAACGCATTGGCATTTAGTGGGTCAAACTATTTCTTTTCAAAAGTGAGTAAAGAAGAATCAGCAGAAGAAATGAAGCGACACAATGAGGCATCTGAAAAACTAGCTCAAGCTCAGCAAGATTATGAGAAGCAAAGAATTGAAAAACTTGATTTTATTAACCCTCTTCTGCATAGAGCGCCCACCAGCGCCCGCTGAAAACACACAGCGTTTGTGCATAGAACGCCCGGTAACGCCCGCTGAACCACGTGTATACTGTGGAGGCTGCCATGTTTACCATGGTAATAGAAATCTCGCGAGACCACAAGCCTCATTTTCGAGATTCTTTCCACTTCCTGTCAATACACGCCATGTGCATTTTGGACGTTTCCTTACGGAGCAACAAATTTTTGAAGTTTCAAGTGTGAATCGAGTGTCAGTAAGAATGGCTGGCCTCGAACTGTGGTGATCATTGGTGGGGGAAAGCAGTGACTATGAAGATTTTGAGGGATTTACAGAGCAAGACTTGGTGGAAGAGGGGAAGAATCTGACTTAGATTTGGAATGGGATGACTTGGGGATCGTTTTTTTTTAGTCAACATCATCGTCTGAGGATAAAGCTTGTGATCATCAGCAACTGATGAGATTCACAGTACGTAAAACAGCAGTTCATTCAACTTTAGATTTTTCCCCTTTATTTCCTTACACATTTTACAGCTCCACAAATGTTTATTTTATATCTTTATTGATTTAACACTTTAGAAAAAATAATTGCTCTTTCTCAAGATTTGTCTAAATATTTTTTAACATTTTTTTTAAAATGTCACCCATTCAAAATTACGGAGTTGATTCCCTTTGGTGATATTTTCAAGAGCCGCCTGGCATATGTACTTGCATGCAGAAGAGGGTTAATGAAAAACTAAAACTTGAGGGTCACGCACAGCATACATTTTCAAATGTCGATGACGCTATCAAAGAATACTATCTTGTAACTGGTGAAGACATGTCTATTCCACAACCAAAACTTAGTGACTACTACCAACCAAGCCCAGAACAAAGAAATGGAGAAATAATATTTGTTTTAGTAGGAATGACATTAGTATATTTTACAGGAGTTTATATTGCTAGAAAAAATGGCAGACGCTAAACTATCAAAAATATATTACTCCCCAATTGGCTACTGGAAAGGGAATACTGCAGTAGAAAAATTACATGCTGCTGTGGGTGGAGATGTTAACCAAATAAAACAGTGGCTTAAAAAACAGGCAATTTGGCAAATATATCTTCCTGCTCCAAGAAAAATAACAAGGCCTCATTTTGAAAACACATCACCTAATGACACACACCAAATGGACCTTCTGTTTCTTCCGCATGACACAATAAGAAAAAAGCGTTACAAGTATGCATTAACTGTTGTTGATATAGCTTCAAGGTATAAGGATGCAGAACCCATAACTGACAAAAAAGCTGTAACAGTGGCCACTGCATTATCAAAAAATATATAGTCGAGGTCCTTTAAAATACCCTAGGCTTGTGCAGGTTGATGATGGGAGTGAATTTAAAGGGGCTGTTAATCAATTATTTGCAAAGCATGGCGTACTGGTTAGACGCGGTATTCCAGGCTTGCATAGATCACAGGCAATTGTTGAAAACTTTAACAAGCAATTATCGGAGAGACTTTTTAGCTATCAGTATTCTAAGGAACTCATGCATGACGCACGTAACACTGAGTGGGTTAAAAGATTACCTTCTGTGATAAAAGCAATGAATAATGATGGTCACCCTAAACCTGTTGATTCTATTAAATTGAAAACAATACCGTCAGAAATAAAAGCAATAACACCTCCAGACACTAACTTATTTACAAAACAGGTGAGATATTTGTATCAACCTGGTGAGGCTGAAAATGACGTTAGACGTAGGGCAACTGATCCAATTTGGTCTACATCTGTTCATAATATAAAAAAAATAGTTCCTTCAGCTAATGCAACAATATATTATCTGTATGAGCCTGCACCAAAGAGGGCATTTGTCAGAGAAGAATTACAGATTATTCCCCCAGACACCGTTACTCATTTTTAACAATTTCAATTCATCAATTAGTTTATCAAGCAGATTATCAGCTATTTCTTCAGATAACTTGAGCCTGTAATGACCTGGTGCATAAGCTTTTTCCTTAGTGTGAAACACTCTTTTTGTATCCCCAACTGCTAGAGACTTTTTATATGTTTGAATCATTTCAATATTATGTTTGTTTGATCTTAGTGTCTTGTTTGGATAATCAGGTATTAATGCACCATCTAACACTTGCTTGTAATGTTCATGACGTATGTCTTTATTTTTTATTGCTGTTTTTTTGATTCCTTTGGCTTTCGACTGACTTCCCTTTTGGTGCAGTATAGAATACATTTTTGATCTAAGTCCAACGTACTCAACTATTGGCACACCATTTAGTTCATCTTTAAACTTCCCAGGCACTTTCTTGTTTGGTGTGCTAAACAGTGGATGGTCTTTAGGGTAGTCAGACGTGTCATACATGTGTAACTCTGTTTTCATGTCTTCATAAAAGTCTTCAGTACACACATCAATGATCATAGAGTCAGTGTCAGTGTATAACAGACGGCAGTCAGGATACTTTGGTTTGAAGTAATCATAATAAAATTCAAGCATTAATAATTTTGACAACTCCAGAATAGCCATACCTATAAATACTGGTTTGTCCAGTTTAACAATCTTTTTTTTGAGTGACACTGCATATAATGATGAATGAAATTCTTTATACCCTGTGTACTGAGGCTTACTTGTAAGTTTAATTGCACCCGATTCAGTTGTGACCAGTCTCACATCTTTGCGGTGATGAGGATTTTCCATTGTCTTGCCAAAACAGGCATTGTTCATAAGCTTAAAGAAGTCTTTGTCAAATGCAGTGTTACCGTCTCTGGCACGAAGGGTTGTGTTCTTCATTATGTAATCTTTCATGAAAGCACTCTGATCAAATTGAATTCCTCTGTGAACTTTCTTTAATACTAACCCATGTCTGATGTAAAACTGCAGCAAGCGGTAGTGACAAACGTAATTGAATTTGTCATTTAAATTTGGTACAAGTTTGGTGTCTTCTTTTTTCCCTGTCAAACTCAGTTTCTCAACTGCTAATGGATAATCATTATGGTAATCATGTAAATGGTGTGGATACTCCAAGTCTACTTCAAAGATCCAACCCTTTTCATCATTTTGACCTCGATCCATAATATATTTTGTTAATTTTTTTATGCCATACTGTGACAAATCATACAAACAAAAGTTTTTTAATGGCAACAATTCACACATTGCAAATCCATACAAATTATTAGCATCCAAGTATGTAATAAATGACATTGGCTTTGAGGGGTCAAAGTTGTCAAGATATTTGTTGTTGGCCTTGCCATAATTGTTTGCTGCTAGACTAATACCACCTCTCAATCCACGTTCCACCATTTCACCCATCGTACGATCAGACAACAGGTCTATAGATATCTTACTGGATTTCAAAAATGCATCCCATGTCATGCCAGGACTAGTTATGTAACAAGCAGGGTCAAGCTTGTAGTGTAACAAACCCTTTTCACGGTAACTTTCAAATACGTCTGCTAGCAAACAGACATCTGCCTTTAAGTACTGATCGTGGTAATCACCAATTGTCTGACACCCTAGTTTTTCCCACGCATCAAGTGCATGCTGGTATTCAGAGTCAGAAATACCTTTACCAGTTAGTGTAGAATAAAATTTCTCTTTTGGAGGCAGTCTCCTTTCCTCAAAAACTACCCAGTCACTGATGTACTCATATGGATACACACCTTTCTTAATCAAGTCTGGCTCAAAATATTTACTTGTTATTGGATACTCAGTCAGTCCTTCTGCCAGACTAGCAAGACCTAAAGACAAATGTTGCATGGAGTCATAAAATGCTAATTTATCTAACCTAAAAGTCAAGTATTTCTCAGTTGTCTGGGCAATGCAACTAATTTTTCTGTAAGACTCATCAACAGCCTGCATGATAATATGTGAATCATATCCTTTGAGATTGTGGAAAAAGATTGGTAACTTATATGTCTTTGGATCTATTTTTAATTTCAAGTTACAATCACCATGTGCAGCACCTCAGTAACATCCAGTTATGTGATCGTGGTCACGAACTTTATCACCTCCCAGAGGCTGTTCGCAAATCCAACACGTCTCTGCTGTATCAAATTTTAGTTTGTCTTCTTCTGTCATCACCAAAGGCATCTGACATGTTGTGAGATATTGTACTACCTGACTATACAAATGTCTCATTTCTGTTAAAAACAGGCATGCTGCATTTTCACCCCTGTAGATAACAGGTTCTGAATGAAGACCGTCTGACCTAACAAGAATGTATCCAAAAGAACACACCACTTGGTCACTCAATTTTATAGTCTTTGGTAATGACTCTGGAACAGGACCCTCATATGGAACAACGAGTGATTCAAAATCTGCATACACTACAAACGGCAGCTTTTGCTGATTCCCATAGTTCTTAAAATACACTTGACTACCAGGATCTGGATACCTCAGTATTGTTTGAATGTCATCAGCCGACCTGCAGTGCTGCACATGTTTGTGTGCTACTTTAATAGAGGAAAACCTCTGTAAACATTTTTTACAAAATTCCTGTTTACCGTCATGTTTTGTTGTATGATGAATTAGTCTTGACATACTTCTGATAATTGTGTAGTGAAAGTTATCACCAGATCTTATTAGCAACATGTCAACATGTTTATCTTCTGGCTGCCCATAGGTTGGGGCAATTGGAGATACTCTAATTGGCTGTAACTTATTCTCAGATTCATTTTCCCACACAAACACATTCACAGATATACCAGGATTTAGTTTTTCAAACAAGTCTATATCCTCTATTTTAACAGGGAACTCAATGCCACTGAAGTTGAGTTCGTTTACAAATTTGGTATAGTTAGATACACGATCAGGTTTTGCTTTTACAAAATGAAGTTTAGCAAGCACACACCACATAAAACATAAATTATCATTGTTTTGAATATTGACTACAGCCTTTTTGTTTGCAACCTCAGTTGGAAGTGGTATCCATGATTTACCTAGTATAGGATGATATCTTGACTGCTTCAGTTGTAGTTCATGTACAAGGCCTTCATGCCAGCCAGACCCTTGCATTTCTGCTCTGTCAATTGCTTCATGGAAGTCTGGTAACAATCTTTCTCTAAACACTTTCTCTAGTTCTCTTCTCGAATTAACTGTGTGCTGCCTTGTCGAGATATACGTTACAATAACTTCACCAACATCTCTGGCAAATTCTATTTTTGCAACAATCTGAATCTTTACACTATCAGAAAGAAGGTTATTTTGTATGACTAAAAAAGATCTTTCTATTGATTCATAGACATCGTAAATATTAGATATAGGTAAGTCAGTTGTGTGAAACACGTTTCTTAATCTTTGATGGTTGTCCATCTTTTTTATTTGTCCGACAAAAAAATAAATAGAAAATTATATAATGAAAATGGCACTTTATTGACTAAAATCTATATAATAGACAAAATTAATCACCAACTAATAAGCCACTTCATTGATATGTCTTTTGTGGTATCATGTTCAAGCTTTTGCATGTGTAATATCGTTTTATTGACAGTAATAAATTTAACATTTTTATTTTCTTTTTTTATTTGATGGTATATGAGTAAACACATAATTTTAAACCAGTCAGATTTAGCATCATAAACTATAAAATCTTTTGTCCTATTATTATAACATGGAAAAGTATTAGAATATCCAAGATAAAAACTATATGTCATGTATATCTTCATCGGTGTTGGGAGTTTTGAAAAAGGGCGTCTAACTTGTGTTTTTAAGTCACTAATATGCATAAAACCCCTGAAACTCGATGTAATATCTATGAATTTACCAATAGGCCAATTTTGATCCTCTTGTCTGTCCGTCATTTTTATAGACAAACCCAAAAGATAAATTAATTCACTAACCCATACCCTGTAGGTTGATCTGTCTTTAAAATGAGCTTTAGATGCTTAGTTGATTTCAGTTTATTTTTTACATCATCCCGTTCTTGCTTATTTGGAATGACATCGTTTTCTCTGAGACAGTCTTCGAAGCTGTCACGGTCCTTACAGTAAAACAAACAGATAAACTTTAACTGTTCACGAAAATCTTTCAGTACAGCATTATATTTCTGAGTGAGAATCCATACACTTATGTTTGCATGTCTGCCACTAAAGGCAAGTTCTGCCAGTGTGTTTCTCTTCTTGACAATGTCTTTCTCTGCAGAACAGTCATCAACAATAAACAACGTTGGCTGTCCTTCAAATTGTTTGTAAAAATACTGTAGGCAGTCGTTCAGTTTCTTTTCAGGATCAACTAAATAAATGTTGCTGTCAGTCCAAATGAATGAACGGTTCTGATAAGCTTTGTTGTGTTTGATTGTAGGACAAAATATCACAATGTTTTCAAAATGATGGATGTATCTTGTTTGTAATAGGTTAAGTACAAATTCAGTTTTCCCACACCCTGTGGCACCACAAAACAATCCACAGTGTGGGTCGAGTGTCATTAAGCTCAGGTTCATTTTAATACACAATATAATTTTAATATATGTGTCCACTCAGTCTACTGTCTTGTATATTGAGTTGTGCGTCATATATCAGGTACAAATATATGTTTATGGCTGCAGCAGTTTCAACCTTCTTTTGTATCTGAATTGTAATCCCATCACTACCATTCTCAACAGTTCGTCCTGACCCATGAAGATAGTCATCATCTGTACTACGCAGGTCTAACCACAGTGCATACTTGTTTGTCAGGTATTGACCGATCCTAACGTCATACAGATGTAGATCTTTGCACGCAATGTTTGCTGGTTTATCTCTAATCCTTCCTCCTGCAAAATACTTTGTGATCTCATCGTAGTGTTGATAAGGTAACATTCCAGACGCGTACACTTGATTAGGGCGGCCTTCAATTGTGCAGGACAAATGTGTAATCTTAGGATTGTAGAATTTTTCTGAATCCCGTTTGTATGGAGCCGCTGGTTCAATAAACAACATAAAAATACCTTTCAGTGACCTAGCAGGCGTGTTTAAGTTTATGTTCCACATTGGGTCGCTTTTGTCTTTTTGCATTAAACTATGTCTAATCACCCTGTCATAATAAATTGGTAGTCTTGACTGATACTGATTTTGTATGAGTCTGGCTAGTTCAGTGTGTGTGACAATTTCATATTCCAAGGAAATGTTAGAGATCTTATATGTTGCACTAAGATCAGATGATTTAATAACTTTGGAGTAGTCATTGAAGGTTAGTTCAAAACTCAGACGGTCATTCAGTGCTCCTTGATAATAAGGCAGATGAGCTGTTAGGATTTCAAACTCAAGTGGAATGTAGAATCTGGTTCCATATGTTTCTGCTATAATAACGTCCTGGGCTGCTGACGTTGATTTATCTCCGACGTCGATTCGAAGTTTACAAACATTATCTGGCTGTATGCCTTGGTAAATACGGTCTTCTCGTTCTTCTCTTGTGAGCCAAAGATCTTTGTAACAGTAGAATACATCTGAGTCGTCAAGACTAAACACTTCCTGTCCTTCAAGTTTTACTTTAATAGTTCTAACAATTGCTCTACCAAGATTGTTAACTAGTGTTCTGTTCACGTCTGCGTCTGATGATAGTTCAATATTAAAAGCAAGGCGTGCAGTGCCAGGAACAATAACGTCACTGGGTCCTAGGTTTGGAAACTTGACTGTAAGTGTTTGGTTCTGGTCTATGGTACTTGGATTGTTTGTGATGACTATTGTTTGTCGAATGCCCTTAACACCCAGGGGCTCACGTAGTTTTCTGTATGGGTCTAACTTTGATCCGTAAGACTGTGTCATTTTTATTATGCACAATAAAAAATAATAAATTAATAAAACAATGGCAGCGGGAGGATTTAATCATGAAGATTTTGAAATGGATGACACGTATGATTTTGGTAATACAACAGATATGACAGATATGGCAGATATGACTGGTACAAGAAATATTTACAGTTTACGTCATGAACTTTTAGAAACCAAAGTGAACTCATTTTATGATCATGTTGGTGGCCGCCCAGACAACGTAGATCCTAATCAGTTTGAACTTGATGGCAAGGGTCATTTATATTTAAATACTGTTGACAAAGGAAAAGTACTATTGACTAACAAAAAAGACCCTAGTAGGTTTAGGGCTTTAAGTACAATAAAAAATGAAGGTGGTGTTGGTGCCTTGCGTCAACTTGGTATTGGTGGGTCTCCTGTCACGCCAAGACTGGTTAGTGTTCTTCACGACACGCAAACAAAGTTACCAACAGGGCAAGAAATTGAAATGGCACCAATAACAAGCCTACCAGAAATAGCAAACACAGTGATACAAGAAACCTCATTTACTGAAGGACAAATAAATGACGCTTTGAAAACAATAGATGATCCACCTTTGTCAATGAGGGAGATTATGGGTTTGGATAAATCACTGCAGACAATAAGAGGTGAGATGGTAAATAATTTAGCCAAACTAGGAGAGCTTGATAAACACATAGAACGTGAAAAAGAGAAACTGGCTACAGCAGACACAGAAATGAAAGAAAGAATTCAACACAGATTAAATGATTTGCAGATAGAAAGATCAGGAAGGTTAGAAGCGATTAGTATTGGGAGACAAAAACTGAAAACGCAGGTCAACAGGATTAGAGAAACTATTCAGAAAATACTTCACGAAGACACTACTCTGGCTGAGAGACTTAAAACACTTTTAAGAGAACAGGGTATCACAATTGCCAGTTTAATTACAGCTCTGGGGTTTATTATCAGTACAGTTGTGTTGGCTGTCTCCGGGGGTGGTTCTCCACCTCCAGCACCACCAACCCCAGTCCCCACAGATCCAAAAGACTTACAGTCGTGGGTAAAGAAACAACTGTCTCACATATCAGACTTGCTTAAGAAATTGGCTGTGAAAGCAGTAGACGCGTTGCCTGGCATTATAGGCACGGTTGTCAGTTGGTTGATTAGTACTGCAGCGAAGGCAGTAGGGTTTATGGCAGAGCATGTGTGGGTCTTTTTGGTTACAGTAGGAGGGTTGATGGTGGGTTATTTAATGAAACAGGTAAAGAAGTAATACCCCTAATCCAGTGAGACCTATTACCAATGCTGTTCTCTCTGACTCATGTGTGTCAAGGATTGGTGTTGGTGTTATCAGTATGGGTACCGGTGTCAAAGCTGGAGCTGTTACTGTCTGTACAGGTGATGATGTTACTGGTGCCGTGGGTGTTACCGTCTGTAATGATTTTAATGACTGTACATGTGTGGTTGTGGCCCCCAAGTTTACAGATTGATTGAGTCCTAATTTCTGACCAACACCTGCAACAACTATTTCATTATTATAATTTGTTATTGTCCCCATTTGAAGTTGAAGGTCTGATGGCAACATGTATAACCCAATACCAACTACAAAGTCAACTTTTGATCTAGCATATCTGAGAACGTCTTGGTAACGTTGTATGCTAGATGGGAGATCAACTGATGAATTTACTGAATCTTCAAGATTAGCGAGAAACTGTTTTTGTGAATCGAACTTTCCACTTCCATTCAAAATGTTTGATTTTGTTTGAGCTTGTGCTCCTAGAATACACCACACATATGTTCTGATAGACTCATTTATGCGTTCGACTCCTGCTTGAGTAAATCCGTCACTCTTATCTAAAATAAATGTGGTCCACGCATTAGTCTGCTTCTGCTCTATTGATCCTAACCAGACTTCAGATTTAGATGAGAATGAAGTGTACCCAGGGTAATAATCTTGAGGGTATTGTCTGTGACTCATAGCATAATACAATGTGCCCATGCCGTGGTGATCATCAAGTTTTTGTGTAAAGTCATACTTTGTACTGATGTTAAATTCATTACAGATCCGTTCAAATGCTTTCAAATCCATGGGATTGTTAAACTGATTAAAACTGGATTCAGTGGGCAGTGGGGTATGCAGTTCTGACAGTATTCTTCTAAGCTGGTAATACATGTGGAAACGATAGACAGACTTAATCAGTTTGTTTGGGTGATTCAAATGGTCTGTAAAAGAAACGCCACAGCCTGTAGTTGAGCATAGTATAGCAAAGTTAAGTTGGTTTTGAAACATTTGTAGTGGGCTTGAAGACCACTTTCTTGCAGTTGCATCATCTGTAATTGGAGGGTTTAGGTAATGATCATAGGGGTTTGGAACTTTCACTTGAAATAAATCTCCTTCAGACAAAGCTATATCAAGCTGATTTAGTTGAATTATTTTCTGGTCATAAGTAGGTGCAACATTATATTTGGCATTCACATTGAATTGAAATGCGTTTGTAGTGGTAATGGTTGGTGATTTAAATTCCATCCTTTTTTATATGAGATAATAAAAATGTTTATTACCTTAACAAATCTTGACACAAGCAAACCAGTGTGGTTAACTAATGGGATTGATAATCGTGATGGTAACAAGGCTGTGGCTATCCATGAAATGTTCTATACTGTAAAGTGGTTTAATGTAACGGATGATGAAAATTATTCTGTAAGTGGAACTCTTGATGGTATTGAGAAGGGTGATACTTTACGAGCTGGGTATTATGACTTTTGTACTTTAGCTGAATGGCTTCAAAATGAATTTAAAATTAAAGCAACTTTAAACCCAGCTAATTGACTTGTTACAATTGAATTTCCAAAAAGTGGTCAGTTTTCTCTATCAATTAGTCTTTTATTATTACTTGGATTTTTAGGTAAAAAAATAACACATCTAGATGAAGATTGGTCACAATCAGTCGAACGTCTACTATCACCAAAAAAACCAAGAATAACTGGAAGATATCCTGTTCATTTGTCAGTACACAGAGTGCTAAATGTTTATTTGAAAGAACTAAACACATCTGAGAATGTTCACAATGGAAAGCCTTCAACTTTGTTGAGATGCTTACCAACTGGAACTGCTCCGTATTGTGAAAGTGTAGTTGTTAGATTTCCTAATTTGCAGTTTAAGAAATTAGGTTCTAGTTTCTTTGAGTCACTGTGTTTATCTGTAACTAATCAGGATGACAAACCAGTTCTTATGCATGATTTTAGTGTAGTGTTAAAAGTTAAATAATTTTATTTTTGTTTATAAAAAATGAGTGGTCTTGGTCCAAAGCCTAGAATCATACCAGTTGCGTGTCCAGTAACAGAGTTGAAAGATTTGGCAGACGTACAGGATTTTGAGAAGGAAGGGGAAATTGGAGAAATATATGGTTTTGAACTTGATTCAAATGGCATGTACAAGAGGAAAGTAATTGTTGACATGAAAGATGGTGAAAAACAGATTCCTAAACTTGGTCAGCTTCGTGATGTTACTGTACCTACTCCACCTGTAAATAATTTGCCCTACAACTTAATACATGTGGGAAATAAGTGGGTGGTTTCACCTGTACCTGTTCCACCTCCCACAATTGACTGGGACATAAAGATTGAATTTATTAGTCCTTATGTATACACTGATGATGAAGGCGCCTTAGTGTTTAGGAAGGTTGTTAACTCGGGGCCGCTTATTGTAAGCCTTGTTCCAAGTTTTGCCCTAGACAACAATAGCAGAGAAAAACTGAAAGTTGAAAATTATGAGAGACGGAGATATCTTCTTACAACTAGAAAGGGTAGATCAGATACTTCTGTTGTGTTTATGCCAGCAAGCTTAGTCGTGGCTAGAGAAGTGACAATAGTATTTGAAATTATCATGAAATCTGTTGCTTCTGCAAAAGAGGCAAATATAGCACAAGGAATTAAACTTACATGGGATGAAACAGTAACAGAATCATCAAAGGTCTTTATTGCTATTACAAAAAATAATCATGTTATTAATGTTTCGAGCAGTGTTCCAGCTGTCAAGGTGGTGGTCGACAAAGCAACTTTTGTTCGTCTAACTTACATAAACCTTGAACACATTGATCTTGTTGCATTTTATTATGCCAGCAAATTGTATACTTTTGAAGAGTTGCAAAATGTAATTGCTGATTAAAAAAATATTTGTCATAAAAAATGGTGAACTTGTATCCACAAATACCACCTGAGCAGCTTGAGCCTATTGAGCGTGATAAAACATTAAAGGCAGATTCATTCCGTTTAATGAATATTACAGAAGCGTTGAAGTATTTGGAAGAAGAACAAGCAAAATACTCGAGGTGTAAACGCCGTTACAATACGGTTTTCAATTCTGTACACAACACATCAATGGCCATGGGGGTGGTTTCGGCCGGATTATCTGTAGGAGGTATAACTCTGTTTGCAACGGGGGTGGGAAGTGTCGTAGGAATTGCTGTTGAAGCTGTTGGCCTTGCCACAAGCCTGGCATGCTTTGGTATGGAAGCCCTTAACAAAAAATTTTATACAAAGTTGCAGAAGCATGAAGCATTAAGTACGCTCGCAGCAGCTAAGCTGACGAGTATGAAACTTATTATTAGTAAATCTTTGGAAGATAATGAAATTGACAATAACGAATTTAAAAGAGTCCAGGATGATTTGGCCAACTATAAACAACAAAAGTCTGAAATACAGAATAAGATGCGTAGTCAGGCTGTAAATGTTGAAGAGCTAAAGAAATCTTTTTTAGAACAAGGAAAAAAGATAGGCGTAGAAGAAACTATGAAAAAAGTTCGAGAACTTACAAGCAAGTAACGATAGGTTTTGTTAATCAATTATTTTTGTCATACACTTCGCAAAGAGATGTCATGCCTTTCACGTCTGCCCATCTAACACCATCTGCCCCACCACCAAACCACTATTGAGAAAAAAGTTTTTATATTGTCCTTGTAACTTGGAAATTCTGTCCAAGTGTCTTATTGACTAGGGTCAAGAACTTACAAATTCTTATGTTTAGGTTCTTGTAAGAACTTGTTTTAAGTCACTTAAAAGAACTTATGACACTAACTTTAAAGTTACTTGAAAGTTGTAGGTATCTTTGAAGTTAGTTGGCAAGTAAAATCATGTTATTCTAGAAAGTCACATCAACAGTAACTTCCTAAGTTTACTTCCCACTCAGATTGCCCGGTAGTGTAATAGAATATTTTTTTTTATTACACAATAAGGGTGTGTGCACATAGCACCCTGGAAAGAAAGGTCTATAGTGCAAAATCTGTCCATACATCTGTGGACGTGAAAGGGGTATTTTAAAACACCCCTTTTGAATGGGCCAGACCGTTTGAATAGGCCTGATGGATGAGCCTATTGCCAGGGGGGTGTTTTTCATGTGTTCTTGTGGCTGCAAACATAAAATGGGTTTTGTCTTTCAATTTCAAATGCATCACAGGTTGGTCTGCGCCTGTTAAATAACACTCACGATGTGCTGATGTGATGTGCTTGGAGTGGAAACAACAAAATTTTCTCCACACTTTGTCAGACGAAGAAACAGAAAACAAAATTCTTTTTCTCCAAACTACTACTCACTTGGCGAGACCTATTTATTTAGGAATGACCTGGTGCTCTATATTTGGAGAAAAACCTATATTCAAGGTTTGTTCCATATTTGGTGAACGCTCCATATTTAAAATTTGTTCTAGTGCCCTAATAACCCACTTTTGAAGCATTGACACAGAACGAAATAATTTGGCCTGATATGTTTGTGTGTGTTTGTGTGTGCGAGGTGGGTGGCTGGGTGGGGTGTGGGTGTGTGGGGCTTTGTAGGGTGGGGTGGGGTGTGGGGGTAGGGGGCTGGGTGACAGCATTGATATTTTTAACTAGCCTTTGTTTCCAGATTATTTCCCTTTGTCCAGTGATGTACTTATTTTGCTTTTTTTCCTAACATAAAAAATAGAAAACAAAATAATAAAATAAGAGAAAAAATAAGAAAAAATAATAAAATAAGAAAAATAAAAAAATTAACAAAGGAAAAAAAAAAAAAAAAAAAAACATTGACAAAAGGGCTGCTTAGTGGCCTGTCACCTGCTTCCACAGGAATCGATGTAACCCGGGTTATTCACGTGCTAATTCACCCCCTATGGAGAGGGCTATAACCCTGGGGGGTTGCACGTTCACCTTTTCCTGTGAAAGCCTCCGCGGTGTAGAGTGTCAACTGGCTCCGAGAGCGTGAAACGAACCCGGCACAGACAGAATAGCTTGCGCCAACTAGTCTAACCAGCGGATGTATCCTCTCGGCCACTCAGCAGACCCAAACAAAGGTAGATTATTTTACGTATTTATGGTTTGGCTGAAATCTTATTAAATCAGGGCTCTCCATGATATGAATCAAAAAGAATCTTAAGAATTTAAGCCTATAAAGACATAGGCTCCTGAGAATCTAAGTCTCTTGCAAAAGACCTCTGGTGTTTCCGTCCTCAAAGGTAGTAAGCCTAACATGCTATTGTAAGATGTCCTTGGCATTGGTGAATGCAAGTAAAATTAGGCTGATGCAATGTCCGGAAAAGCTGACGCAATGCTTGTTTGGGCCCGGTTGTTGTAAACATTTCTTAAAAACCAGTCACGCAACTCTTTCATTGGTGCACAGGGCAGGAACGCGAAAGTTGTGGCTATTGACTGTGAACAGTTGCCGCAAGCCACGCTAGCGGGCCAATGCAGAGCAGAACTCGTGAGGGCTCCAAATTCTATGCATAAAATTGATGTGAAGTGGGTCATAAGTTTTTTCATCGTCGTACTGACCTGCCCTGTCTCGTCATGATGACGCAGTTTGTTTGTGCATTTAGCTACCGACACGCAGTTTGTTTTTGCGTATTCACTATTTCTCAGAAACACCAGAGAGAGAGAGAGAGAGAGAGACACACACACACACTATTTGGGCATAGAGGACTATTGTTTACCATGAACAGGAAGTATTCTCAGGAAGGCCAACTCTGACAGCATTGAGTGGTGGGTGACGTGTACGGTAGTCACTATTTCTCGGGAAGATATTTTAACTAGCCTTTTGTTTCCAAGGGGTTGGGGGACCTGACTGGGCAGATAAAGCTGTTAAATGTATTTGGTCAAGTGTGTTTGTTTATTTACGGAAAGGATTATTCTCTGCCGCGTATGCCGCGTATGTCATGTATTTTGAGTATGGAGAGTGTGCCGCGTGTGTCATGTATTTTGAGTATGGTAAATATGCCGCGTGTGCTGTGTGTGATGCGTATGTCACATGTATTTGAGTGTGCCTGTCTAAACAAAGACAGGTTTAACTGTATTAAAAAGTGAAACCTACCCTCTCGATGGCGAAATACTTTGTCATGTGTTAAGAGTCACGAGCTAGGCATGTGAGGTCAGTTGCTAATAGCAACATTGACGTCACTTACTTCTATGTGGGGGGGTTGCGGCAATAATGCCTAACGGGAATTCCCACAATGGCGCAAGTAGTCATTTCCTGAAAACAGCTGATCGTAAATGAGTCGTTTACATTGACAAAGGTAAAACTGTAAATGCCGATTGAATAATTAGCCTTTGTTTAAAGAAGTCAATGACAGCATTAATTATTTAGGTGGGAGTGGGGGATCTGCCTTAATACTCGCGGGTTGGTAGCTGATCAAAAAACGTAGCTTGAATGATTTCTGGAGTGGAACTAAAATGGCTAGGTAATAAAGGTATTGGTGGTAAGTGTTGGGAGTTCGTTTGTCTAAATACGGAGAGGATCAAATAAATCTATAGAATGGGGGGAGGGGTGGGCATCAACTGTCCACTTTACTATCTCTCACATGTCTGACACAACATGCTAACAGCGAGGGCACTCGGGGCCCCGCCAAGCTAAGACGAGCGTCGGGCGCACAATGGTACAACAAAGTGCAAGCGAAACGAAGTGCCTCTGAACGAAGCTGGCGCTAACAACCCACTAATGGCGAGGGCACGAGGGGCCCCGCCAAGCTAAGACGAGCGTTGGGCTCACAATGGTACAACGAAGTACAAGCGAAACGAAGTGCCTCTGAATGAAGGTGGCGCTAACAACACGCTAATGGCGAGGGCACGAGGGGCCCCCCCAAGCTAAGATGAGCGTCAGGGGGCACAATGGTACAACGGTGTACCAGCGAAACAAAGTGCCTCTGAACGAAGCTGGCGCAGAGTTGCCTAGTGCTACAAATCCTCCGTAGTATCTACGGAAAAATAGCGATACTATGCTGCTACGGAAGAAAAAGAAAACTGCTACGAAAAACAAATCAAAAGTTGTTAATTTTTTTTTCATGGATTGTTGCTTCTCGGGTTTGTATGGAGCCGTTTATTGATTTTTTCCCGCTGGTAAGCATGCTTATGCCACCAATATCATCAGCTGTGCATGCGCACTATTTACTTTGCAAGAATGGCTGGCTCAGACAGCTCACTGTCTGGGAAAGAAAACCGAAGACAAGAAAACATTAACAAGCAAAAAGCACCAGTCATTGTTATCGGAGAAGAAAAGGTACAAAAGATCAGCTGCCCAAGAATATCGGACCCACTATGCGGATGAATGGCTATGTTTCACAAGTAGCAAACATGGCAAGTACTGCAACGTTTTTTAAGGAAGGGTCGCGTTGGGGCGAATTTAATAGCATGTCCAATATGTCAAAGGCGGGCAGGCTAAACCTCTAACAATTGAAGTAACAAGATAAAAAAATACGTCATGTTTAGTTACGCTAACCTCGCTGCTGAAAATTACATTTGGCACAAAGCGCCGTAAGTGCGTGTGTATGTGTGTGCGTATGTATGTAAACAAGAGAATCTCCGATATTTCTGTACACACAAGCTTGAAACTTGGCAAAATACTTTCTTAAAGGGGTGGCCATTAAAGACACAAACAACCGTTTATAGGAAGTCGGTTGACCCAGATTACAGTCCATAATTTTTGTCATATTTACTTGAAATTTTGCCTATAGCTAGTTTAGAGAAAGACATTGGATGAGTGCGTTAGCCAGCTTTGTATCCTTTCAGCTTCTTTACGACTTTAGTAAAAATTAATTCTTTTCAGAAAAGAATTAAAACACTAAACAACCTTGACTTCTAGAGAAAGTTAGTGGCGGTGACGTAAAAGAGGCAACTCCATCACCACGCAGACACTGACATAATACTTTAAATATGACGTCATTCTCTCGCGCGCGCGTGGCTCTCTCTCTCATACAAACATGCGCGCATCTCCAGAAGAGCATGCAGGTGTCCCGTGTACTTAGTATATCATGTAGCAAGACTGAAATTGTACTATGAAGTTCTAGTTTTGTCACCATTTTCTCAATCCTATGAAGCGAAAGTGAAACTCATATCATGTAAAATATAAAATTAAGTAAAAACTAAAACTTACGTCATGACAAATGACGTCTGACAAATCAATGATGCGTATGTCCTGCGCCCCTTATAGAACTCACTGAGGCATTGGCAGATCTGCCAGACTTTCAATAGGAGATAATTAAACATCAGAATCAGGTCAAAGACAGAAGGTAGAGACCATTGACAGCGAGGACAGATCTCATATGGAAGGGACTTTGTGGGTTATGGTTGATCCCATCATGTTATTTACTTTTAATTAAAGAAGAATTAAGTGAAAAATATCCACTGTTTTTCTCTTTTATGTGTGATTTCTTTTTCTTTCAAATTGCTACTGAAAACTTTGCTATGCTACTGAAAACTGGGCCTTCTGCTACTGATGTAAAAAAAAACGGGGTAGGCAGGTCTGCTGGCGCTAACAACCCACTAATGGCGAGGGCACGAGGGGCCCCGCCAAGCTAAGACGAGCGTCGGGCGCACAATGGTACAACGAAGTACAAGCGAAACGAAGTGCCTCTGAACGAAGCTGGCGCTAACAACACGCTAACGGCGAGGGCACGAGGGGCCCCGCGAAGCTAAGATGAGTGTTGGGCGCACAATGGTACAACGAAGTACAAGCGAAACAAAGTGCCTCTGAACGAAGCTGGCACTCGGCCCGGGGCCAGCCGAGGGCCATTACCGCTACCTTACCTCTCAGTCAAAGTGGGGATGGGAGGAAGGAACCTCCAACACGCCCTCAATGAGGGACGGCGGAGGGGGATCCCAACAGAGTCCGCGCCGCAAAGACCGGGCCACTCCAGGAAGGTGCAGAAGAGACTGGCCGGTAGCACAGGCAACTAAGCCCTCCCCGATGGCAGAACAGGCAGCGACACAGGTGAAGCACCAAAGTCCGAAGCCAGAACAAGACAACCGGGCGAACCGGTCGCACCATACACAGTCAGGGTCCGAAGGCTAACGCTGAAACACATCTGCACATCGTGAGCTAAGTAGAACGACTGGTTGGTCACCACGTGACTCGGAACCGGATGGGCAGGAACGGGAGACAACTCTCGGCCCCTCTGGGAGTTCCCCAAGTGCCTCCTGGGTTGTGTTGTAGCACAACAGGTTCTTAGGCTAAAATTGAGTAAGTAGTAGACACTTCCACATAGTCATGTCATCGGTAATGTTTTTGAGGAAATAAAAGGCCTTTCTATGCATACTAATTTGGATGACGACTCAGAAAGGTCAAGGGTCGCATGAGGATGGCAACTGTGAAAAATGCCAGTTTTTGATATAACTGTAGTTTTTATCAGAGGTTTTGCAAACATTTCAATAAAATTTGGCATGAAGGTAGCTGATGATAATACCTTTCCATGCATACTAATTTAGTTGACACCTCACAGAGGTCAAGGGTCCCAGGGTCAACAAATTTGTGAAAAATGCAAACATTTTGAGAAAACGCGGATTTTGCTGGTACAAAAGCCAACCCTTATGTTTAGACACTTGAACACTTTGCTCATTTCAGTGACCTGTTGGAAAGGTCAAAGTTACAAAAGTCACACTTATTATGTAGCTTGGTCATACACATGAGCCATAAGGGCTGTGCATTTCTTGTCCTGATTTGAATTTAAATGTGGTAGCAATATTACTCTTATAATTGCAGGCTGCCAAAATCGAATCCCATGCAAGTAAAAATTGTGTTGGAGGCTCTCTCTCTTGGCTTGACTTCGCGAACGAAGATTTTATAGGAGTTGCCCACGACGTCTGCAGGCTTGTTCGTGGCTGCGGAGGCCAATCCGAGACAGGCAGGTTCGACCGCAGTGGCTGCAGGGGAAGGTATGGCCAGGGTTCTGAGCTGCGGCATCTCTGTTTTTTCTCCTGAGCCGCTTGTCCTTAAGGCTAGCTCTGTGAGAGTCCTCAAAGGAGACAGCTGCCTTGTAAATGGTGGAGCGCCAGGTGTCACGGTCCGCAGCAAGCGAAGACCACTGGTGGTGGTCGATTTGGCAGGTACTAAGTGACTTCTTGAGACAGTCTTTGTATCTCTTCTTTGGTGCCCCTCTGTCACGGTGTCCAGTAGCAAGCTCGCCGAACAGGGTGATCTTTGGTAGGCGATGATCCTCCATCCTGGAGACATGCCCCGCCCAGCGGAGCTGTGTCCGCAGCAGCAAAGCCTCGATGCTCACAGTTTCAGCCCGTTCAAGGACCTCGACGTTGGTGACATAGTCACTCCAGTGAATGCCCAGGATGGTACGCAGGCAGCGCTGGTGGAAGCGTTCGAGGAGTCGTAGTTGGCTGCGGTAGAGGGCCCAGGACTCGGAACCATACAGCAGGGTGGTGAGGACCACAGCTCTGTACACGCTGATCTTGGTGCCTGTTTTCAGCTGCTGATTGTGCCACACCCGCTTGAAAAGTCGCCCGAAAGCGCTGTTCGCTTTTGCCAGCCTGCTGTCAAGCTCCTTGTCCAGCTTGGCGTCCGACGTGATAATGCAGCCAAGGTAAGTAAACTGGTGCACTGACTTTAGTTCAGACTCGCCGATGGTGATGTGAGGAGGGCGGTACACTGTCTTGGGTGCCGGCTGATGGAGGACCTCTGTCTTTTTAAGACTGACCTCGAGTCCAAAGAGCTGGGCAGCATCTGCGAAGCAAGACGTGATGCGCTGCAGGGCTCTCTCTGTGTGTGCAACGAGGGCAGCATCATCAGCAAAAAGCAGCTCGCGAATCAGTTGGTCTAGGGTTTTCGTGTGGGCCTGCAGTCGTCTGAGGTTAAACAGGCTGCCATCGAGACGATACCTGATGTACACTGCATCGTCATCATCGAGGTCCACTGTGGCCTGCTTCAACATCATGCTAAAAAAGATGGTGAAGAGGGTCGGTGCCAGCACGCAGCCCTGCTTTACACCGTTGAGAATAGGGAATGGTTCTGAGAGGTCATTGTTGAGTCTGACCTGGCCTTGCTGGTCCTCGTGTAGCTGGACAATCATGTTGAGGAACTTTGGGGGACAGCCAAGTCGCTCCAGGATCTGCCACATGCCTTGCCTGCTCACAGTGTCGAACGCTTTTGTTAGGTCGACAAACGTTACGTACAGCCCTTTGTTCTGCTCGCGGCACTTCTCCTGTAGCTGTCTCAGCACGAAGACCATATCGGTGGTGCTCCTGTTTGCTCTGAAGCCACACTGGCCCTCTGGGAGTTGGTCTTCAGCGATGGCAGGTACCAGCCGATTCAGGAGCAGCCTTGCAAGGATTTTCCCAGCAATGGACAGCAGGGTAATTCCCCGGTAGTTGGAACAGTCAGACTTCTCGCCTTTGTTCTTGTACAGGGTGATAACGACTGCATCACGGAGATCTTTTGGTAGTGTTCCTTCCTCCCAGCAGCAGAGAAAGAGGTCATGGAGCTTGTTGTGCAGTGTTGTGCCTCCATGTTTCCAGATCTCTGGCGGTATTCCATCAATGCCTGCTGCTTTGCCACTCTTGAGCTGATGGATGGCTTTGAGGGTCTCTTCAGCGGTGGGCGGTTCGTCCAATTCAACCTTTACTGGGAGGTGTGGGATTTGTAGGACGACTGCTTCTTGAACAGTGCGCTCAGCGCTGAAGAGGCTCTGAAAGTATTCCGACCAGCGGTTCAAGATGGAGGTATTATCTGTGAGGAGTGCCTGGCCGTTCGCGCTTCGCAGGGGACTTTGTACCAGGTGCCTGGGGCCATACACTGCTTTCAGTGCTTCGTAGAAACCCCTGTAGTCACCATTGTCAGCGCAAAGCTGGGTCCTCTGTGCAAGTCTGGTCCACCACTCATTCTGGAGATCTCTGAGCTTGCGCTGGAGACTGCTGCAGACGAGGCGGAAGGCAGACTTCTTCACAGGGCAGGAAGGCTGGGCTAGGTGAGCCTGATGGGCGGCTCTTTTTTTTGCTAGGTGTTCCTGGATCTCTACATCGTTTTCGTCAAACCAGTCTTTGTTCTTCTTTCTGGCGAAACCCAAGACTTCTGCAGAGGATTTTGCAATAGCAGTTTTTAGTTGTTCCCAAAGTGTTTCAGGGGACGAGTCTACTGGGTCCGCTGTGTCTTTGAGCCTGCGCTGTAAATCTGTCTGAAAGGCAGCTTTCACATCATCAC
Organism: Semisulcospira habei; assembly: GCA_036245525.1. NCBI lineage: Eukaryota > Metazoa > Mollusca > Gastropoda > Semisulcospiridae > Semisulcospira > Semisulcospira habei. The sequence goes on along the minus strand of BTPG01000006.1, from coordinate 160,567,823 downwards.
GCTGAAGGCTGGCAACATCAAGCTTTTTCTTGGGGGGCCCCCATTTCTTGGGTTTTGGCTTGAAGTGGAGCCTGAGTTTGCAGCGGACAAGGCGGTGGTCAGTGTGGCACTCTGCGCTGGGCATCACTCTGGTGAGGAGGACGTCACTGCGGTCCCTCTGACGCACTAGGACATAGTCGATAAGGTGCCAGTGTTTGGAGCGAGGATGCATCCAGGTGGTCTTTCGACTGTCCTTTTGCTGAAAAGTAGTGTTGGTGATGACCAGTTGCTGCTCCGCACAGAACTCCAACAGTAGGCGGCCATTGTCATTGCAGTTCCCCACGCCATGCTTGCCGAAGACTCCTTTCCAGGCTTCAGAGTCCTGGCCCACTCTGGCGTTGAAGTCGCCAAGGATGATGACTTTGTCGTCTGCTGGGGTACTCTGTAGGAGGCTGCGCAGGTCAGTGTAAAACTTGTCCTTTTCAGCAGGCTCTGCCAGGAGGGTTGGGGAGTACACACTGAGAAGGGTGACGTGTTGCTGGTGTCTCAGTGGGAGGCGCATGGACATGATGCGATCTGAGTGGCCCGTTGGTAGGTTTTCCAGCTTAGTCGCAATGGATGTCTTGACCATGAAACCCACGCCTGAGAGCCGTCTTTCTGATGCAGGCCTGCCTGACCAGTAGAGGGTGTACCCAGCACCAAGTTCTTGGAGGCTGCCTTCGTCCGGAAGGCGTACTTCGCTGAGCGCGGCGATGTCGATGTTTAACCTCCGCAATTCATGGGCAATGAGGGCGGAGCGACGTTCAGGGCGTCCGCTGTCTGCTTTGTCGAGCATGGTTCGGACGTTCCAGCATGCTACATTGAGTCCGGTCGTGGTCGTCATGAGAGTGGATCCGTTATTCTTTCTTGTTTTTTGACCGCAGGAGAAGATGCCCGTTGACCGCGGCTAGCCAACTGGGGTTGCGAGGGGACGAGCTTTGGTTAGGCCACCTTTTCTAGGCCCCTCTCCGTGTGGAGCAAGCAGTGCTGTCCCTAGAGAAGGCTGCTTGGTCGTTCAGGGTGTGCCGAGTGATGTTGTCATCCCCAGGTCAACATCAGGCGACCAATATCCTGAACCGCCTGCATGCAGGTTTGAGACTGCGGCTTCCAGTGACATCTTTCACCTGCCGTTTCGCCCCTCGCCCATCGCTACAGGACTTGGAATGGTCAGTGTCATGGTCCGTGGACGTTTCCTAAAGCCTGCGCAGTGGAGCTTTTTGGTGGAGTGCAGTGTGCGCAGTACTGGCCCCACCCTTTAAACCCTTGGTTCATCTGCCATGGCCTAGCAAGCTGGGACGATGGCATCGAGGTCCTCGGGTCGTAGGTTTTATATCAGACTGTCCTTGTCCTAGTCTCTGGCTCAAAAGCCTTCCCCGGAGACACGGGGGCTTTGATGTCAGGGGTTTCCTCCCTTAGCCTTTCCGCAGCCAAGCGGCCAGGCCTGCAAGGCAGCAGGCGACTCGTGGAGGGCGGGGTCGTCTATGTCCCGTGCAGATGTGAACATCTGCCCACTGCCCACAATTTGAATTTAAATGTGGTAGCAATATTACTCTTATAATTGCAGGCTGCCAAAATCGAATCCCATGCAAGTAAAAATTGTGTTGGAGGAGTTGAAGATAATTTCACTTGCCTTCCTGATTAAAACAAAATGTTCAATTGGCTTTCCCTCTGTAGTGTCAGATTTTCTCAAATAGGTATTCATTGTTCTTTTTTTTCATGCAGATCAGAAAGCTGCCTTTTTCAATGAGCATAAGAGTTATGTTCAAGGTGTTGCTTGGGACCCTCTGGGGGAGTATGTGGCCACATTGAGTGCTGACAGGTAAAACACATTTAGAAATGAATCTACGCAAAGAGTCTGGGTCAATTTTTTGATCCACTAGTCTGTTGCTATTCTTATTTGAGATTTTTCATATCGATTGTTCAGTTGTTGCCTCTTGCTGTTGGTTGGTAGAGATTTTCATGGCACTTGGCAGTGATCTTTGTCAAGTATATTGTATAAAACATGTCATAAGTAAGATTAAATGTTTGGAAAACCTTCTGAATATGATCTTTATTTTGTACATGTTTGTCCAGTCAGTCAACTTCAGAATGTTTATCATACTCAGAATCATAGGTTGCATCAGTTTGATATATGTCGATGCACTAAGTTGTTTCTTCAAAAAACCATTACTGATGGCATTAATAATAGGAAGGTACACTTAGCTTTCCAATTTCAACCTAAGCATTTATTGTGTATAGCAACACAACCAGGGAAGCAACTCCAGTGAGTTGTACCAAGATCCCTGAGTAGTCTCCCTTCCTTCCATAAGGGTACATGAGCAGTGTAGTCTCATCAGTTTCGCGCTTAGCTTCCTGCTAGCAGGTTGCCTTTCAGCCTACGGCTTCGACTTAGTGGGGATTATTTGGTTTTAATAATAATAATAATTACGGTATTTATAATGCGCTTATCTTATAATAATTATAACTCTAAGCGCGCACTCACAACTCGTGCACGCATGCGTACGCTTTAGACAACGACTCAGGTACCACAAATATTGAAATACATTACCACAGTCTGCTTAGGGTGGGGAGTGTGGTAGTATAGTGCTAGAATTGTTGAAAGAGGTGAGTTTTGAGGGCGGACTGGAAGGAGGAGAGAGAGTGTTTCTGACGGAGAGAGAGTGGGAGAGTGTTCGAGGTGGCTGGACCGTATACTGAGGAGCGGGGGCCGAAAGTGCTGTTTGGTGCGGGGGATGTGGAGGCGGAGAGGGGCGGAGGGAGCGGGGAGAAGTGTAGGGGTGAAGTAAGTTTGAGAGATAGGCGGGAGCGCAGTTGTTCAGGGATTTGTAGCAGAGAGACAGAATCTTGTATTGGATGCGTTGGGGGATGGGAAGCCAGTGAAGGAGTTTCAGCAGGGGAGTGATGTGGTCGGATTTTTTCTTTCTGGGGACAAGGCGGGCAGCATTGTTCTGGACGCGCTGGAGAATGAAAGTGGTGGAGTGAGGGAGCCCGGACAGGAGGAGAGTGTTGCAGTAGTCGATGCGAGATAGGATGAGAGAGAGACAGCAAGTTTGGTGGCAGCTTCGGTAGTGAGGTATTTTCTGATCTGACTGATGCGGCGGAGGTGGAAGTAGCATGCCTGGGCCATGGCGGAGACAAAGCTGGTCATGGAAAGAGAGGAATCGAGGATAATGCTGATGTTTTTGGGCGAGTCAGAGAGGGAGATGGGGGTGCTGTCGAGTTGAAGGTGGAGGGAGGGAGGGAGCTGGGAAAGTTTCTGGCGAGTTTTGTCGTCATTCAGTTTAAGCTTGTTTGCTGTCATCCTGTTTTTCACGTCTTCGTAGCAGTCAGCCGTGCGAGTCAGTAGTGACCGAGTGTTGTTGAGTTTGTCTTTGTCTAGTAGTTGTGAGTCGTCAGCGTAGAGGTGGTGGTGTATGTGGTGAGACTGGATGATGTTGGACAGGGGAGAGGTGTAGAGCGTGAAAAGGACCGGGCCCAGGACGGACCCCTGTGGAACTCCGCAGGAGAGCGTGACTGGGTTGGAGGAGACGCCGTCGATGGTGACGGACTGCTGTCTGTCGGAGAGGTAGGAGAGAAACCAGGAGTGAGCAGAGTCAGCGATGCCAAAGGAGTGATGAAGGCGGTGAAGGAGGATATGTGGTCTATAGTGTCGAAGGCGGCAGAGAGGTCGAGTAGCGTAAGAAGGGAGATGTTGCCCGATTCAGTGGAGAGAAGCAGGTCGTTTAAGATATGTAGAAGGGCTGTTTCAGTGCTGTGATGTTTGCGATAGGCAGACTGGAAGTGACTGAGGAGGTTGTTGTCGGTGAGGCGGAGGTTGAGTTGGTTGAGAACAACCTTCTCAAGAAGCTTGGACAGGAAAGAGAGATTGGAGACTGGGCGATAGTTTTTGAGTTCGTTTGGGTCGAGGTTGTGTTTTTTTTAGGAGAGGACGGACAATGGCGGACTTTCAGATATCAGGGACTGAGCCGTTCTCTAGAGATGTGTTGATGTCGGTAATGAATGGCAGAGGTTTTGGAAGGCCGTCCCGGTAGAGAGAAGCTGGGAGAGGGTCTAGTTCGCAGGTTTTGAGAGGCATGGACTTTATGGTCTTGAGGACTTCGTCCTGAGGGACGGGCCGGAAAGGACGAGAGGGAGGTGCCGGAAAAGGGGGTGTTGGGAGGGCAAGGCGGAGAAGGCAGAGTGTCGAGTGTGTTGCGCAGAGTTTGGATTTTGTCGGAAAAATAGGTGGAAAAAGCGGACGGGAGTTCTTCTTTGTTGTGTGTGTTGGGGAGAACTTAAGAGAGTCTTTAGAAATGCGTAGGAGTGTGTTCATGGTAGTGTAGAGATTTTGGAAGAAGTGGATTCCAGGATTTTCCTACCGGTCTCTTGACCTGACGAGGTAAGTTCTCGGGAACTGCCCCCGCCAGGGGTCCCGGAACTTTCCTGACCGGCGGTGGCACTACCCTTGGGATGTTTTCGTTTTCTTCGCACTTCAACCAGCGTGGTCGTGTGTTGCTCTACGGGCCTGGTTCGTTCACGGCCTCGTGCACCTGTTGGTTCGCTTTTACAGAGACGCCAATATTAATTTCTTTCGCTTTACGGCCAAATAAATTATCCTCGGCGGACATATCGCTGAAATTGTCCGCTAACAGTTGCCAATTTCTCACTGACTTGCGGCTCCTTTACCGCCGAGCCATCGCGTTCCCTCGAGGTGTTTAATGAAACAATCAGTATGGTCCTCTGGTTAGCGCAACCAATCGGAATCTGAATATGCCTGATCGGAAGTAGTGTGATTTCAGTTCCGTTCAGTAGTTCTTGGGACTTCGCGGTTTTACACTGTACGTGTGGGTGACGAAAGTGAATCGTTAAAACGTCAAAGTGCTGTTTGCAGCAGCATGCTGAGGTGTACACCGTGAAGCGGCAGAAGTTTTTGCAACATTGTTCCACAGGCTATCTGTGCGTAACCGCGTCCAAGGGTCATGCGGACATGCTCGCTGGGTTTTTCTCTAAAATGTATTTTTTCGAAAAAATACTTACCGATGGCATTACTCAGAGGACCCTCCCACCTGCCCGGCTTGCCGCCAGTAAGCTAAGAGCAAAACTGGTGAGACCACACTGCTCATGTAATCGTATGGAAGGAAGGGAGACTACTCAGGGATCTTGGTACAACTCACTGGAGTTGCTTCCCTGGTTGTGTTGCTATGCACAACAAATGCTTAGGCTGAAATTGGAAAGCTAAGTGTACCTTCCTTATTAGTAATGCCATCGGTAAGTATTTTTTCGAAAAAATACATTTTAGAGAAAAATACATTTTTTCATCCTGTGCAGGTCTTGTCGGATCTACAGCATGGCCACAAAGAACTGCATCCACAATGTCTCCAAGATGGTACCTCCCAATGCCAACAAGGAAAATTCTGAGACAAAACCTAAATCGGTGCGCCTTTTCCATGATGACACCCTCCGTTCATTCTTTCGCCGTTTGGCGTTCTCACCGGATGGACAGCTCTTGATTGCTCCAGCTGGGTGTGTTGATGATGGTGAAAAGCAGATCAGCTCTACGTTTGTCTTCACGCGAGGGTCTTTCACAAAGTGAGCAGATTACAGTGGGAGTGACTGTACTCATAGAACTTTATATACCCCAAAGAAGAGTTTCATTGATCAGTGAAGTGTCCTGTAACTCGTTCAGCTTTGATACTCTGTATTAAATGATGGACCAACCATGATAGTTCAAGGGTTGTGCCTGAATAGCTTGGCGCCTTGAGGCGCCAAGCTATTCTGACACAACCCTTGAACTATCATATTCAATCTGTCTCAACATTCACCATGCTTCCTGGGTTGTGGAGGACCCAAGAGGGTGTTTAATTGCAAATATTAAATTAACTACTGGGAATATTTCAGTGAAATTTTAAAAATGCTCCAAGCTCATAAAAGACTACATTTGACCATAATATATTCATAATTGATGGAGAAATAAACAATGTTTGAATTTTTCCTACAGACAAACGATAGTGTGGGTCATGCAGGACCCATACTTTTTAAAGAGCGAGTATACAATACAATAATACTTTATTAATCCCTCATGGGGAAATTCACATTTTTGCCACCACAGGTGCTGCTTACGGCATTCACTCACTCGCTCATTCCACAAATTGCAATAACAGAGCTACACAATGGACAATGACTCGGGACAGGTGAAGCCCGTCGCCAAGGCATCTAATGGCCAGCGCCAGTGGCCTCATCCCGACCCGAACCTCCCTGACAAAAACAGAATGCTAAGACAGCCCTATGTCTTCTGAACACACTATTATAATGTTCTTTATTAAGTTCCTACTTGGCTAAAACTAGTACATAAAACAAGTTAACAACAGAAACAAAATACCCGCGTCGATACGGAGATCATCTCCGATCTAGGCCGAACATAAAACTGAACAATGGTCAAACAGCACCTGGGGGCCCGTCGCCGCCATAGTACAGCGCCGGTGTTTAGACAGTCACTCCGGCATAAACAGTCACCACCTTATACTGAACTTAACTAGTATATAACTTCATATTCATTTTAAAAACAAACGTAGTAGAACTACATCATTAACATGAAAGCAGTCCGATGGTTTCTAGAAAAGTACACACGCGGCTGTTCAGTAAGAAACACAGTCACTGCGTCTGGGAGGTGTCTGTCATTACATCATTCGGCTGGAATGTGGGGCCTGAAGCTTGCTGGTACTGGCTTCGTTGAGTGCACTAGGCTAGCGCAGGCCGCGATGTCAGATGAGCGTGGCGTGCCGGAAGAGCCACTCCTGAGATGAAATGATGAAAGGGGAGGAAAGCACGTTGGGTGTATTGCCACAGCATAGCGCGCGCTGTTCTTCTGATATCCGCTTGGTACAACAAGAATCAGCGTGTATCAACTCCCAGCATGGCGGCACAGCGGAGAAAAATATGAAATCCAATTAACAGTCACAGCACATCAAATTTGATGGTGAGTAAGATGAATATTCCTGTGCAGATGATGTTGGTCCTCAGTTTGTGAAGAGTGATGAAAGATGGAGAATTGCATCTCGCCCAGATTTTTTCTTTGTTTTAATTTTTTTTGAAGGGTGTCAAAGTCCATGCAAAATCGACCACTTTTAGTTCAGTTTCTTCGAAATAGTGAACTTTCACTTGTAGTTTCTGGTGAAAATGGAGAAGCTTCAGACCAGTTTCTCTCTGCCATGATGACTAAGAGTACAAGGATGCTTCCGGTGATGTGTATTATAGTGTAAAAAGTATGGGTCCTCTTAGGACCCACATCATCGGTACAGGGATAACCTGTGAAATCGCTCTTTGAAAAATAAGGGTCCTGTAGGACCCACGCCATTGGAACAGGGATAACCACTTTAAATCACTCTTTGAAAATGTGGGTCCAGTAGAACCCACATCATCATTTGTGTGTAGTCCAAAGCATGATCCGGTGAAGGTTAACAAAGTCGGCCCTGTGAAAGCAAGATTTTCATCGTATTACAATGCAGGTCTCTTCTCACAAAATTGGACTTTAACCTTCAGAGGACGGAAGTAATCAGCGTAAGGTACTACTAAACCCTACAGGTGGAAAATTCCATTCTCCAGGCCCCACAATAAGCTAATGATGTATCACAATGCACCATCTGGCTGAAATTGCAGCACTTGTTAGACATGGGGACGTAGCTTAGTGGATAAGAACTGCGCTGGAAGTCGTAAGATCCTGGGTTCGAATCCCCTGGTGGCCAGGAATGGGATGTGGACTTTTCCTCATTCCCATCGAGTCAAATTTACGTACAGACTCGGCTTACAGTTGCCTGTCTCGCCTTCGTGTGCACAGCACGCATAATCATCAAGTGCGCACGTTAAAAATCCCATTACCACTAATCGAAAAGAGAAGGCCCAGTTGGGCCGGTGAAATGGAAACATAAATACTTTACATGCACCGAAGTTAATAGCCGGGTGGAGGTTTGCACATAAAGTAGCGCTTAACGAGCAGCAGGCTTTCAAAGTTTCAGCTTCCATCCCTACGGCGGCGCCTTGAGCATCTTTAATTAGATGGATATGTGCGCCTTGGAGATACTGTACCATACCATACCATAGCCACAGTCTGAAATTGCAAATTTCAGGAATTGGGCTTTATTTGCTATTGTGCATTAGTTTTCTGTGTTTTATACTAAGATTGTGTTGTGAAGGCTTTATGTTTGTTTTTAACAGGCCTGCCAGCTATTTACCTAGTCCACACAAGGCTACAGTGGCTGTGAGGGTCTGTCCATGCCTGTTTGAGCTGCGCAAAGTCCCAAAGAAAGAGGATGCTGGTCAGTCTGTGTACCCTTTAACACGTTCGAAATATGCTGCATTCTGATACATGGCTTGCTGCCATGATTCCTGCAGGAATCATCATGCTAAAAATTTAAAAAAAAATTACTACTGACCAACGATGAACACTGAGGGCAAAATGATCAAATTTGTGAGTTGGGAGGTCCTTTAGACTTTACAACTACATGACAGCGTACCTAATTTGTTGTTATAATCCAAAGTTTGTTATCAGTGAAGTAATTGATGTAGAAAGAGTGTTGTCAGGACCTAGAAAGAGTGTAGTTATAGCCGGGTTTCCATATTATATATCTGACTTGTTTATCTGACCCTGTTATAAGCGAAGTTTACTGTACTTTTAAAAAAATTAATATTGTTTACACTTGATTTGAATAGTTTTGTCATATATCTGAAATGAAAAGAGTTTTACTTTGTTTCAGACTCGGCTATTGAGAGCGAGAAAGAGTGGGAGAAATACTCCACAGTCTTTTGGTAAGTTTTGAACTGGAGTTTGAAATGTACAATTTTACATTTAGTTAAAAGCTTATATTTCCAATTCATATTGACCAGTAAATTGAAATGCAACATGATTTAAATCACCGGAAACAACTTCAGTGTTTCCAATGATTCAGATGATGCTGCATTACTTTTGCTTACAATGATTGCAGATTACTGGAGGTGGAAACAGTAAAGTGCATAGTTACGTACTTCAAAATGTGACGGCTTTGATCAATGTTATCTGCCTCTGTACACAATTTTAAACAGTTGCTGTGTACCAAGGTGTAATCCCTTGACTGCCAGGACACATCCAACATAGAACCACATGAGCCCCCGCAATTGCGGGGGCTCATGTGGTTTTATGTCTCTTGCAATTGGGTGGTTGGGCAATTGCGGGGGCTCATGGGGTTCTGTGCCTCTTGCAATTGGGTGGTTGGGCAAAATGGGCAATTGCGGGGGATCATGTGGTTCTATGTCTCTTGCAATTGGGTGGTTGGGCAATTGCGGGGGCTCATGTGGTTCTATGTCTCTTGCAATTGGGTGATTGGGCATGGGGTTCTATGTCTCTTGCAGTTGGGTGGTTGGGCAATTGCGGGGACTCATGGGGTTCAGTGCCTCTTGCTTGCCTTACTTTGTGTTCATTGGACAGCTGGGATTTTATTCTTCGGCTTTGCCATTGCTTCTTTTGCGGTTGTAAAGTACTTGACTGTAATATAAAGCACCAGGAGCACATAATCATAAAATCTGGATGTTAACTCATTCGGGATGTGTCGCATCCACCAACTCTCGAATGCGCTGTACAGTTGGACAAGTCATTGTCAACATGATCATGCAATCAAGTCTAAATTCTAAAATGTTTACTGGTTATTTGTTCCTCATTTATTGCAGCTTGCCGTACCGGGTGGTATTTGCAGTAGCCACGGAAGACTCTGTATTGATGTATGACTCTCAGCAAACAATGCCCTTTGCCTTCCTCTCCAACATACACTATCATCAGCTCAGCGACCTCTCATGGTATGTGCTTTGCTTGCATTAATCTCTTGACTGCTACTGACTAGCATTTCCACTGAACAGTTTGTTTCCTCAAAATACATTACCGATGGCATTACTGTAAGGAATATACCCCTTATCTTACCCGATTTCAGCCTGAGATCCTTGGCCTGTACCTACACGACAAGGGTCGTAACTCAGTTGTATCCAAGTGACTGGGTAGTCTCCCCTCCCTGCATCCGATCACGTGAGCCGTGCATTCCCGCCAGTCTTACCCTTAGCTTCACCGTGAACGGCCTCCGTTGTTTGGATTAATTCTTCGGCTATACTTCGTCTCAGGTTTCGCTAATGGCTAAGAAGATGGCGAGGTACGGCCTCGGGTTATGCATATGAGTAAACGAGCCTTTGTTTACAAGGAGCATCGGCATATCCTGTAGAATTTGTCGAAATTTTCGTTCAGACTGGGCTTAGCCCTCGGACTGTCGGATAAGTTCTGTTCTCGGGGCCTTTGGTTCTGGCCCCGGGCGGTTGCTTTCATGGCTTCTGCTTTGTGTTGTAGTACACAGCGTCACACAGGCAGGACATGTAAAGGGTTCCAGTGGCCTACGAACTCGCATATTCTGTGTCTTCCCTGTTCCAGCTGCTCCTCGCCCCGTACCTGCGCTCAGCGTGCTACGTGGAAGGAGTGGAAGTGGTCCCAGCTGGACACTGGACTCAGTCCCGTTAGCCCTCTCATAGCAATGGCCGGGAGAGTCAACACCGTCTCGCATGGCACTTCGCATGGGGTGACTGAGAGATATTTGCCAGTCTTGCATGGTCCTCTGCAAGGGGCGACCGAGAGACAGAGCACTCGAAAGACACATATACTCTTGCGCTAGCTTCCACTAGAAGCTGTACGTTAGCCACCCCCAACGCTCGCAGGCCTCCTAATACGGAGGTGTGCTCGGACAGTCGCCGCTTCGGGAAGAGCCCTTCACCTCAGCGTCGGATTTTCTTTCCCGGTGCAGCCAGGGCTCCCGGCGGAGCCGGTCCCCGCACGCTCCTCGGCATCCCATTCTTTGCAGCCGTTCTCCAGCCCTCGGGGAAGTTTCGCGCGCACCGCTTCTTGGACTCCCTCGGCGTGCCTTTAGGATATCTCATCACGACTCCCGCCGGCTTCTCGGGCCTTGCGTACAGGGCGTCTTCCCTCTCTCGTCTCCCAAGCAAGACTGCCGGTCAGCGCTACGGTAGTGCCCGGACCTCGGCAGCGGTTGCGTGCCGCCTGGCTTTTCCCCGACTCTCGCCCGGCGCACTGGCTCCCTGAGTGCCCGCCGGATGGACCCTACTGGTCGCTGCCGGACAGTGTGTTTTCCTCATCATGACATGGTTCTGTGTCGTCCACAGCTTCGGATTTGAATGAAAATGTCCTCAGTCTGCACCTGGAGGACTCTGTGTCAGGGACCCCCGTAGCGCGTCCGGTATGGCAGGAGAGACACCAGGTTCGTCGGAGACTTCACGAGCTCTAGGCGAGACAGCACGTACAATCACAGCTATTTTTCCCTTGGAGGGTTGGCTGCCTTCACCACCGCTCAAGAGGAAGGCCTCGGTCGACGCCCTGTTTTAGGCGAAGCGTTTCAAGACTCTGCCTCAGCCCCCGGGTTTAGGGATCTTTCGGACGCCTTGATGAGCACCTTTTCCAGGCCAAGCTGCGGGATAGGGGTTTTCCTTGTGGGCACCCGTTGGCCGACTGGCGTTGATTTCAAGTTTCGGCAAGCCTGGTATGCAGGACACGCTCAAGCCTTTGCCTGCCCTCTCCCAGCGGTGGACCCTGCAGCGGAGTTACAAGCTGGAGGCAAGGTACCCGCCCGTCGGTTCTTTACCCCCGGTCTGGACCGCTCGGCAAGTCTATTCAGAACTCCCTGGCTTGTGCTGAATTTCTGGACCTGGCCACGCATTGGGAGCAACCGAGCAAGGCACATTGCGGGACATCCTCTCTCTCGCTGTGACAGCAGATCGCGCCAACTCCTTGGCGGCAGCAGCAGCGAATTGATCTGATGAGACGAGACGCCATGCGGAAGAGTTGCCCTTGCACCCCTTGACCTTTGTCGCTCAGCGCTGCTGTGTTCCTCTGCGGGGCCTCTTCTCTTGGCTCTCCCTGGCAAGAGGTTCAGGACTCAGCTAAGGACAGCTCTCCACAAGGACAGGGGTCGCGCCCTGTGGAGCTTCAGACCCGCCTCCTGGCTGGTTACCAGACTACCTCCCATATGCGGACATCAGGCCCCCGCTGGTCGTGCCCGCCCCCTTCAGTCCTCAGCTCCTGGGCGTTCCTGGGCCATGACAGTGACTTTCTCCTGACTTCCGGTCATGCCCGCCCCCTCCAGTCCTCGGCTCCCGGGCGTTCCTGGGCCAGGACAGTGACTTTCTCCCGACTTCGCCCCCGCTGGCACAGTGACGAGTGGCGTTCGCTGCTGTGAGAAGGCTCGGGGATTCTCGACACGATCTCAGTAGGACTTCGGGTCTCGTTGCAGATTCCGGCCCCGCTGAGTCCCTCACCGCTCTGGACGCGTGTAACCAGTCGACCAGTGCAAGGCAGTCGCTCTTCAGGGGGAGACTGCCATGCGGCTTCAGAAGGCCGCCATGGAGTAATAGCTCGACAGGACTCTACAGTCGGCTCTTCGTGGTCCCATAGCCCAGCGACAAGTGGCGACCAGTCATCGACCTCTCGGCCCTGAACAGGTGTATGGTCGCTCCCTCCTTTCGCATGGAAACACCAAGAGCCTTACGAGCCTAGGTACAGCCTATGGACTATGCGGTCAGTCTTGACCTGTCAGACGCATACCTGCACGTTCCCAAGCAGCCGGCCTCGGTGTTGCTTGCGATTCGCTTTTCGCGGGGTTGTTATTAGTTCAGGCCCTACCCTTCGGTCTCCTCCTCAGCCCTTGGGTCTTTGCGACGATTATGGACACCGTAGTCGCCAGAGCCAGGCAGGATTCCTCGAGCCCTACATCCTACTATCTCGACGACCTGCTCCTCAAGTTTCAGGACCCGGCCTCGCTAGAGGCAGACAGGGATGCTCTCCTAGCGCTTCTTCGCCGGCTCGAGTTCTTCCTCAACGAGGGAAGTTGGACCTGGTGCCGTCTCGCCGGTTTGCCCTCCTGGGTGTGGAGTTTCTAACTGAGCTCTACAGGGTACGTCTACCGTGGAGGCTCGGATCCAGAAACTTGCGATCTTTGCACGGCAAGTCTCCCTAGCGGACGCGGTCTCGGACAGGACCTGGTTCCAGCGCTTGGGTCTAATCAGTGTAGCGGCAGACCAGTTACCTCTCGGCAGGCTTACGCTTGACCGCTACAGCTGCATGTGCTGCTCCACTGGCGTCCGTCCTCGGGAGATCTCTCAGCCTCGTTCCCAGTCCCGCTGCTGATCCGGCTGCATATGCTCCGTTGGACATATCACGCTTGGTTGGCGACAGGAGTCTGTCTCTCCACCCCTCCGCCTACTTTCTCCTTTGCACGGACGCAAGTCTCGATGGTGGGGGTGCCCACTTGCTGCCGGAATTCAGCACCATCTCGGGCCGGTGGGCGTCGGACCTTCGAGACAAGCATATCAACTGGCTGGAGTTGAGGGCGGTATGGTTGGCACTCATCAACTGGGAATCGCAGTGCTAAGGCCAGAGAGTCCTGATCCTGTCTGACAATGCGACGGTGGTAGCCTATATTCAGAAGCAAGGCGGCACTCGGTCCCCGGCTCTCTGCATGCTACTTTACCAGATCGGCCTGTGGGGCAGGCATCGGGGGTTGCGCTCCGAGCACAGCACATCCCGGGACACGTGCATGTTCTCGCGGACCCCCTCTCGCGACAAGGACAGCTCCCCCACACCGAGTGATCTCTCCGGCCGGACATCTTCCGAATGTTCTGTATGCATGGGGAGATGCCCACGATCGACCTGTATGCGACTGTTTGAAATAGGCCGCTACCGCTCTTTGTCACACCCATACCGGACCCCCTCGCATGGGCGGTGGATGCTCTGTCAGTCTCCTGGGAGGGCTTCATAGCCTAAGCTTATCCTCCCTTGGTGCTGGTGCCCAAGGTGCTCCTCCAGATACCGGGATGCAACATGGCCCTACTGCTCGTCACGCCGTTCAGTTGGAACAGGTCTTGGACGATAGATCTTGAGCCTCGCCACCGTCCCTCCTCTCCGGCTCCCCACGCCTCGTACTATGCTTAACCCTTTCATTACTGCCGCCCGCTATAGCGGGCATGGGAAACGCCTCCTCTGCTTACGGCCTCCCAGTATAGCGGGACCGCAGCTTCTACTCCCCCGCGTACGGCTGCCCGCTAAAGCGGTTTGCGCTAGCCTCGTTCAAAATCTGCGCTACCTGCTGAGAGTGGCGACCTTGACAGCGCTAGAATGGTACCGCCTGGCGCGCAGCGTTTGTTATATCCGGCTCGGGGCCTGAGAAACAGGATGCGGAGTTTATATAAAAAATTCCTTCCAGAACTTTGGTTGTGCTTGCAAAAATCAGTGGCGGAGAGAGAAGAAAGTGACCGTGACAGCGACGAATTTAGTGATGATGAGTTTTGGGATGGAGGCGATTTTGGAGAGATGGATTTAGTTCAGTTGACAGAGGAAGAAAGGGCTGATTTTGTGCGTGTTGTGCGACAAGACACTAATGACAACAACGATAATGATCGCGATGCCGACGACGAAAGTCCATGAGTTGGTAGCCGACTATCATCTACGGCGACCGGCCGTCCCCGCTCTGCCGCTAGCAACAACGAGACTCACCTTGACCGAGTTGACCATTTACCTGTCAAAGGGGAGGGCCGTGACCATGGATGTGCTCTGTGCTACAAGCGACACACCCGCTACATAGACGCAAATCCAGGGGTTAGATATGCAGACAACCCTTACAAGAAATGCAAAACTGTTATCATGTGCCGGAAATGTGAAGTGTACCTTTGTTGTAATGTGTTTTATTTTGTACCACACACAGGTACAACTGTAAATACAGGGTGACAGTGGTGACAGTGTATGACAGTGTATAGCAGTGTTGTAATTTCATCTTCACCCTCCCAGTAACTGTACATAGTGTATGCGTAAACATGGACAATCAAGGTGTATATAATAGTGGATCTTTTTCAGTTACTTTTTGTATTTTGGACACCTGTGTGTGCATTGTAGACACTGCTATGTGACAGCAATAAACAGACAATGACACAGTCACAAGTTTGGATTATGAATTTCCAACACATCATTGTCACGGTAAGAGCATGCAAACACTTTTTAGACCCGTTTTCATGCACGTTTGCTTGCTTCATAGGTGTGTGTTGTTAATGTACTGTCATTTTGTCACATATTTGCACCTGTGTGTCACCAAATCAACCACACGACCCTGACACATGACGTCAATGTGTAGCCCGTCCAAAGCCCGTCACAGCAATATAGGGTTATGGGTATCTGCAGTGGATGTATACTCCGCTATCACCCTTTCCCGTAAACTACTATATTTGGGTATTTTTTTAGTCTCTAAACTCAGTAAGCATGGGGTAATACAGAACTTTATAAAAGCAGTACTCAGTGGTATTCACGAACCAGAGAATTCAGTAATGAAAGGGTTAAGCAGCCCAGGCAGAATCTCTTCCACCCTTGCCCGGAGACACTGCTGCTCCACGCCTGGAGGATGTGCGGCAAACCCTCACAGCCCGAGGTTTCTTGGATGCCGCAGTGGAGGTGATCCGGCAGCCCGCAGTCTATCCACCCTCCGGGGGGATGAAGGAAGTGGAGGGTCTTACAGTTCTGGTGCGAGTCCCAGCACCTATCCCCCACGGCTCTGACCACGCCTCAGCTGGCTGAGTTCTTCTTGTGGCTGTTAGTGCACAGAACTGGGCCCCAATCACCATCCGTGGTTCCCTCTCGATGGTGGCAGACACGTATCGGCACTTAGGCCTACCAAACCTAGGAGCATGCAAGGACCTCTCAGGCCTGATGGCTTACTTCAGCCTCCTGCGCCCAGTCACTCGTTCTCTCGTCCCTCGCTGGGAGAGTCGACCCCGTCTCGCATGGTCCTTTGCAAGGAACGACCAAGAGACAACTGCCAGTCTCGCATGGCCCTTCGCAAGGAGCGACCAAGAGACAGAGCACCCGGAATCCGGGATCTGAGGGTTGACCTGGTTGAACTCCAGTCGGTTCGAGCCGCTTCCTTCGCCCGCCTCACGGATGTGACTAGGAAGGCCTGCTTCCTCTTGGCCCACACCACAGCGTCCAGAGTGAGCAAGTTGCGTGCCCTTTCGGCGGACCCAGCCTGCATGCAGTTCAGGACCGACGGATCGGTGCACCTTCTGACCAATCCTTCCTTCTTGGCCAGGAATAGACTCCCCGCGGCGGCACCCCAGGTGTTGAATCTTCGCCCATTACAGGGTTAGGCCGGTCCCAGACATCACGGCTGCAGGACCCGGCCCGAGCATTAAGAGTCTACCTGCGCAGAGTGAAGCCCTTCAGGAGAGCCCGCTCCTGCCTTGGCCTGCCCACGGCCCCAGGCCGAGCTGACAATTCCGCCCAGATGATCATGTCCTGGTTGCGATGGACCATCTGCTCTGCTTTCATTGATCTCACCCCGCAGGGGGCCAGGAGAATGTGGATACGGGCTCACGAAGTCAGAGCGGTTGACCGCAGCTGCTCAGTCAGAGACATCATTGCAGCGGTCAAGTGGCGAGCAGAGTCCACCTTCGCTCGCTTCTATCTCCGAGACCTCTGGCAACGAGGAAACCTGGCCCTCGCCGGAGACCTCTCGGCAGCGCAACCCTCCCTCCGAGCGCCTCAGGTGCCAGAGATACCTCTTAGCTGAAATTGTCGGGAGGTTGCCCCTCAAAGCTAAACTTATTGCCGTGGCAGAGTTTTGGGCGGCACCCTCCTCATCTTCGCTATTCTCGGAGGACCCTCCCACCTGCCCTGCTTGCCGCCTCTACGCAAAGTGTAAGACTGGCGGGAATTCACGGCTCACGTGACCGGATGGAGGGAGGGGAGACTACCCGGTCATTTGGATACAACTCTCTGAGTTATGACCCTTGTACACGCAAAGGGTCTTAGGCTGAAATCGGGTAAGTTAAGGGTATATTCCATATAGTAATGCCATCGGTAAGTATTTGTTTTTTCAAAATACATTACCGATGGCATTACTATCTGGGAATACACTCTATTGCCTATAGATTTCAGCAAAAATTGTGTGTAGCACACAACTGGGGAGGAGACACCGGGGATCCAAGCACTATGACCCCGGGTGGCCTCCCCTTACTACCCTATCCCGGCGAGCACAGGGCGACCTCGTCAGTTTCACTCATAGCTCGACCGGGGACGGTCGAGTTTTTGCCTTTCTCCGTTCTACGGGTTTCAGTGGTTTTTGACTGTGGGCTTGAATTGGAGTCTTCGATTCAGCCCTGGACTCACTACATTCGTGGTTTTTCCTTTGACAATTGGACTCATTGTGACCTGTGCGCCGACCGGTTTTACCGGCTCTGACTTTGTGAGTTCACCCTTGGCTTGGCCTTGGGGTTCGACGACGCACGTGACTTGTGCCCTGCTGTTTTGTGCACGGTTGACTTTCTTCGCCGGCGTAGTTGGTTTAGGGCCTTATGACTTCTTCTGTGTCGAAGACTTGCCGCCGTGCGGGGACTTCCAGTGGCCGGATGATGCACACGACTCTTGCTTGCCGTGTTCGGGCTGTGCTTCGGACGGAACGTGTGACGGTGGCGCCGCTTGGACGGAAGACCGGTGTTCGCGCAGGTGGGACTTCTACAGGCGTGACCGGTCCCCTCGCCCGCTTCTGTCTCCCCGGGATCCTCCACGGGTGGACGTACTTCCCTCGGCGCATCGGGCTTTCCGGCCCACAGGTAAGTCCCCTTCTTGTACCGTTACCTCGCAGGTTCTCCCTCCCCTCTCCGAGTCTTCGGAGCAGGGTAGGCGAGTTTCGGAGTCACGCTCCCCACGCTCTGCTTCGTTAGCGCGTGGCTTGAGCCCATTTTGGTTCCCACCCCCCCCGCTCTGCTTCGGGCGAGCGGTCTGGGAGAGATGAGCGTTCGTCGGCCACCCCCGGCTCTAGGTCTCCGGAGAGGGGACGGGTGACGGAACGCAAGCATAAGAAAGAGAGTAAACGTGATAAGAAATGCTCTCGCTCATGCACCAAGGCTTCGGAACGTGACTCGAGACCGTTAGTAATGCTGCCTCCCCGCTCTGTATTTTCCGAACGGGCACGGCATGCTTTGCTTTCTTCCCCCCCCCGCCCGCCCCGTCTCGCCTGGGCGGGCCCGGGGTGTGGTTGACTCTCGCCCCCCACGCTCCGAGGAGTCGGAGCGGGGGTCGCGTGCACATAAATTGTCCCCTCTTCGCTTCGCCTGAGCGGGCTTGGCGTGACCGTAGACTGTTCCCCCCCCCCCCCCCCCCCCCCCCCCCCCCCCCCCCCCCTGTCTTGTATCGACCGGACGGGCCCGGTGTGACTTGGACCCTCGCTCCGAGGCCTCGGAGCTGGGGCAGCGGGCTCATAAATCGTCCCCTCCCCGCTCCGCCTTTCCTGAGCGGGCTTGGCGCGACCCTAGACTGCCCCCCCCCCCCCCCCCCCCCCTAGGATCCTTCCGACCCGGGCAACTACCGGCCTATCGCTTTGACATCATGTTTATGTAAAACTATGGAGCGCCTGGTCAACGCCCACCTGGTGTGGCATCTTGAGTCACAGGGTCTCCTCACAGACCTCCAGTGCGGTTTCCGGCGCTTCCGTAGTACAACTGACCATTTAGTCCGCTTTGAATCATTTATTCGAGATGCTTTTGTCAACAAGCAGCATGTCTATGCAATTTTCTTCGATCTTGAGAAGGCATATGACACTACCTGGAAGTATGGCATAATGTCTGACTTGTTGGACATGGGTTTTAAAGGGCACCTGCCCGTTTTTATTGACAATTTTTTGACTAACCGGTCGTTCCATGTCCGTGTGGGCTCCACCCTCTCCGACTCCTTTGAACAGGAGATGGGTGTCCCACAGGGCAGCATTCTATCTCCTGTTTTGTTTAGTATTAAAATTAATAACATTGTAAAGGCCGTCAAGGATGATTCTGAATGCTCTTTGTTTGTTGATGACTTTGCTTTGTGCGCACGTGGTCGAGGACTTGCGTCCCTTGAGAGGCGCTTGCAGCTGTGCGTTGATCGCATCCAGGGGTGGGTGTCTCTCAATGGATTCAAGTTTTCGCCCTCCAAGACTGTCTGTGTGCATTTTACTAACCAGACAAAATTTTTTCCAGAACCTAGCCTGAGCATTGCTGGAGTGCCAATTAAGGTGGCCGAGGAGGCAAAGTTTCTGGGGGTCATTTTTGACAAAAGACTTACCTTCCGCAACCATATTAATTACCTTAGAACCTCTTGTCAGAAGGCTCTCGACATTCTTCGTGTCGTCGGTCGTACTGACTGGGGTGCGGACCGTACTGTCTTACTTCGTCTGTACCGGGCCCTTGTTCGGTCCAAACTGGATTACGGCTCTGTGGTGTATGGCTCAGCTTCCAAGTCTGTGCTACAGCGTCTGAACACAATTCACCATCAGGGTCTGCGGATATGTCTTGGGGCCTTCAGGACGTCTCCAGTTCCTAGTCTGTATGCCGAGGCAGGGGAGCCTTCTCTCAAGCTCCGCCGCATCCGCCTCATGCTCAGCTACGTTCTGAAACTGAAGGCCCATCCAGACAATCCTGCCTATGATTGTGTTTTTAAACCATCGTTTGCAGAGATTTACGATGCCCATCCGGGAGCTGTCCGTCCACTCTCTTTCCGTGTCCGACCTCATCTGCAGGCGGCCGGATTGGACCTGGACAGAGTTTCGGAATCCCTGCAACACATCACTCCACCTTGGCTCTTACCAGTTCCTGACATCTTGCTGGACTTGACTGCCCACAAGAAAGACTCTACTCCACCAGCCATATACGAACAGAGCCTCAAAGAACTGCTTTCAATTTTTCCTGGCTATTGTCGCATCTATACCGATGGGTCAAAGTCTGAGGATGGGAGAGTGGCTGCGGCCGCAGTGTCCTCTCGCCATCCTAGACGCCCATTTAAGCACCGCCTCCCAGACCACTCATCTGTATTTAGTGCGGAACTGCAGGCGGTTCTGCTGGCACTCAGGCATGCTTATCGATCTAGAGAAAGGAACTTCCTGATTCTGTCTGACTCTCTCTCTGCCCTGCAGGCCCTTCAGGGCACCGGAAATGACCACCCACTGCTGGTGCAGATCAGAGAGCTCCACTCGGACCTGATGAAGGAACATTATGATATCATTTTTATTTGGGTGCCAGGGCATGTGGGCATCGAAGGCAACAGGATCGCAGATTCTGCTGCCAACGATGCCCGCAATGACCCTGTCCCTGACACACAGACTGTTTATAGTGATTTTAGACATGTGGCTAGTGCGTACATAGCCCGTGAGTGGCAGTCCGAGTGGGACAAAGAGGAAGCTAACAAGCTGCATGATCTCTTCCTAAGTTGTCCGACGGTCTACCTTATCGCTGCGGCAGCCGCCGTGAGGAGACTGTCCTGGCTCGGCTCCACATCGGGCACACGTATGTTACGCATTCTTATTTACTTAAACAGGAGGAGCGTCCATGGTGTTATGCCTGCGACGAGCAGTACTCTGTTCAACACTTTTTGTTGTCTTGTGCTGATCTAATCGACACAAGGTATAAACATTTCACGGCAGACTCCTTGAAGGTTTTGTTCCGGGATGTGCCCCCGGACAAGATCTTCAGTTTTCTGAGAGAGTGCCATATTTTTAATAAGATTTGAGCGTTTATAGATTATGATGTTTCTATTGTTTTGACCTTTTTGAGAGTCTTTCGACGTTTTCTTTAAAGACCTGTGCGACATTTTAGCCTGACATTTTTAAGGTATATTTACATCATGTCTTAAGACCTTTCTTTTAGTCTGGCTGACCAGATTTTTACCCTTCCCGCCGTGAGATGGCCTTAGTTGCCTGCTCGGCGTTAAACCCAAATAACTAACTAACTAACCCACCCCCCCCCCCCCCCCCCCGCCTCGTATCGACCAGGCGGGCCCGGTGTGACATCGCGCGTCCTCCACGGTCCAAAACATCGGACGGGGGGCCGCGTGCCCGGTATTTGTCCCCTCCCCACTCCGCCTTTCCTGAGTGGGCTAGGTGAGACTCTTGGCGGTCCCCCCCCCGCACCGGTTCTCCCGGGCGGGCCAGGGGTGACCAGGCCACTTCCTCGGTATTCCGATCGCGGTTTGTCGCTCACGTCGGCTGCCGCGTGCGGATCCCGACTTCGAGGTGGACCGTCGCTTTGCCACGGTCCCTCCGTCGCCGCGGCGCCCCTCTTTGCGTGCGTCGCGGGCGGCTGCGTCTACCTCGCGCGCGGCGGTGCGGCGCTCTCGTAGCCGCTCGCCCCTTTCGTCTTTGCCGCGAGAAGATCAGTTTTGGAACCGGACGTCCTCAGCCTTCATCCGTCGGACTCGGCCTCGGCGATCTTCTTGCAGGACTCGGCGGCTGGTTCTCCTTCCCGCCTTTCCGCTGTCTCGTCGGCCTCCGCCTCGTCAGACGTTGCCGGCCCTTCGCTCGGATCACAGACGGTCCACGCTCTGGGTGAGGCTTCAAGGCTTATCACCAAGTCCCTACCGCCCGACGTCTGTCCGCCTTCGCCTCCTCCGAAGAGACAGGCTTCGGCCATGGTCGACGCGCAGAGGCAATTCCAGTGCCGCAAGTCCCTCCCGCAGCCAGCCGGCTTCCGGGACCTCACCGATGCTTTTCCGCCCAGCTGCGTAACGACGCTTTCGGCGACACGGGATACTTTACCGCCGCTCGATCGCCGGTGGGAATCAACTTAAGCTTCCGCCAGGCCTGGTACGCTGGACACTCCCAAGCCTTCGCCATACCTTTTCCAGCGGTGGATGCGGCGGCCTTACTACAGGCGGGCGACCGCAGGCTCGTCCAGAACTCGTGGCCTCGGCCTCTCGACAGGACCGCCTCCTTAGCGCGGAACTCGCTGGCGTGCTCGGGTTTTGGAACTGGCTACCCAGGCAGCCCTGCAGTGCCTACAGGATACGTGGGACCTGGAGGCTCAGTCCCCGCTTCGTGACGGGCAGTCCATCCTGATAGCGGCCAACCGGTCCGCCTACCTTTCTTCCGCCACCGCCAGGGCAGCAGCTGCCAAATGCGACCTCTGGAGGAGGGATACCCTTTTGCGCCTCTGCTCGGACCTTCCCTTGTCAGTGAAGACCCAGCTCCGTCACGCCCCCTTAGGTGGTCCTCAGCTGTTCGGCGACACTTGGCACACCGTTAAGGACTCTTCCAAGGACTTGTGGCCCAAGCCTGCATCTAACCCAGCCTCGACCCGCTTTCGCGCCCCCCGCCCGGCCGGGGGTCGTGCCCAGCGGTCTTTCAGGCCCTCCTTTCCTACAGTCGGATCTTCACGAGGTCGGGCCCGTCCATTCCAGGCTACTCAGGCCGGCCCCGCCCCTCGCCCTGCTTGGCCCCGCGGTGCCCGTAGATCAGGCCGCGGTCGGGCTCATTGACTCGCCCCCGCCTCCGCCCCCGCCCTCAGTACTCGGGCCTCCCGTCGGCGGGCGGCTGTCGCTCTTCAGCGATCTTGGAGATCGCTGTTCCCGGACGACCCCTGGATTCTTTCCACCGTTACCGCAGGCCTGCAACTTTCGTTCCTGTCGCCTCCGCCTCTTCGCAGATCACCCATGTGGACCCAGGAACCGCTCGACGGCACACAGGCGGACGCTCTGCGTGGGGAAGTGGCGACCCTTCTCACCAAAGCGGCGACAGAGGTGGTTTCGCGGCAGGACTCTCCGGCGTTCTACAGCCGACTCTTCTAGTTCCCAAACCAGGCGGCAAGTGGCGTCCCTTATCAGCGCTAAACAAGTTCATTTTGGCCCCTCGCTTCAGGATGGAGACGGCCGGGACACTCCGTGCGGCCCTCCGGCCGATGGACTTTGCGATCAGCCTCGATCTGTCAGACGCCTATCTGCACGTCCCGATTCATCCGTCGTTTCGCCGGTACCTTCGGTTTGACTTGGGGGGATCGTCTACCAGTTCTGCGCCCTTCCTTTCGGCCTCAACATCAGTCCGTGGGTGTTTACAAGACTGCTCGCCGCCGTGATAGCCTACTTCCGTCAGCGCTCCTTGAGCCCGGCCTCCAATTACTTGGACGACCTTCTACTGCGCAACTTGGTTTCCGCAGCCCTCCAGACGGACAGGGATGCCCTGCTTTCCCTTCTGCGTCGTCTAGGTTCCTACTCAATTTGGGGAATTCTGATCTTCTCCCTCTCGACGGTTTCTACATCGGGGGATGGAATTCCTGACCGACCTCAACCTTGTCCACCTGCCTCTGGCCAGGCGACAGAAGATCGTCGACTTAGCGACTTCGATGGGGATGGGATCCTCCTTCACCGCCAGGGTCTGGCTTCAACTCCTGGGCCTCCTCAGTGCGGCTGCGGACCTGCTTCCCTTGGGCAGACTTTATGCTCGGCCTCTCCAGCTACGTCTCCTTCTTCACTGGCGACCCTCGGGCGCTCTGTTGGATCTAGTACCTGTCACGCCTCTGGCTCGTCCTCACCTCGAGAGGTGGGCGGACCTCGCTTGGCTGGCTTCGGGGGTGCCCCTACACTCCCCGCCGCCTCGGTGGTCTCTCTGTACAGATGTGAGCCAGGCCGGCTGGGGCGCGCACCTGTTACCGGATTTCTCTCGGCCTCGGGCGTTGGCTTCGGGAGCTGTTAGGGAATCACGTCAACTGGCTGGAGCTGAAGGCAGTTGGGTTGGCATTCGACGTTTGGCAGGAGACCTTGGCCAATCAGGAAGTCCTCGTGCTCTCCGACAACTCGACGGTGGTGGCTTACATACAGAATCAGGGGGGCACTCACTCGCCCTCCCTTTGCATTCTTCTGTACCACCTTCTCCTCTGGTGCAGGGATCGAGGCATTGCCCTACGAGCCCGCCACATCCCTGGCCACCTCAACGTGATTGCGGACGCCCTGTCTCGTCGCGGACAGTTGCTCCACACGGAGCGGTCCCTACGCCCGGATATTTTTCGCCTGCTCTGCTCTCACTGGGAAACGCCGCTAGTGGATCTGTTTGCCACCAGATGAAACAGCCAGCTCCCGGTCTACGTCTCGCCAGTCCCGGATCCACTCGCTTGGGCAGTGGACGCACTCCCCGTTCCTTGGGTCGGCCTGATTGCTTACGCCTACCCCCCGTCAGTCCTCGTTCCGAAGGTACTGCGGAAGCTTCTGGGATGCTCGGCGGTCCTCCTGCTGGTGGCCCCCTTCAACTGGACCAAGAGCTGGACCACGGACCTCCTCGCGCTTGCGACGGACCCTCCTCTGGAGCTTCCTACCCCTCCCACGATGCTCAAGCAGCCCCGTCAGCGGCTTTTCCATCCGTGCCCCGAACGCCTCCGCCTACACGCTTGGAGGTTGTCCGGCACGCCCGCGCCGCTAGAGGTTCTCGGATGCTGCGGTGGCGGCAATTGCAGCAGCCCGCAGACTCTCTACAAGGAAGGTGTACGAAGGCAAGTGGAGGGTCTTCCAGACCTGGTGCACCTCCCATGGGCTCCCTCCCACTAACCTAGCCTCCCACCATCTGGCGGAGTTCTTCCTGTGGCTCTTCGACGACCGGGGCTTAGCCCCGGTCGCCATCAAGGGCTACCGCGCTATGATCGCGGACACCTACCGTCACCTGTGTCTTCCGGACCCAGGCGCCTGCAAGGATCTGTCGAATTTCTGTCTCTTTTTGAACTCCGACGTCCGGTTTCACGTTCCCTAGTACCCCGGTGGGATCTTGCCTGGGTACTGACGTGGTTGAATACGGACCGGTTTGAGCCCCTCCCCTTGGCTCAGTTCTCAGACTTGACCCGGAAAACCTGTTTCCTTCTGGCTCTCGTTACAGCGTCCCGAGTCAGCGAGCTTCACGCGCTCTCGATGCTCCCAGCCTGTTTGCAGTTTCGTTCCGACGGCTCTGCGCAGAGGCTCTCCGATCCGTCCTTCCTGGCCAAGAACCGCCGCCCGCGGCGGCTCCTCAGGTGCTAACGATACGGCCCCTCCGTGGAGCGGACCTCTCCCCTGGATCGCGGCAACAGGACCCAGTGCGGGCGCTAATGATTTACCTGCGCCGCTCTAAGCCGCAGCACCGGGGGCGCTCGCGCCTCTTCTTACCTTGTCCGCGGGCAGACGCCACATCTCGGCCCAGATCGTGTCATCCTGGCTGCGGTGGGTGATTAGGTCAGCCTACCTAGACCTCTCCCCACGCGGCGCTGAGCCTTTACAAATCCGGGCGCATGAAGTGAGAGCAGTAGCCGCCAGTCTAGCCCTGGACCGCAACTGCTCGGTCAAAGATATTGTGGCAGCGGGTGGCTGGCGCTCAGACTCCACTTTCGCACGCTTCTACCTTAAGAGACCTATCCGGCCGACGTGACTCCCTGGCACGGGTGGGCGACATCTCCGCGGCCCAGCACTCCCTCCGAGCGCTGCTGGCGTCTTAGGCACATCATAGCTGAAATCGTCGGGAGTTCTCTCTCGTTGGGGCCGGCGGAGTGGTTGGGTTATGGTTAGATTCGGCACCCTCCGCCTGTTCGCCATTCTCCCAGATAGTAATGCCATCGGTAATGTATTTTGAAAAAACAAATGAATTTTTTTTCTAAAATGTATGTTTTTGAAAAATACTTACCGATGGCATTACTCGGATGGCCCTCCCGCCTGCCCCGCTTGCCTCTTGTGGCTATGTGTGACGAGGTCGCCCTGTGCTCGCCGGGATAGGGTAGTAAGGGGAGGCCACCCGGGGTCATAGTGCTTGGATCCCCGGTGTCTCCTCCCCAGTTGTGTGCTACACACAATTTTTGCTGAAATCTATAGGCAATAGAGTGTATTCCCAGATAGTAATGCCATCGGTAAGTATTTTTCAAAAAAATACATTTTAGAAAAAAAATTCATTTTTCGAAAAAATACATTTAGAGAAAAATACATATCAGAAACAGTGCAAGTGGACACCAATAGTGTGTTCTGTTCTGGTGCCTGCTTGCACAAGGGAGGTGGCTGTAATTATTTTCGTGATATCCAGTATACATATACTGAATTATTTATTACAGCATAGTAGGATGTACAGGTGAGATTGTACATGACACATTGAGCCCTAAGCTTGAAATGTCCCAAATTTGTTAGTTGTCTTATGAAAATTACATAATCGTTAAATCCCTTCTATTGCTGGCAACACCGCTTGGGGGAAAAGATAAGATAGTTTATTGCCATATATGTTTCCATGTAAAAAAAAACAATAAAAACATTGGAATTTGTCTTGATGTCAGTTACTAAGACTAAAATAACACACACACACACACACACACACACAGTAAACTCTAAAATATGATTTCCATGCTAAATACTAAGCAAATACTGGTATTAAACATGGTGAATGGGCATGCCTCACCGATGCAGTTATAAGCTGACTGTACACATTCCGACAAGTTCTCACTAGCCACTCGAAAGATGTGTAACGATGCGTTTTTTCTGAGTGTTATCATCGGCAGCAGTCAAGGACTGAAGGAGTTAATAGATTATCTCATCGTGCAATAAGTTTGAAACGCCCCAGTTTTAGGAGGAGTCCACTGTAGTCAGCTTGGTGCCTTTATACACCAGGCTATGCTTGCACTGCCCTTGTGCTCAATGACTGTGTAAAACAATACTTGCCTATAGTTCATTGTAGTTAATTGTTATTAATGGTAGTTAATTGCAGCAAGGAGTGTGACATTGCCTCCCTTACACAAATGCTGATCAGTGTTATATGAAGTTAGAACATCAAAGGTGTTCATATAATCACTACTAGTCTAACCTCCCAAACCCCTCTAGGAACCATGGTGCTGGTAGTGTCAGAATCTGGATCATAAGGACATGGGGTCAAATGCCAGTGAGCTCAAAGTTTGTCAGGTCCTATTTAGTGCAACTTTGTGGTGGGAAAAGACCCACCAGACACCAAGCCAATCTGGCTCTACCCTTGAATTATGGTCGATCCATCTCCTGCAACTGGTACATATTTGTGAGGTGACACCTCCAAAATTTGGAAATGTGGCCTTGGGGTTAACCTTATGGCTTGAAGCCATGGTGTCTTAATTAAACCAAGAGTTCAGCACACTTTTAATATTAGAGCTGCAACTGATAAATACTTTCTGTGGTCAGGTCCAGTGATGGTTGCATCTTGGTTGTATCATCAACGGATGGCTACTGCTCGGTGGTCACCTTTGACGAGGGTGAGCTTGGGGTCCTGTACACACCCAAACCTGCTCCCAGCACCTCATCAGCCACCCAGCCAGACAAGGTAACAAAAGTGAAACACTACAATGTACTTTGGGGAATTTTAGAATGCCTGGAAATAATTTAGTGAGATTGCAGAATTCACAAAACTCCTGTGGAGTTGGTTTTTTTTAACAATTAGTTAGAAAGCCAATTACATGGAGATTTTATTTAACCCTTTGGCTGTCGGTAGCGGTTGTTGCGATGATTCCTGCTGGACACGGTACAGCAGGAGATGAATCGATTATGATAATTCAAGGGTAGTGCCAGATTAGCTTGTGCCTGATGGTGTCAAGCTAATCTGGCACTACTCTCAAATTATCATAGTCGATCCATCATCAGCAGCTGGTACATAGTCATTAGATGACACCTCCGAACTTGGGGAAATGTGGCTGTGGAGTAAGTGGGTTAACCTGAAAATTTAACACATTCTACCCCAGGACTGAAATCCCCAAATTTTAAAGTTGCCCTTTGAAAGGACTGTATTACAAAATTCTAGAGACAGATCGAGCATGATAGTTCAAGGGTTATGCCAGCCTATGGGTGCCAAGCTATTCTGGCACCACCCTTGAACTATCATCCTCGATCCATGTATTGCTTTGGTGTGTTGGGGCTGAATGAGTTAATGAATTGCATTGTAATTGTCCTTTCTAAACCTGTTTCTTTCTTTGGTGGAATTTTCTTTGCATTTTAGCTTGTCTTACGAATATTATAAAACATACCACAGTGTTTATAAACTGCTTTTCTTGTATTTTGCCATTCAGGGGGTTGGAGAGCCAAGTCCTAAACCACAACCAGAAACGAGCATTGTCACTGTGCCATTGGTGTCTGAAGAACACGTGGACATTGACGCTGCTGAAAACACCAAACCCTCATTAGCACCTCCAGCTGACAACACCACCGAGGTTCAGCTCACCTCCAACATGAAAAACATTGACATCAAAGCTTCAGACTGTGCCTCCGATTCGAACAACAGTGCAGTCAAGCCTAGTGAAGGCACCGACGATGCTCCTAAACAGCCCAAGAGAATTCATTTCAAGACCATCTCTCTTTTAAACCCAAAGCCACAATAACTGATGGATTCTTGTAAGTAAGGGAAAGGTGCTTTTTGCCGATGGGGGCTCTAGATGGCCTGCGCACGGCTGTGCACATGCCAGCTAAAGCCCATGTCAGCGCTAGGACTATTGCTCGCTGGGTCAGAAACTGTTTACAAGTTTGCTTGTGCTCCAATATGGAACATGCTGGATGGAGAATTACTTGCATTGGTTTGCTAGGAAAGGTCCTTTTTGCCAACATCGGCATTATTTGGCGTGCAGTGACAGGTTGTTCTTGCAGATAGGACTTCAGCTACCTAGCACACAGCTGTGCATGGGCCAACCAAAGCCAGCATCAGCCCTATGATCTCTTGCAAGTGAGCAAAAGGCCTCTGCCAATGAGGGCTTTATTTGGCCTGCGCATGGCTGTGTGCAGGCCAGCTAAAGCTGACTTCGGCCCAAGGATCATTAGGGTCAGTCTTGGACTCAAAACTGTTTACAAGTTTTGGTTGTGCTCCATAATATGAACATACTGGATGAACAGTTACTTGTAACTTGGTAAGCTGAATTTTGGGGTATGTTGATTGGTCTTCTGCCATGTTGTGGTAAAAGCCAGCATGTCATACGATGAAATTCTGTCTTTCTCCGAAATGGACATGCTGGTTTTTGCTGAAACGGCAGGCTTATGGTAGTGTTTGTGGTGCGGTGGGGGGAGGTAAGTATCTGTGGTTGCTTGGACACCTAAGTAGGTAAAAGTCATGCATGTACAATAATATTTTAAGGTTGTATGCATCATGAGCTCAATAGCATTCAAGAACTTGTCTTGCCTGCAAATGTTGAAATTGCAATAAAAATCGTGTACAGAGGTACATGCCCTATATTTGGTGACTTCATGTTATTATGAAATGATCTTAGTGGTGTGTGATTGTGTATGTATAGGTTTGCATAAACGCACATCTGTGTTTTTGTGTGCTTGTGTGTGCTTTCAAGCATGCATGTATACTAAAGGTCAAAACGTAAGGGCCACCCCACTTTTTTGTGTCCTTGTTTATCGTCGCAAGTACGCTAATAAAATACAATGTTCTTTCGATCCAAATGGGTTAAAAGTTGACCTTAGTCCACTGTACAGGGAACAATACACAACAATTCAATTTCCACAAACGTGTCAAATGCACGTGAAACATCGTCAGTTTTTGTGAAAAGCTGTGTGATATTGGCAAGCGTACCAAAGGCAGGCAGGAGGAAAAACTCGGTAAAGTCGTGATGCACGTGCTAAAGGGGTCAGTCGTGAACACTGAGCACTTCTGTTTCGCTACAAATACCGGTAAAGTATAGGGGCATAATTGTCATTTTCCTAACCATGCCACCACGACGAAGCCTAACGCCAGTAAATCAAAACCAGGCGCTAGCATGGCTGCAGGATGGAATTTCCGGATGAGAAGTGATCTAGAGGCTGCTGGCACGATTCCAAGAAACTGTTGGGGCAGAACGACGACCCTGTTCAGGACGCCTGCACTGCACCAGCAGAAGGGAGGACAGATACCTCCGTGTGGCGGCTCTGCGCGACCGAACTGTCACATCAACCACTCTGCGACATCAACTGATGCAAGCTGCAAACATTGACGTCGGCAGAAGCACAGTCTGCCGACATCTGCGTGAAATTGGCATGGCTTCACGCAGAGCAGCAGTGAGAATACCCCTCACTCAGCTCATCGCAGAGCCCGGGTTGCCTGGCGTCGTCAACATGTGAGGTGGAACAGACTCCAGTGGACTCGGGTTCTGTTACTGATGAGTCATGGTTCACCGTGTCCTTTAATGATGGCAGGGTGAATGTCTGGAGACGCCAGGGCAAGCGATTCACAGATGGATACGTCCAAGAGGTGGATTGCTACGGAGGAGGCTCAGTCATGGTCTGGGCAGGCTTCAACAGGGAAGGCAGGACCCCCCTCCACGTCATGCGAGACACCCTGACTGGAATGCGCTATCGGGACGAGATTGTACAGCCTCTCGTCTAGCCAGCTCTCCAAGCTATAGGTGACAATGCTGTTCTGCAGGACAACAACGCTCGACCTCATCGCGCCCGTGTGGTGGATGAGTACTATGAGGATGAAGTGGCCAGCTTGTTCACCTGATCTGGCTCCCATCGAGCACCTCTGGGACGTGCTGGGGCAACATGTAGTCAGCAACCACCTGTACCCCCCACCTCAAGGCGTCCCCCAGCTGACTCGGTTCCTGCATCAAGAGTGGGAAGCGATCCCACAACATGTGCTCCGAACGCTGGTGAACTCCATGCGTCGACGCTGTATTGAATGCTTGGCTGCGAACGGTGGGTACACTCGCTACTGACTGGACCAGTCTTGTGTGATTTTTTAAATGAGGGGTGGGTAAACATTCTAACGTATTGCTGTTGTTACAATTGCTTGATTTACTCAAAACTTAAATGAAATTGTTACTGAATAAATTAGCAAAGTACTGACTCCAAGTATTGTTTACATTATTTGTGTGGTATCAGCGTGTCTGCGATAAAAAGTGGCCCTTAAATTTTGACCATTAGTATATGTGTATTTGTAACTTGTCTCTGTGAGCACGCTTTGTGTGAGTATGTAGGTGGTTGTAAGCGCACGTGTGTGTGTGTGTATGGGGGCTCAAATGAGCATTTTATTGTGTGTGTGTGATGACAATTTTAAAACAATAACTCCCAGTCCCATATCAAGCTTTTTGTCTACTGTATTGAAAATACGGTGGACTTTCCATTATGGGTTGTAGTGAAACGCATTAATAGTACTCACAAACCAGATAGGTGAGGCTAGCGCTGGCAGAATTGTCAGTACTCAAACCAAGGGGAATCACAGCGCTGGACAGACAACAGTTAGATCCCCTGCCCCCACCTATCAGGCACCCAATCGCCAGCCCACAGAGAAATACGCAGGTATAGAATAAGACAATCATTTCCATCCTCTAAAAAGGATGGATCAGGTCTCTTATATAACCCATGTCTTTCTCCGGAACTTAGGAAGTAGGCAGGAGAAACATACATACACAAACATGAAGGTGCGCTACTATATGTGGTCGGGTAAATACCCTGATTTCCCACAGTAGATGCACAGAACATTACACAACAATGTAACGATACAAATTTTGCCTCGAGTTATACGTGATACTCACAAACCAGATAGGTGAGGCTAGCGCTGGCAGAATTGTCAGTACTCAAACCAAGGGGAATCACAGCGCTGGACAGACAACAGTTAGATCCCCTGCCCCCACCTATCAGGCACCCAATCGCCAGCCCACAGAGAAATACGCAGGTACAGAATAAGACAATCATTTCCATCCTCTAAAAAGGATGGATCAGGTCTCTTATATAACCCATGTCTTTCTCCGGAACTTAGGAAGTAGGCAGGAGAAACATACATACACAATTGGGTGCCTGATAGGTGGGGGCAGGGGATCTAACTGTTGTCTGTCCAGCGCTGTGATTCCCCTTGGTTTGAGTACTGACAATTCTGCCAGCGCTAGCCTCACCTATATGGTTTGTGAGTATCACGTATAACTCGAGGCAAAATTTGTATCGTTACATTGTTGTGTAATGTTCTGTGCATCTACTGTGGGAAATCAGGGTATTTACCCGACCACATATAGTAGCGCACCTTCATGTTTGTGTATGTATGTTTCTCCTGCCTACTTCCTAAGTTCCGGAGAAAGACATGGGTTATATAAGAGACCTGATCCATCCTTTTTAGAGGATGGAAATGATTGTCTTATTCTATACCTGCGTATTTCTCTGTGGGCTGGCGATTGGGTGCCTGATAGGTGGGGGCAGGGGATCTAACTGTTGTCTGTCCAGCGCTGTGATTCCCCTTGGTTTGAGTACTGACAATTCTGCCAGCGCTAGCCTCACCTATCTGGTTTGTGAGTATCACGTATAACTCGAGGCAAAATTTGTATCGTTACATTGTTGTGTAATGTTCTGTGCATCTACTGTGGGAAATCAGGGTATTTACCCGACCACATATAGTAGCGCACCTTCATGTTTGTGTATGTATGTTTCTCCTGCCTACTTCCTAAGTTCCGGAGAAAGACATGGGTTATATAAGAGACCTGATCCATCCTTTTTAGAGGATGGAAATGATTGTCTTATTCTATACCTGCGTATTTCTCTGTGGGCTGGCGATTGGGTGCCTGATAGGTGGGGGCAGGGGATCTAACTGTTGTCTGTCCAGCGCTGTGATTCCCCTTGGTTTGAGTACTGACAATTCTGCCAGCGCTAGCCTCACCTATCTGGTTTGTGAGTATCACGTATAACTCGAGGCAAAATTTGTATCGTTACATTGTTGTGTAATGTTCTGTGCATCTACTGTGGGAAATCAGGGTATTTACCCGACCACATATAGTAGCGCACCTTCATGTTTGTGTATGTATGTTTCTCCTGCCTACTTCCTAAGTTCCGGAGAAAGACATGGGTTATATAAGAGACCTGATCCATCCTTTTTAGAGGATGGAAATGATTGTCTTATTCTATACCTGCGTATTTCTCTGTGGGCTGGCGATTGGGTGCCTGATAGGTAGGGGCAGGGGATCTAACTGTTGTCTGTCCAGCGCTGTGATTCCCCTTGGTTTGAGTACATTAATAGTACGTACATGATATGGGTGGCCAGACCTTGAACTCTGACAATGAAGATTGATATGCCAAGTGGGCAACTACTGCTTGGATAATATTCTTGGGTTTTCACAAATCTGTAAAAAATAAAATCCAAAGGAGAAAAAAATTAAGTACATGGCAGGAGCAGGGAGGTTTAAAATCATTTCCGAGTGTAAAAACTGATCAACTCTTAAAGTTATATTCCCCAGGATCAAGCATCTCAACACCCCTTTGAGTACTATCTTAGAGCTTTATGAAGTAAATACAATGCCAAATGTCAAAATTCATCATTTGGAGTGTGTATTGTTTTTGTACTCGAGTCACAAATTTATTGTCTGCATCGGCTTCATTTTGAATTTATATGCATATTTATCAGCCTATGTCACAAGGCAAAACCCGGTTGACCATCAGTGTATCACAATACTGCAGGCTATGAGGTCACCTCTATGATATACACACGTCGGTGTACACGTTTACTGATGTTCTCTGGCATCCCTTTGACGTAATTTTTCACCAGAAAGTAGAAGAAACCTTCCGTACTCGCTATGCTGTCAAAATCACAGTGCGGGTTCTGCTCGACCTGCTAGTATTTACTAGTAACCGCCGTGCCGCGTATTGCACTGAGGGTGTGCGTGTTTGAGTCCAAGGTGCCTTGTTTGAGCTTTGATCCTTTACCCCTCAGAAACACGCACCGTCTTCCATCACTGACATATATATTTATACCGACATTCTGCACTGCAGTCAATTTCATGTCTCACACGTCGAGGTCTCCGTAAAACATCATTAGAAACGAAAAATACACCCTCGCAGCAGAAACACTACCTCTCTGAATCGAGTGAATGAGAGCTGGCACAGACAAAAACATGTTACGACCAGCGACGTGCAACTTTGACACACACCATAGTTGTCAGATCTCTGCGGCATAAAATGTAATAACTAGCTCGTAACCATATAATAAAACAGGTTTAAAATCTTGCAAAATCAGTAAGAGATACTGAAGCGAATGAAATCTGAAAATCACTAGCGTTCACGGAACTAAAGGAAGATTGACAAAGACCGTACTGTAGGATTACTTGCTGATTCAGCAGGAAAGTGACAAATTCCGGTTGGGTGGTCAAGCCAAGCTCTTGCTTTACACGTTGCCACATGTCCATATGTCAGTTCTATTTAGGTGTATCTTGTCTCTATTCCTCTTTCTTCTCTTCCCCCCCCCCCCCCCCACCCCCCCCCCCCCCCCCCCACCCGGGTCTGCCCTGGGGGACTTGGGCGGGATTAACTACTTTTTAGTTCCCAGGGTCACCCTGGTCAGCCCCACAGGGTGGGTTTTCCTCTCTATTCTGGGGCATGAGTTTCTGTCTACCCGTGGTCCATTCACCTGTATTTTTCCTATTTTAAACTCTCCCTACTGTCTGCGCTGCCTGTAGCTCTTGATATTGGATGTGTGTTGCTAAATGGTCTTGGCTTTGTTTAGGCCCATATCGTAGGTTTATTTAACGTATTGGACCGGCTGGCGACATACATTCAATATTCTGTTTAGTTTTGTTTTTTTTACAGGCAGTGCAGGCACGTCCTGAGAAAGCCTTGTTGCTGTCGGGACGTTAAGCAATGTACACAATCAATCTTTCCTCTCTTCCGCAATTACCGAGTCTGTCAGTGTCGGCGCGACTCGATACTTCCTTTTTTTCTTCGCTGTTCGTCCGCCATCTTGTCTCTGATTGGTTATAATTATGCAGATGACCTAAGGTCATATAGAATAGTTAAGATGTCGGCTACCATCGCCTATCACAAGCAATCTTTCCTGGGATCCTAGGAAAGATTCCGGTGGGCCTCTTTTCACTTTGAACGGACCAAAGAAAGCATTTGGTGGGACAATAGGTTGCTCACTGTCTAAGTGGGTATGTATAATGAATCCCAGTAAAAGCTTTTTGCGAACTGAAGCCTTAAAAAAGGTCTGATGTGCCCCTTGAAGAGCATTTATCAAAGGTGGGTGGTAGTCATGTCTTCATAAGCATACAGAGTAGCCCACAAACAGACAATTAAAGACGTTTATGGCTTATTAATGGGTAGACCATCGAAAGCTGATCATGTCATCATTGTGCATGACTTCTATTTGTGGGTGCGGGTGTGGCTGGCCAAACCAATCATGGAGCCACACCTGCGAGGGCAATGGGGGCACTGAAACGTAGCTGTGGGGTGAGTCGAAGCTGTCTTTCTGCGAGCTCTGGCACTTGTGATCTTTTCGCGCTGATTGTGTTTAAAGAGCGTGCAGGCTTTCCTGGTGGCGGAACACCAGCCAGATCTGTCTTGCGCTTGCGCTTGAAGTTCCTTTACCGCGAAGACGCAGTACTTGAGGCTGTTTTTTATGCAGTCTTTGAAGCATTTCTTTGGCTGTCCTTGCTTCCTGTGGCCTTTTGAGAGTGCGCCATGCAGGAGTTGGCGTGGCATGCGAGAGTCATCCATGCATATGACATGACCTGTCCAGCGAAGTTGTGTCTTTAAGCACGTCTTTGGCAGACTCCATCACCATCCCCTTGAACTGGATCCACATTTCAGTTGGATTGCCAGTCAATGGTCCATGGGCAGTTAGCAGGTCAGCAAGGTGGGACTGGAAGTTTTCCTTGACGTCCGGGCGCTTCAGCTTGGCCAGGTTGAATGAAGGTCGGGTGAGCTTCGGCCTCTTCCTGTGTGCTGGTGCAATGGGCAGGTTGAGGACAGACCGCACAGCCGATGGTCGGTCTAGCACTCGGCTCCTCTCATGGCTCTGGTGATTCTGACCTCGCGAATATCCCGCTGGTGGACAATGACATAGTCTATGAGATGCCACTGCTTGGACCTGGGATGCATCCATGTTGTCTTGTACTTACTAGTCAGACTGAAGAGGGTGTTGGTGATGGCGAGTCCATTCTCAGCGCACAATGTCAGCAGCAGCAGGCCATTGCTGTTCATCTTGCCCAACCCGTGTGGGCCCATCACTCCTTCCCTGCAGTCACATTCGCGCCCAACTCGAGCATTGAGGTCACCAAGTATGATGAGTTTGTCACTTGCAGAGTGGACTTAAGGAGGGAGTCGAGGCTCTCATAGAACGCCTCCTTGTCGTCATCGGTGCTGGTGAGTGTGGGAGCATGGGTACTGATGATAGTGACATGTCGGGTATGGGAGATGGGGAAATGGAGCTTCATCACTCGTTCGCTGATGCCGGTGGGAAGAGAAGGCAACTGTCGGAGGAGCGTGGTGCGGATGGCGAAGCCAACTCCACGTATCCTGTCCTCGTTCTCAGCTTTCCCCTTCCCGAAAAAGGTGTACCTACCCTCAGGTTCACAGATCGATCCTTCATCAGCAAATCTGGTTTCACCAAGAGCTGCAATGTCGATCTTGTATATCGCCAGCTCCCCTGCTATGAGGGCTGTTCGTCTGTGCGGTCTCTACGTCTGATCTCTGTCCAACAGGGTTCTACGCTCCACGTACCGAAAATAAGTTTCTTTCTTTGTTTTTCTTTTCGACTGCATAAAAGGGTCAAACCGCCAGCCGCGGTAAGCTGACCAGTTTGGTGTAGGGCAAGCAATGTTTGGAACACCTTTTCTAGTTCCCTCCCTTACTAGAGTGAGTAGTGCTGTCCTGAAGAGGGCTGCTCAGTCACCTGGGATGCTGCTGAACTTCCCTGCTGCCCCTGGTACAGGGAAGAGCAACCACTGGTCCACAGGCCGCCTAGGTGCAGGTTCAGAGCTACGACTCCCAGTATTAACCTCTACCTGTCGGTTCGCCCATTCCCCATCACCGCAGGGCTTCTGGAGGAGGCAGAAGAAAAAAGAAGATGAAGAAACAGATTTCGTGAAGATCCATGCACAAACCCTGCGCGTGAAGGAGATTTTGGTGGAGAAGCTGTTGCGCTGGAGCAACCCCACCCTTGCGGCCGCAGAAATCAGAGTCCAGTGGCACAATGCGACGTTACAACTGGTAACTTCCTTGGCTGCAGTGGATGGCCATGTCTCCTGTGCTCTGACACGCCCTTTGCACTCCACAGTGCACTGCTGTCCCGCCTTCTTTGCCGTTGAACCGTAGATTGAGTTTCCTCCGCCCAGTCGGCCAGTGACAGACTTTACATGCTAGGACGAGCAAATCCTGCCTCACCAAGGGTTTGAAACCCCCGGTTTCCCCTCACTTGGTTTAGCCAGCCAGTCGAAGCTGTTGCCTGTGGTGTGGCCACTGCGCATGCTGCAGCTATGTGGAGCCACAAGTGAGAGTTGAGTGTCAAAGTGGGGATCTATACTGGTGGACTACTCTCTAACCTTCAAGAGACGACTTGTCCCCCATTATAGGTGAACCCCCCCCCCCCCTCCTCCTTGAATATTCCAGACACCACTAATGTAATTACTTACTTACTTACGCCTGTCACCCCTACCCGGGTATAGGCCGTCGACGAGAGACCTCCAGCAACTCCTGTCCTGTGCTTCTCCTTCGATTCTACTCCAGGTGGTTCCCAGTCTCTTGATGTCTGCTTGGAGGTCTCGACGCCAGGAGTTTCTTGGCCTACCTCTTTTCCTCTTTCCCTGGGGGTTCCATGACAATGCCTGCCTAGTGATACTGGAAGCTGGCTTTCTCAGACTGTGACCGATCCATCCCCATCCACTAATGTAATACTGTTCCACTAATAACTAATTCATTTACACTAGAAAAATGCCCGAAATGAATTTTTTTTTTTTTTTATATACTCGTGATGTATGAAAGAAGGGATCGTCGTAAAACGTAAAAGACAAAATTAGATTTTAGTGATTCGTGTAAACGTCCTGGTTCAAATTATTTCGTGAAACTTGAAAATTTTCTGTCAGTCTGTAAATTTTGGTTGAAAACGTCATGCATGAACACCCACATTCCTCTCCTTAACAAAAGCCGGAAGTTACTGGATGAGAGTGGTACCTGGTCTCTTCATTGTCTCATCCATCATGAAAACGTGAAATCTTTTTTTGGTGGGGATTCGTGAATGGCAAAAGAAATCGTGAATCCGCGATGTTACCCCCCCCCCCCCCCCCCCCCCCCTCCCCACAATGCTTCGAACATGAATAAAGCGATACATCTTAGTCGGCACGCTGCGTCATCGTGGATACAAGCACATTAACAGTGGCTCAACACAAAACGACCAGAGAATTTAAGTCTTAGGAAGTTTATCAATGACAATCAAATGCCGTCATTTGATTTTAACACAGCTACGACATTAATTCACATTGCACTAAATCATAGTGTTTATTTTGGAAAAAAGGAACACTGCATCACATCGCG
Organism: Semisulcospira habei; assembly: GCA_036245525.1. NCBI lineage: Eukaryota > Metazoa > Mollusca > Gastropoda > Semisulcospiridae > Semisulcospira > Semisulcospira habei. The sequence continues at coordinate 160,529,776 of BTPG01000006.1, read as the reverse complement.
CATGCTCATTTGATCCGGACTCGTCGGCCATTTTCTCCGAACGTTGCTCAGATTCGTAATATCTCTGTAATGGAATTCATTGGCTTGTTGAGTTAAGACTTCGCCATAGGTCGTTAGTAAGATAGTTCTCCGACACCGTCAGGTGTTTGTAAAAGATCGGCGCTTTGAGTGAAACGAACAAACTGATCTTCTGTGCGGAGGTAAGAGACGCCATGTTATGTTTCTTTCCTCCGGCTTTGAAGATTGTCCTACGAACTCTTCAGTCGAAAGTTCTACCTCCGTAGCTTCTTTCGATTTACGGAAGACAATCATATCACAGTCATTTGTTTTGTTTTAGGAACGCACGCTTTTCTCAAGTTATATTTTGTTTAGACTCGGCTGCAAGCGATCACTATTTCTTTCCAAGATGGCGATGGCAACAGTTGCAGATCTAAGACGCAACCTTGCTTGCAACCGCCGTCCTTCGTTTTCATCTTGTGGTGTTCGTTGTCGGAAGTTAGGTCCATACAAGAATTATATACTAGTACAACAGATGAACTATGCTATAGTTCTTATTATTTTTATATTTCTGTGGAGGACCCATTTGCCCGAACAAGTGAACCACAGTGGGTTAATATTACTATTTATTAAAACAACTTGACACTCTTCTTGTCCTTTCTGTCAGCGTGAACATGAACGGCTGAAATATTAAGAATTTACACTGAATCCATTATTGCTTCTCCCCCCCCCTCCCCCCCCCCCCCCCCCCCCCCCCCCCCCCCCGTTTAAAACCCTGAGCAGCAAACGTACTTTTTCGGGAGTCACGAGGTGGCAGGCTCAAAGTCAAAGTGCGTTAACATTTTTAGTTTATTCTCACTCTCAGAAGAAGAAGAATATTAATTCTCTCTCTCTCATTGAAAATTTCAGATGAAACGATAGAACCCTTAGGTTAGTTGCATAATGGAAACTCCATTATGGTGAACTGAACACTTTTAAAAAAATGATAACTGTCTTTCTTTGGTCTTTTTTTTAGACAATGCGTGGAACTCGCAGAAACACAGAAGGCACTGATGGAAAAGTATCAACGACAGGTAACTATAAGTTGACAATTGATGATGTGAAGTCAAACTGTTTTTGGAGATTTTGCTGAGTTGTATTAATGAACATGATGATGATGTGTATGATGTACGTGTTTTGATGTAAAGTTATAAGTGAATGAGCACCCAGATCACCCGGGCTTTGTACTGGGAATCCAGTTGAGATGGCGAATGATCTGAATCGGTTTTACTCATGTTTCGATGGCAGGAACCTTAGTGCTAACTGTGATGACTTGTGCCAGTCTATTGTGCCTGAACCCTTTGTCAGTTACTGAGGAGGAGGTAGTGAACATCTTTTCTAAGCTAAGTGCATACAAAACACCTGGACCAGATGGGTTAGGAGGAAAAGTATAGCCTTCGTGAATGTGACGTCAGTCAGTCCCAAAACTCCTTGCGCGACGCCATGACGGCAAGGTGAGAAACTGAAAGTACACTGTCGAGTCGTTTATAATCGTCGAATCTGCCATCGAAAATGCCTGAGAAAGGTGCGCGTTGCTGCGTTAAAGATTGTTTTATGAGTTCACATAACACAGCTGGAGCCAGAATCAATGAAAATGTTAATTTTTTTCGCATTCCTAAAGTTAAAACAAACCAAGGATCGCAAATGAAAGATTTGACAAGTAGGAGAAGGTTGGCTTGGGTATCCGCTATCAACTTGGAGAGGATCACTTTCTCGCATTCTTCAGATTCAGAAGGATGTCGTGTTTGCTCAAGACATTTTCACGCTGGTAACGCTCATTTCAACTTACTTTTATTAATTATTTCTGTTATCTGTCAGTTTTATTAAGAGTTTTCCAAAAGACTTCTCTTTTCCCTACACAGACGTGGGCTGAAAACATTGACGATTTCGTCATTTTCTTCTTGTCATTTGTGCATTTGTTATTTTTGGCAGATGATAAAAAGAGCACTGAATTTGGAAATAATTTGTATAAAAGCCTTAGTAGTTTTGTTCTGTTGGTGGCTGTGTGTTATACATTTTGTCATGTGCTCAGAGCTGACTTTGACGACAGTCTTGTCACAGGCTGGTGGCGAAAACATTCTAAGGCTGTGGACCCATCCATCCGTAAACTGCATATGAGCCTCCAAACTTTTGTAAGATCTGAACTGTTCAAGAGTGTAGGCACTAATGCCACACACCAGATAGCTTGTGAGACTTGGAAAATCCAAAGGAGGAATTGCACTGTAGTCCTCTGTCCAGGCGGATTCTGTGCAGTCGTAGGGGTCAAAACCATTCAAAAATTGAATTTTTTCTTCGTACCGAACCCTATGTTCACTGTCCAGTCAATCAATATATTTTCTAGTATCCCTTCCCTTCACTTTTTCCATTTTTTAAAACAGAAAAATACGCTCTGTTTACTCTCTCTGCTGTAAAAGGAAGTACGTCAACCTTTGCAACATGGCGGACGCATTGACAATGATCACGTGACGCACGAAGCCTATTGAAACTGCAATCCTTGTCTCCTCCTTTGTTATATCACGGTTAGACTACAGTAACTCCCTCCTTTCCAGCCTGCCTAAAACCCAGCTAGATAAACTGCAGAGAGTGCAAAACAGTCGGCCCGTTTAGTTCTGTGCGGGTGTAAGCGTGACCATATCTGCCCTGCCCGTGAAAAACTCCATTGGCTGCCCATACAAGAACGCATTCTGTATAAACTGTCCTGCATGTGCTTCAACTCTAATATCAACCTGACTTCTCCTGCTTATATCTCTGACTTACTCAATCTGTATACTCCCACTCGCACCCTCCGCTCTTCCTCTGATAAACGTAAATTTTGCCTTCAAGTTCAAGATTTCAAATGTAAAACATGTGGCGGTCGTGCCTTCTCCCATCTTGACCCCGCCACTTGGAACAGCCTCCCCGCCCGGGTCCGTAACTGTCAAACCCCCACCCGGGTCTGCCCTGGGGGACTTGGGTGGGGTTAGGTATTTTTTAGTTCCCAGGGTCACCCTGGTCAGCCCCACAGGGTGGGTTTTTCTCTCTATTCTGGGGCATGTATTTCTGTCTACCCTTTGTCCATTCACCTGTATTTGCCTTTTTAAAACTCTCCCTACTGTCTGCACTGCCTGTAGCTCTTGATATTGGATGTGTGTTGCTAAATGGTCTTAGCTTTATTTAGGCCCCATGTGTTAGGTTTATTTAATGTATTTGACCGGCTGGCAACATACATTCAATGTTCTGTTTATTTTTTTTTTTTTTCACAAGCAGTGCAGGCAAGTCCTGAGAAAGCCTTGTTGCTGTCGGGACGTTAAGCAATGTACAATCAATCAATCAATCGTAACTGTCAAACGCTCTCCTCATTTAAATCACTTCTCAAAACCCACCTCTACAATGCTGCCTTTTACTAGTTCATTTCCCCTGGTTTAACAATTCATCACCACGGTCACGTATGTGTGTGTGTGTGCATGTTAGTTGTTAGTTGTTACTTGATTTTGTTAGCCATTTCATTGTATCAGTGCTTAGAGCTACTTTTACTCTTTAGAATAAGTGCTTAACAAATCTCCTTTATTATTATTAGTAGTAGTAGTAGTAAAACCTGTGCAAGTCAATTGGGAAAGATGTTCACTACAATCTTTCAGTTCCTGCTTGATCTTCATACTGTCCCAACTGCTTGGAAATCATCAATCATTGTTCTGACTCCTAAAAAAAAACCCAATGCTTGTGAATTCAACGATTTCCGCCCAGTTGCATTGACTTCTATTCTGTCAAAATGTATGGAAAAGGTGGTGCAGAGGCATCTGTTAAATGTTGTTGCCGAACTACTGGATCCACTCCAATTTGCTTACAAAAATCATAAGGGTATGGAAGATGCGTGGCTTACTCTGTACAATCTTGTTTTTCAACATCTTGAAAATTCAAAAGCACACATGAGAATTCTTTTTATTGACTTTTCTAATGCTTTTAATGCTGTTGAACCACTGATGCTTTAGCAGCGTATGATGGACTTTCATGTGAACACAAGCATTATTCTGTGGGTGCGAGACTTTTTGAAGGACAGGCCGCAATGTGTAAATGTACATGGCAGTCTGTCTGACCAAATGGTGTTAAATTCGGGCTGCCCTCAAGGTTGTGTTCTCTCTCCTACATTGTTTTCTATACACAGACCATGCGTTGTCATACTGCCACTTCTCTTCTCTAAAAGTTCTCCCACGACCTGGCTCTTGTACACCTGCTCCAAAAAGAAGACAGTCTGGCTGAGTACTTTGCACAGATAGCTGTATTAGAGTCATGGTGCAAAGACAGTTTTCTGGATATGAATACATGTACAGAAAATCAAGGAGCTCGTCATTGATAGGAAAGTTGATGATATTTTTGTACCTGTCTCAATTAATAATCAACCTGTAGAAGTGGTCACTGCTTGGCACAGTTGTGGATAGTAGGCTGTTGTTTACTGGAAACACTGATCTGATTATGGAAAAAGCAAACCAACGTCTGTACCTTCTTAGGAGACTGAGAAGTTTTGATGCCAGTTCCAAGGTTTTAGAATCGTTTATAGAAGCCTGATTGAAAGCATACTGACTTTTAACATCACTGTTTGGTATGGCAACCTCAATATGAAAAACAGGGGCAGACTGTCACGTATCGTCGGAACAGCTGGGAAGATCATTGGCCTATAGTCCAGTCGTAGGTAGGGCCTAACTTGCATTGTCGGAAGTACAAAATGTTTTAATGGATCCTGAATGATTTTGGGGTGCTGAATTCGAATCCGTTGTATGCCACACTGTACATATTGAGCATCTTTCTGTATAAAGCAAAATCCAAGATGGTCACCAGGAAAATTGACAAGAAAATTCTTTTGAAATGGCCAGTTTTGTTAGATTATGTCCAAAGAAATGTAGTAAATATAGATTTTCTACATAGAGTCAGGGAACGGATTGCGGGGAGGAGGGGGTGAAAGGTGGGGGGGGGGGGGGGGGGGGGGGCAGAGGTTCCGAGCTCCGGAACTCCCATCCGTTTGGCTTAACTGAAGAGAAGAAAGACTCCGATGTAAGAGAGTTTGCCTCATGTCTTGCTAGTGTGCACATTTCCCCTTTGAGATACTAACCCCCTCCTGCCACCCCCCGTCCCCCACCCTCCTCACATTTTTGGCCCACGTGTGAAGCAAAAGTGAGTATGTTTAGGGCCAGTGGTCGTCTGTCGTCCGTCCGCTGTCGTCCGCCATCTGTGGTAAACTTTAACGTTGGCATTTTCTCGGAGACTATTCAAGCCACATTCTTCAAACTTGGCCCAAGGATACTTTGTGGTAAGACCTTTCTAAACATACCAATTTGAGTGACCTCTCACAAAAGTTAAGGTCACAGGGGATCAGGAAATAGGTAAAAAATAGCTATATTTTGACATAATTTATTTTTTCTCAAATACTATTCACAACTTCAAACCCAAACTTGATACAAAGATACCTGATGGTAAGACTTTTTTATGCATACTAATTTGGTTGATTCCTCGGAAAGGTCAAGGGTTACAAGAGCTGAGGAAATACGTGAAAAATAGCCACATTTTGATGAAAGATGTTTTTTTCTCAAATACTATTCACAACTTCAAACCCAAACTTGGTACGGAGATACCTGATGGTAAGACCTATCTACGCATACTAATTTGAATGACCCCTCAGAAAGGTCAAGGGTCACAAGGGCTGAGGAAATAGGTCTGAAATAGCTATATTCACAACTTTAAACCCAAACTTGCTACAGAGATACCTGATAAGAAGACCTTTCTGTGCACACTAATTTGGTTGATCCCTTGGAAAGGTCAAGGGTCACGAGAGTTCAGAAAATAGGTCTAAAATAGCCATATTTTGACAAAAGATGTTTTTTCTCAAATACTATTCACAACTTTAAACCCCAATTTGGTACAGAGATACCTGATGGCAAGACCTATCTATGCATACTAATTTGGATGACCCATTGGAAAGGTCAAGGGTCATAAGAGGCTGGCAAATGTATGTAAAATGCTGATTTTTGATAAACTTGTAGGTATTCCCAAATGTTTGCAAATTTTTCAACCAAATTTGGTACAAAGATAGCTGATGATAAGACCTTCCTATGCATACTAAGTTAGTCGACTCATCACAAAGGTCAAGGGTCACGGGGGCTTGACAGATGTGTGAAAAATGCTTACATTTTCAGAAAACCTGGATTTTGCTGCTGCAGAAGCAAGCCCTTGTCACAAAGGTCACACATTAGTAAATCGGTCATTGAATACAAGTGAGCCATAATGGCTTTGCCTTTCTTGTTTATTTTTCCCTCCATGTTTTTTGTTTGAGATTCCGAGTGCTCAGACAATCTGATTTCTTATCAGGGCGGTTTCTGTTTAAAGTCCTAAACAAAAACGTGGCCGCCCCCCCCACCCCACCCGCTGTGAGGAAACATATCCGCCCCTGCAAGCTTAAAAGTGGCATTATTTGGATGTTTTTATCTTGAATGCTGACAGTCTTCTGTTGTGAATGGTGGCTTTTGCTGTGTATTAATTCGCATTTACTTCACTCTGATTCTTTCACATCTAGTCAGGGATTACGACTTTGAAAGGATTATTGCAATTATCACACCATTTACACGGGCACGTGTAGAACTTGGTGCAGGTCAGGTAAAGCCGCCGTATACTTTGTATGTAACTACAGAGCTGGAACTGGTCTTGCAGCTGCAGTCCATGAGTTTCAAACTGAATCGGCTGCAACCTACTGATTTTGCATTGTACATGTATTTGGCTTATTATTGCATCTTGAATCCACATTCAGACTGGGACTGATGGAGATGGAGAGCTTGCCGCGTTCCAAAACACACATGATAGTGAGCACATAGTAGTAGTGGGTTTCACATCTGGGCTCTGTCTCCTGCTGTCTTCCATATGGAGATATTTGCCCTCATACTCTGCCAAGTTTGTGCTGGCCTACTGGTCGTAGAATAAGTATTTCTTGCCTCGTGGTCATCAAAGGACTGAAGCTTCTTGGAGGCTGTCGGCTGACGATGTTGTGTCACAACTCGTCACAGAGTGTGCAGCGAGTATATTGGGCATGACCTTTGCGTGATGTTTTAAATCATTTGTGCTGTTTAATCGGTAATGATCTTTGTTCCTTAGCAACAGATAAGATTGTATGCTTGCTTGGGCAGTGGTGTTCTTCCAGTAGGCTGTAGATGCCTTGCTGACCTATTGACGGGCAACACAGTTTAATGCTGTTTTGGTAGTACCAGGCAAAATACATGTGCAGAATATGCGCTGTTTCAGTGTACCTCATCATGATCGTTGTGACAGCAGCAATGACAAAGTACGACATTCTGGCTGGTGTGTTAACAGGAGCTATATTATTAGTTGTTTAGATCCGTGACGAAATTATGGCTTTGGTCACATCGAGACGTCGATAAAACATTCTGATTACATCTCCTTGCCTAAAACAATGACGTAGTGTCAGGGACTTCTACACAACCTTCCCATCATGACGGCCTGATTTTTGTCCAGTCCAGAGAATTTCACTGGTATCGACAATGACAACTTCTGGCGAATCCTAGCTTCGTAGTTCATACAGACCTTGCAACTTGTTCTTCAGCAGAGATCTGGCTGTTGTCTGCATTGATCTTCCTCCAACCGAACTGTTATCTGCACAGATGACGTGTTGTTCACTTTCGTGTTGATCTTGCTGTGAAAATCAGCAGTCCACTGTTTCTCAGACTGTATTGTGAATATTGACAGCAGTGTCACTCATGACACACCCGGAGCAGACGCTGACCAGTCTTGTTGCAGTTGGGTTGCTGGTCACAAAGACACCCATGCAGATGGGGAGCACCTCTCTTATCTTAGCCCAGTCCTCAGCATCTTCCTTAACAAGGCTTCTTGTGCTTTTTTGGGGGGAACAGCGACGATGTTCTGGACCTCCGATGTCATGCCTGATTTGAAAGCTGATGCTGCGAGATTATATCCATATGGCAAATGTGAGCTCGTTCAGAGTCGAACCAGTCATGCCTGATGGTCCATGACCATAACATGCATGTTGTTTCATTGTACTGGTCTAATCACATGCCATTCTAAAGGCCAGCTTGGTGCCACATGACGTACAGTTTTGTACCCACAGTTTTGCAGTCTTGCTCTTGTGTGTTGAAAACCTGTTCCAGCAGCGGCTGGCCGTTTGTGAACACAATCCATTTCTGGTTGGCCTTGTCTGTAAATGCATATGGTCCAGAACCGACAGCTGAAAGTACTTGGACACCAATCCTGGTATGCTTATTAAGGATAAAAGTGTGAAGTACTCACTGAATGAGTACTATTCAGTTGGCTTAGGCTGTATGTTACTATATGGTCAAGAGTACGACTGGGTGTCCAAATGGTGTGACAAGCACCCTGCATTTTCAAAAGCAAAATAATTTTTATATTTCATATAAATCTGATGTACCTTTGCATACATAAACATTGATACTAAGTAAAATTTGTATGTTATTTGCAGTTTGGTTGTTATTGAACTTTAACGTTTAAAGTTTGAACATAACATTTACACAATGTCACACATTAACAATTTGCAACAAGCACAAGCTGTAAAAAAAATTTTTTGCATTTGTATGTTTCAACATATGTTCCCCATCCAGAATAAATGGTATGTCTATAAATAAAGTGTGTTAGTGGAAAATGCAACCTTTTACTAGTTTTACACCATAAAAACTGTTTGAACATAACTTTACACCATTATTTCCAAAAGACACTAATTTTTAATTCTACTTGAAGAACTAATTTTAAAATGTTATACTAAATGCACAGAAACAAGTCTCTAATTTAATTTAAGTGCAAAAGCCAATTGAAAAAAAAAATGATTACATAGTTCTGAATACTGACAAAATCGTTCCAATACACCTTCACTGCAATGTTATTCTCATTTTTTATCTAATGCAATCAAATACAGCTTCTGTACGCCAAAAATGACTACACTAGATGACTTTTATCTGCTGTTAACTATTCCAATAGAAAAAAAGCCAATTTTTACAAACAGAGCCAAGTTTTGGCACAAATTAAATTACATTCACAAGATTGAACATAACTTTACACCTTTACCAAAAATATTTTTGGTCTCACAAGGGCAAATCACAAACTCTTGGGGAAAAATAAGTATGCATACCAATCCCACTAACAAGCACAGCCATTATATCAAACTAGTGATGTTAACATGATTTTCAAAAAGGGCTGTTGCAACATTTCAAGTGTTTGTACATAACTTTACACCTTCTGACTTGCACACGGGCAAGCAGTGTGCATACTATACTGGTAAAATTTCATCTTTTAGTCCATCATAATTACATAAACAGTAGCAAAAAGACAGAAACCAGGATGCATGAACATAACTTTACATGGTCACATTCACACGTTTGCCTTGTAACTTGACAAGTAGAATTATTTAGAAATTTGTTGATTGCCTGTAGTGTACAAAAGAAGAATGACGTGTGCACTAACATGATTTCATGACAAAAACATGAAATAGAAAGGTACAAAATAATGATATGGCGTGTTAGAACATAACACGACGACACAGGACCATTTTCTAAAGCACAAAAGTAAAGGTGCAGAATTATGAAATGCAGATGTGAAAGTTGTTTGTGATGATAAATATTAAGATAGTGCACACATAAAGGTTAATGCACAAATTTCAATGCACAATGGAAAATGTAATCATCGTTGCATGAACGTAACATAACACGACGTAGAGTTATGTTCATGAGGAATAGCTGTGACATTATCTTTTTTTGCAGTCAGTAAAATTTTATAGGTCTTGAAATTAATATTTTATAGATTTACCTGGTTATCTTACCCTATTTTTTTGCAGGACAGCCAAAGAAATGAAATTGGTGTTTGTTCATAACTCTACACAGTTCATGTGATGTACTGATGGTGTAAAGTTATGTACAAACAAAAACAAAGAAATGTTTATCCTAAAATGTATCACATGCTTTATTATTATAAAAAAGTAAACAGCATCTTTTCAGATATTGGTACATTTTTATATAAAGTGATTCTTGTGATTGTAGGCGATAAATGTTTGAACGTAACTTTACATCCCACAAAGTTGTCAAGTTATGTTCACGAGGAAAAATTGAAAAGAGTATCAAATGTGTTGTGTACAAGCATGTGCATAACTATTTTTAAGTGTTGGTATCTTCTACTATATGATTTGCAACAAAATATACCCTTCAACAAAAAAAATGTGCGTACTGGTTTGAACATAACATTTACACGCTAGCACGCAAAAATAAAATACAATAAAATTATTTCAACTGAACAAAATTAGGTATTTTGGGGTATACAAAGATCTTGTCTAAATAAGCATAGTCCTAATATAGTTTTATTGCAAAATAAGTGAAAAAAAAAAAAAGATATATCTATAAAGTTTGCTAGAGTGCTTGAACATAACAATTTACACCCAAAATTTGGACGCATACTGTAAACCTCGTAAAGCATTTCTTTCATCCATCACCCATGCATCCTCTTCAAAACCTTGATATAAATCACTACACCAGTTGTCTTCAGCAAAAACAACAGATTAGTAGAGATAAATGAGTGCCTAGACACTACTAGACTGTTTGAACATAACTCAACATTTACACCAATCTGAGTATAAATCTTCAAAACTGGATAATTTGATTTTCCATGTAAGAACCACAAACCTTTCATTATAAAAACAAAGTACATACTCTACTCTACAAAATAACATATCAGTTTTAATAATTGAACATTTTTCAAAATCTGTTATAGTAGTATGATTTCTGTTGACAAAATTTACAACAGGCTCAAGCAGGCTCATATATTATGGTGAATTATGCAAAAGCAACTCACACTAGAAAATCATCAACTCAATGGTAATTTAAGCCAACATTGCACACATCTTGTGACAGTGACAATGATTTTATCACAGTGCAGCATGCCTTTGAAAATCTGAGTTCCATGGAGCATGTGTAAAATGTGTCAGATTTTGTTCTCAAGTTATAATTTGGATTTGGTCAAGCAAACTGTGATAATGTCCCAATTTTTCTGTGGTCACCCATAAATCAAATATCACTGGAAACCTTATCCATTTCCCTATTACATGATGTATGCCTTAGTTTGATCTGACCACTTCTGATAATTTTGTAGCAGGTTTTGTGAGGGAGGGTGTAGATTTTGCCACTAGACGCCCAGTCGTACTCTTGACCATATGCCGAACACACGCGCGTACACACACACACACACACACACACACACACCCTAGCGTATATGCTATACTAAACACACTAATCACACACACATACACATAGAGAGAGAGAGAGAGGTATGGGGGTGGGGGAAGAACTGAAATTATCAAACCTTTTGACAAAAATCAAAGTGGCTCTCTTCATACTGGATGGCTAGCACTTAGTTTAGGGAATATATATACAGGAAACGTCGGATATAACAAATTGCCAAGGGACCCAAAGTGTTGTTGTTATTCCGAAGTTTGTTATAAGTAAAGTAATTTACAGTAGGCTACCTAGAGGGCTGTCGGGACCTCTGAAAAAGTGTTGTTATATATTCGACTTTTTTGGTCCGACCTATATAGTTATAAGCGAAGTAGACTGTATGGCGTATGTTCACTAAAGCTGCTAAGGCAGTGCTTGTCAGGTGCAATGTTGACTTAGCATTGTCTGCTATAATCATCATCCAATCGTTGTTAATGACCTCTGTCAACGCATGTAGTGGTGTCAGACAAGGCCTGTTATTGTTTGGGGGGACTTCCTTCCAAAAGGCAAATTTCTGTTGTGCTTTGACTCAAACAGACAGTAAAGTTGTATTGTAATTTGTATTGTAATTATACAGAAGCATTTAATTTATTGAGCCCTAAGTAAGATATATATAACATATAACATTGGGATATGTGGTAAAGCTTTCTGCAGGTGATAAAACTAAACCCTGATTTAACATCTGTCGAGTGTTTCAACTGCAGTAGTTCACAATACTTTGGAGGGACAGCGACTATGATTTTTTTTTTTTTTTTTTTTTTTTAACAGTGGTGACAGTTTGGTTAAGAAAATCATTTTTGATCTTGCTGTTGCTAATCAAATTTAATATAACTCACAAGGAATGACATGCTATATTAAAAAACAAAAAGAAAACACACACAAAAAACACCCCAAAACACACACACACACAAAACAAGTGCACACAAGCACACACACACCACATGTAGCATGCAATAATTGCGTTCTGTATGAGCAGGAGATTTACTCTAATGCATTTTAAGTAGAGCTAGGGAGGTGAAAATAGTATACTGTGTACTGTAGCTTGCAGTGAAAATATTAAGACAGACATTAGTTATTTGAAGAGACTGGTTCTAAAAGATGAAATTTGTCTTGTAGAGTTCGATTCTATTTCTAAGTTGGGTCACAGTGGTGGATTGCCTTGATTTGGAGTATGTTGATGTTGGGAAGGGAAACAGTTTCTTAATATGAACAGGTTGTTTGTTATTCAATGCTTTGAACATCATTATTTCCTTATAGTACATTGACCCATTCAGCCCTGACGCACTACAGCAGGAGATGGGTCGACCATGATAATTCAAGGGTAGTGCCAGATTAGCTTGGTGCCTGTCGGCGCTAATCTGGCACTGCCCTTGAATTACCATGGTCAATCCATCTCCTGCAACAGGTGCATAGTCAGATGATGCCTCCAAAATTTGGAAAATACGTGCACCAGGCTGAATGAGTTAAATGACTTTACAGGGAGCAACAGTGAGCCATCTCCATCAAAGATGAACAGTCAAATGCAGCCACATGAGTCGCCAACTAATACAGATGGTGAGGATCTCACATCACCTCAGAGAAAGAGAGGCAGGCCCAAGAGAAACCAGGCGGATGATGAGCAGTCTGTCTTGGATATTGAGGATGTCACTTCACCACCACAGATTGAGCCAAGGAAGAGAGGAAGACCCAGGAAAAACCAAGGCAGTGATGAATCTACTGGCGAAGAAGAGACGATTGGTTTGATTATGACAGTTGAAGGTAGTTCTACATATAATGCAAAACTGACAGAGCAAGGGAAAGGCCAGCCATCTTCTACTATTATTCCAAGGAGACAGAAATCTGGTCAGATGCGTGCTGATGCTCTTGACCGGAGGGGGAATTCATTAGTTAATCCCAGAGGCGAAGGTATGAGTTTGATTTCATTTGCGAAGTGAAGTGATGGGATTGAAAGCAGCCAATCAGGGCTCCCGTTTTAGTGTGTCTGTGCGTCTCTGATGCACTGAAACTCAAAATCACGTACTGAAAATGTTATGAAGGGGTAGGCAGGCGCACAATAATTCAGCGCATCTATGACCGAGACGCACTATGCTTGCGCCACTGTACGCACCTTGACAGTGTTCTGCTTTTAGTGGCTCGCTTAGCCGCAGCTGCGTTCAGATTCGACTGAATCCGGGGTCTGTGCGAGTGTAATTGTTAGTTTACTAGTGGTGTTAACTTATCACAAAGTGTGCACTGCATGTTGAATGCTTTATTTGCTGTGAAGTCAGCCATTAATATGTGTCAAGTTGTGGCAAATGGTGCTCAAGTCGCACACCAAACGACATGTTAATTTCAGCTCTGATTCTGGATCGGCCATATACACAAAGTTTCATGACACAGGTCTAGATTTGGTTTTCGTCACTCATTTCTTTGTGTATCATACGAGCAAGTTTTCACTTTGGTTAGCCGTGGCCATGTACTGCTCTCGTCATTGGACCAAACCTGACCACATGCCTTCACTTTGGTTGGGGGTTCTGTAGCTTTACTGTTTTGTTGGCTCACTTGCGAATCAAAAGTGAGTATGTTCTGGGCCAGTGGTCGTCTGTCTATCCATCGGCCGGCATCCGTGGTATACTTTAACATTGGCATTTTCTCGGAGACTATTCTAGCCACAGTCTTCAAACTTGGCCAAAAGATACTTTATGGCAAGACCTTTTTAAACATATCAATTTCAGTGACCTCTCACAAAGGTCAAGTTCACAGGGGATCAGGAAATAGGTCAAAAATAGCTATATTTTGACATAATTTATGTTTCTCAAATTCTATTCACGACTTTAAACCCAAACTTGGTACAGAGATACCTAATGGTAAGACCTTTTATGCATACTAATTTGGTTGATCCCGTGGAAAGGTCAAGGGTCACAAGAGCTCTGGAAATACGTGAAAAATAGCTATATTTTGATAAAAGTTTTTTTTTCTCAAATACTATTCACGACTTCAACCCCAAACTTGGTACAGAGATACCTGATAGCAAGACATATCTATGCATACTAATTTGGATGACCTCTTGGAAAGGTCAAGGGTCACAAGAGCTCAGGAAATATGTTAAAAAATAGCCATATTTTGACAAAAGATTTTTTTTTCTCAAATAATATTCGCAACTTTAAATCCAAACTTGGTACAGACTCAGTGTTACAGAGATACCTGATGGTAAGACCTATCTATGCATACTAATTTGGATGAGCCCTCGGAAAGGTCAAGGGTCACAAGAGGTCAGCAAATGTGTGTAAAATGCCAATTTTTGGTAGAATTGTAGCTATTAACAGTTTTGCATAATTTTCAATCCAGTTTGGCACAAGGGTATCTGATGATGATAAGATCTTCCAATGTATACTAATTTAGTTGATTTATCACAAAGGTCAAGGGTCATGGGGGTTTGACAGATGTAAGAAAAGATGGATTTTGTTGGTGCAGAAGCCGCCATCCCTTTACTTATTGTCACAAGGTCACACATGTAGATCGGTCATACACGTCAGCCATATAAGGGCTTTGTCTTTCTTGTTAGTATTTATTTTCATTGATATTTAATGTGTTTCTGGCTGTGTTTTGTTATATCCTTGTTTTTCAGTGTGTGTGTTATTTCGTGTTTTGTGGTTTGTTAGATGTTAGACCGACTTGGTGTTGTTTACTGGATATCAGTTATTTAGGTACTGTTTGCCATTCATCGCAGGTTGTTAGGGTGGTTTTTTGGTTTTGTTTTGTGTTTTTTCTTCATGGGAGATTATTCCAGCACAGCATTGTTTTGCCGTTCATTGTGTTTTTTTGGGTCGTTCCTTGATGGTAGATTATTCCTGCATTGTTTTGCCGTTCATCATATATTTTTTTGGTTGTTCCTTGATGGTAGATTATTTTGGCATTGTTTTGCCATTGATTGCGTTTTTGGGAGAGGGTGGGATGTGAAGTTTTCTTTTCCCTGCGGTTTGGTTTGGTTTGGTTTGGTTTGTCATGTTAAATAACTGTTTCTTTTGGAGACGTGTAAACAGATTTAAAGAAGAGAGAGAGCGCGAAATGAGTTTATATATTTAAATAAAAACCAAAACAACCCCATACAAATGATGCTGTTTTCTTAAATCAAATTTCTGACCCTTTATTATGCGGAGATGGGGGCTGCGTACCCTCTTACATTTACACTTAGGGGTCTACGGATCCTTCAGTGAGAACAGGAGCCCTGGCCAATATATAGTATGTTTTGTGTACAATGTACAAATCGAGGACCAATCTAAGAACTATCTGATACTTTGGCATCATGTAGGAAAGAAATCTGATTACGTGTTTTTTTCCCCCCTTAACGTGCACCTACTGTAGAAACTGTGCATTTTTATGCATGGGATTCACAAAATTTAGAACAGCCACAGAGGTTGCAAAACATCATTTTTGCATACAAATTTCTCTTTTTGACATAAGTGAAGTAGACAAATTTTATTTGTCATACTCATAGGCAAACATGTTCTGTGATGGCCAACAACTTTGTGCTTTAAAACTATATTTTCCTTGTCACATGCATGTTTTTGCCAATGAGTACATACAGACGCAAACTAGTCCTCTGCAACTCCTGCTACCTCTAAGACATTGTTTGGAAATCAATAGGTCAAAATTGCAAGCGTTTCGACAAAAACGGCCAATGTAATGCCCAGGAAAACATATTGCATGTTTTCCTAGGCTTTTAATCTACTGTTTTGTTTTCATGACACTCATGCAGTTTTGACTTTCTGTGACTGATTTTCTGTTTATGTGCAGACCAGAGTGAAGTGGTTGGCAGTCCACGCCGCAGTAGCCGCAGTGTTGTTCCAAACCGACGTTTTCAAGATATGGAACTAGACTTTGGGCGAAAAAGGATCAAGGAAGAGCCTGAAAGTCCAGGTATGCTTGAAGTTCATTGGCTTTCTGAGTCTAGTTCAAAAGATCGGCTTGGCAGGTGTAAGCTAACATAAGACTAGAGCTATTTCTGGCAGCTGTTGTACATCATAAAGAGGCCTCTGATATTGGCAAAGAAGGTTTAACAAATCTGTTATTGAAAGCACTAAAATGGGACATTATTTCGATTGTTTTATCTGTTTCAGCTGTTCTTGAAATATCCTTGAACTATCATGGTCACCCATATCTTGTAGAGTGTGTGAGGGCCTAATGGGTTAAGCTGCCCCCTGTGATGACTAAACACTGCGCAAAATTGAAGTTGCCCTGCCCTTGGTGATGCTCCAGTAGTAGGCACTACTGTTGAGCCGTAACCAGGCTGGTGGTGTCAAAATGTCAAAATGTGTATGCTGAGGGGACAAAGCAACAGATTGTGTCTGGGATTAATTAAAATGGGGACTAAACAAGAACTGGGACTAACTGACCTGGAATTGGGTAGAAAACAATTCAGAAAACTAGCATGGTTGCAGATTCTGTTATGACTATTATTTATGATTGTCAAGTATCATTGTCATGCAGTCAGTCCATTTTTGGCTCGCATGCGATAGCAAAAGTGAGTATGTAATGGGCCATCCAGCATCTGTCGTTCATGGTAAACTTTAACGTTGGCATTTTCTCGGAGACTATTCAAGCCTCTGATTTCAAACTTGGCCCAAGGGTACTTTATGGTAAAACCTTCCTAAACATACCAATTTCAGTGACCTCTCACAAAGTCGAGGTCACAGGGGATCCAGAAAGGGGTACAAAAAAAAATAGCCATATTTTGACACAAATTGTTTTTCCTCAAATACTATTTTCAACTTAAACCCCACACTTGGTATAAAGATACCTGATGATAAGGCCTTTCTATGCATAGTATTTCAGTGACCCCTCACAGAGGTCAAGGGTCACAGGAGGTCAAAAAGTGTGTGACAAATGTCATTTTTTTTCGTAGAATTGTAGTTTTTATCAAAGTTTTTGCAAACCTTTCAATCAAACTTGGCATACGGGTAGCTGATGACAACACCTTTCTATGCATGCTAATTTAGTCACTCCAAGCAGACATCAAGAGACTGGGAACCACCTGGAGTAGAATCGAAGGAGAAGCACAGGACAGGAGTTGCTGGAGGTCTCTCGTCGACGGCCTATACCCGGGTAGGGGTGACAGGCGTAAGTAAGTAAGTAATTTAGTCACCCCCTCACAAAGGTGAAGGATCACGGAAGGTTGACAATTTTTTTTAAAAATGCATACATTTTGAGAAAACTCAGATTTTGATGGTACAAAAGCCAACCCTTTACTTATGTTTAGACACTTGAACACTTCAGTGACCTGTTGGAAAGGTCAAGGTCACACAGGTCACAATTATTAAGTGGATTGGTCATACACTTGAGCCATAAGGGTTTTGCCTTTCTTATCCGACACTGTGCTTGGTCTTTCTTAAAAATATCAAACGATTCAATGCACCATTGCCTACTTCCTAGAACCTTTGCCATACATGTATTGTTTAATCAGCTGGCCAATCTGCAATTTTGTTATCTTGCACAAATTTAACACAGGTCTTTCGTCTGAATGCTCAAATCAGGGCTGTCTGGGACATTACATCATAAATAAATGGAAAACACAAAGATCAAATGAACATGATATGGGAATAAAAGAAATGTATCTTGTTTTGACATGGCTCCAGCGGGGAGCATACTACACAAGTGCTACACAAATTCATCACAGTTTAAACTCAGAACTGTGACAGCTCTGCACTTTGCATCATGAGTGCTGTTCTGGACATACCCATGAACAATCATGGTCGACCCATATCTTGTAGAGTGTGTGAAGGCCTAATGGGTTAAGCTGCCCCCTGTGATGACTAAACACTGCGCAAATTTGAAGTTGCCCTGCCCTTGGTGATGCTCCAGTAGTAGGAACTACTGTTGAGCCGTAACCAGGCTGGTGGTGTCACAATGTCAAACTGTGTATGCTGAGGGGACAAAGCAACAGATTGTGTCTGGGATTAATTAAAATGGGGACTAAACAAGAATTGGGACTAACTGACCTGGAATTGGGTAGAAAACAATTTAGAAAACTAGCGTGGTTGCAGATTCTGTTATGACTATTATTTATGACTATGAAGTATCATTGTCATGCAGTCAGACCCTTTTTTTTTGACACTGCTTGGTCACTCACAACAATTTTAAAGTATTCAATGCCCCATTGTCTACATCCTAGAACCATTACCGTACCTGTAATCTTTAAAGTTATATTTCCAGGATCAAGCATCTCAACACAGTCAGAAAAATGTATTTTTCTTTAAAATGTATTTTTTCAAAAATACTTACCGATGACATTACAGTATGGAATGGTTCTTAGCTAGACTAATTTTAGCCAAAATTATTGTGTACGAATATGGCAGTGTTGGCAGGTGAGGGGCGCCATAGCCTAGAAGGTAACCCGAGTAGCCTCCCTTCCATCCCATCCGGGCATGTGCCCAGCGGAAGCTCACGTCAGTTTCTTAGCGGACCAGCGGCAAGCGGGGCAGGTGGGAGGGTCCTTCGAGTAATGTCATTGGTAAGTATTTTTCAAAAAAATACATTTTAAAGAAAAATACATTTGTTTCCTCAAAACACATTACCGATGACATTACAGTATGGAAGAATCTCGAAGAGGAGGCGGGTGCCGCTATAACGCCCCTAACCCCCAAATACTGGTCACTAGACCCGCACCCCACCCGGGTCTGCCCTGGGGGACTTGGGTGGGGTTAGGTACTTTTTAGTTCCCAGGGTCACCCTGGTCAGCCCCACAGGGTGAGTTTTTCTCTCTATTCTGGGGCATGTGTTTCTGTCTACCCGAGGTCCATTCACCTGTATTTGCCTTTTTAAAACTCCCTACTGTCTGCACTGCCTGTAGCTCTTGATATTGGATGTGTGTTGCCAAATGGTTTTAGCTTTTATTTAGGCCCCATGTGTTAGGTTTATTTAACATATTTGACCGGCTGGCGACATACATTCAATGTTCTGTTTAGTTTTTTTTTTTTTTTTCACAAGCAGTGCAGGCACGTCCTGAGAAAGCCCTGTTGCTGTCGGGACGTTAAGCTATGTACAATCAATCAATCAATCACTAGACCCGCCCTCCCTAAGCTCGCCATCCCTAAGCAACCTCCCAATAATTTTAGCTAAGATACCTATGGCGCCCAGGGCGCAGGGAGGGAGTGTTGCGCCACCACGATGTCTGCCACCAGCGAAGGTTCTGGCGCTGGCTGGAGAGGTCCCTCAGGTAGAAGCGGGCGAAGGTAGTCTCTGCTCGCCATCCTACGGCTGCCACAATGTCTGACAGCACAGTAGTCAAGTATTTTTTAAGAACTATGGGAATCAGCAAAAGCTGCCATTGTTAGTGTATGCTGATTTTGAATCAGTGGTTGTACCATATAACGGTCCTGTTCCAGAATCATTACCAAAGACTGTAAAATTGAGTGACCAAGTGGTGTGTTCTTTCGGATACATTCTTGTTAGGTCAGACGGTGTGCATACACAACCTGTTATCTACAGGGGTGAAAATGCAGCAGCTGAGTTTTTAACAGAAATGAGACAACTGTATAGTCAGGTAGTACATTATCTCACAACATGTCAGATGCCTTTGGTGATGACAGAAGAAGACAAACTGAATTTTAATACAGCAGAGACATGTTGGATTTGTGAACAAGCCCTCCGAGATGATACAGTTCGTGACCATGATCACATAACTGGACGCTACAGAGGTGCTGCACATAACAATTGTAACTTGTTATTAAAAATAGATCCTAAGACATATAAACTGCCAATCTTTTTCCACAATCTCAAAGGATATGATTCACACATTATCATGCATGCTGTGGATGAGTCTTACAAAAAACATTAGTTGTATTGCTCAGACAACTGAGAAATACTTGACTTTTAGGCTGGACAACAAATTAGTGTTTTATGACTCCATTTGTCTTTAGGGCTTGCTAGTCTGGCAAATGGTTTGTCATCGTTTCCAATAACAAGTAAATATTTTGAGCCAGACTTAATTAAGAAAGGTGTCTACCCCTACGAGTACATTGATCACTGGGTTGTGTTTGAGGAAAGGAGACTGCCACCAAAAGAGGCATTTTACTCTACACTAAATGGTAAAGGTATTTCTGACTCTGAATACCAGCACGCTCTCGATGCATGGGGTAAACTAGGGTGCGAAACGATTGGTGACTACCATGATCAGTACTTGAAAGCTAATGTTTGCTTGCTAGCAGACATATTTGAAAGTTACCGTGAAAAGGGTTTGTTACACTATAGTCTTGACCCGGCTAGCTACATAGCTAGTCCTGGCATGACATGGGATGCATTTTTAAAATCCAGTAAGATATCTATTGACCTGTTGTCTGATCGTACGATGGGTGAAATGGTGGAACGTGGATTGAGGGGAGGCATTAGTATAGCCGCAAACAACTATGCCAAAGCCAACAACAAATATCTGGACGGTCATGGACCTGGTCATGGTGACCTTGGCTTTGACCCTCAAGGTCATCTAATTATATCCTGTATGTAGACGCGAACGATTTGTACGGATTCACGATGTTATTGCCCTTGAAAAACTTTTGTCTGCATGATTTGTCACAGTATGACATAACAGACTCAGGGTTAACTAACTATATTATGAATCATGACCGGAATGATGCAAAGGGTTGGATCTTTGAAGTCGACCTGGAGTACCCACACCATCTACATGATTACCATAATGATTATCCATTGGCTGTTGAGAAAATGAGTATAACAAGGAAAAAAGAAGACACTAAACTTGTGCCGAATGTGAATGACAAATTCAATTATGTTTGTCACTATCGCTTACTGCAGTTTTACATCAGGCATGGGTTAGTACTAAAGAAAGTTCACAGAGGCATAAGCTTTGATTAGTGTGCTTTCATGAAAGATTACATAATGAAAAACACAAATCTGCGTGCAAGAGATGGCAACACCGCATTTGACAAAGACTTCTTTAAGCTTATGAACAATGCCTGTTTTGGTTAGACGATGGAAAATCCTCATCACCGCAAAGATGTGAGACTGGTTACAACTGAATCAGGCGCAATTAAACTTACAGGTAAGCCACAGTACACAGGGTTCAAAGAGTTTCATCCGTCATTGTATGCAGTGCCACTCAAAAAAAAAAGATTGTTAAACTGGACAAGCCAGTATTCATTGGTATGGCAATACTTGAGTTATCAAAATTGTTGATGCTTGAATTTTATTATGATTACTTCAAACCAAAGTATCCTGAGTGCCGACTGCTATACATTGACACTGACTCTATGATTATTGATGTGCCTACTGAAGACTTTTATGAAGATATGAAAACAGAGTTACACATGTATGACACGTCTGATTATCCTAAGGATCACCCGCTGTATAGCACACAAAACAAGAAAGTGCCTGGGAAGTTTAAAGACGAACTGAATGGAGTGCCAATAGTTGAGTACGTTGGTCTGAGATCAAAAATGTATTCTATACTGCACCAAAAAGGTAGTCCCTCGAAAGCAAAAGGAATAAAAAAAACAGCGATAAAAATTAAAGACATCCGTCATGAACATTACAAGCAAGTATTAGATGGAGCATTAATGCCTGATTATCCAAACAAGACACTGAGGTCAAACAAACATAATCTTGAATTGATCCAAACACATAAGAAGTCACTGGCAGGAGGGGACACAAAACGAGTGTTTCACAGTAAAAAAAAAAGCTTATGCACCTGGTCATTACAGACTTATCTGAACAAATAGCTGATGAACTGGTCGACGAACTGATTGACGAGTTAGTTACTGAAATGAGTAACAGTGTCTGGGGGAATAATCTGTAATTCTTCTCTGACAAATGCCCTCTGTGGGGCAGGCTCATATAGATAATAAATCGGTGGGTTAGCGTCGGCACCGGGAACTTTTTTTTTTTTTTTATATTGTGTACGGACGTAGACCAAATGGGGTCGGTTGCTCTGCATCTGACGTCGTTTTCTGATTCTCTGGGCTGATATAAATATCTTAATTGTTTTGTAAACAAACTTGTGTCTGGCGCCGGGGCTGCTTTTAGTCCTGACACTGGAGGCCCTGACGGTATTGTTTTCAATTTATGCATGAGTTCCTTAGAATACTGGTAGCTGAAAAGTCTCTCTGATAATTGCTTGTTGAAGTTTTCTACAATTGCTTGTGATCTGTGCACGCCCGGTATCCCGCGTCTAACCAGTACACCATGCTTCGCAAATAACTGATTAACGGCACCTTTGAATTCAGATCCGTCATCGACTTGCACAAGCCTGGGAAATTTTAAAGGGCCTCTTTTATAGATACTTGATAATGCTGTCACAACCGTGATAGCGTTTTTATCAGTTATGGGTTCGGCGTCTTTGTACCTTGAAGCAATGTCAACAACAGTTAGTGCATACTTGTAACACTTTTTTCTTATTGTGTCATGTGGTAAGAACAGGAGGTCCATTTGATGCGTGTCATTTGGTGTAGTGTTTTCAAAATGAGGTCTTGATATTTTTCTTGGAGCAGGGAGATAAACCTGCCAAATTGCTTGTCTCTGTTACCATTGTTTTATTTGATTGAGTGTTACATCACCGCCCACAGCCACGTGTAATTTCTGAATCACGGTTTTTCCTTTCCAATATCCAGTTGGGGATTAATATATTTTTGATAGTTTCTTTTCGATGTCCGTCATTTTTTCTAGCAATATAAACTCCAGTAAAATATACAAATGTCATTCCCACTAGAACAAAGATTATCTCCCCGTTTCTTTGTTGTGTGCTTGGTTGGTAATAATCACTAAGTTTCGGCTTTGGGGTAGACATGTCATTGCCCGTAACGAGAAAATATTGTTTGATTGTGTCATTGACATTAGAAAATGTATGTTGCACGTGACCTTCAAGTCTAAGTTTTTCATTAATGAAATCAAGTTTCTCTATTCTTTGCTTTTCATATGCCTGCTGGGCTTGTGCAAGTTTTTCAGATGCCTCATTTTGTCGTCTCATCTCTTCTGCACACTCCTCTCTACCCACTTTTGAAAAGAGATAATTTGATCCACTAAAAGCCAGGGCATTGACCATGCCCCCTCCAGTTATAACGGCTAAAGTCGCCATATTATTTTTATTTACATAGAAACATTTTTGGGAATAATTCCTTGCTTGACGAGAAAGTCTTTTGTGGCATTTGACGCTGTGACAATTGTAATTAGCTTTGCGCTGTCTTCCAAATCCAATCTACAGTGGAGTCCGCTTAACACGAATTTCTGGGGACATGGAAAATCACTTCGTGTTAACCGTATTTCGTGTTAACCAATATGGCCTCAAAATTGATCACGGCCCTCCCGGCAAGGAAAAAGTGTGTAAGAGATGCGTGCATGAATGAGTACGAGGTTAAAAGTGCACATTATTGTACTATATATGCTTACATTACGTTCAGCTCGCTAGGAAAACACAAGGATATGTGTACAGCTCACGTAGTTAATGTAAAATTCATCAGGTAAAATCCATAGTAAAGTAAAAGCAACACGGGCATCTGGCATCGGTAAAAGCAACACAGTCAAAGTCATTTAAAAAACGGGCCATGATCGAAGTCGGTCTTGCGTTATTGACAGCCTGATCTCATTAATCTTGTTTTTTCACTTCAAGCGTAGTCGACTTCTGTTTTACCTTGGGGGTAGCCGTGATCGGTAGTTAACTGAATTGAGGGAGTGTTGGTACACGAATGATGCATGAATTCAGTTCAGAAACACTAGCCAATGAGAAGACGGATTACAACGACTGAAGGCTATTCAGCCAATCACAGGCTAGAGTTCGTTCATGTGTCGTGTGTACTACAGCACGAGAGCGACACGTGCAGTGCCCCTTTCATGAATCAGTTTTCGGTGTTTGAGACTGGAATGTGTGTTCGTGTTAAACAGGTGAATAATAGTGAAATTGCTCTGGTCGGGAACTGAAAATAGCTTCGTGTTAAGCAAAATTTTGTGTTAAGCATTTCGTGTTATCAGTGAAATTTTAACATAATAAGAAGGCCGTCAGCCGGGAATGCAAAAGCGGTTCGTGTTAACCGGAAATTCGTGTTAAGCGAGTTCGTGTTAACTGGACTCCACTGTACTCCACTGTACTCAGGTCTGCCGATTTTATTTTGAGGAGACTTTTTGCAAGCATAGAATAAGAAACAGCTAGTCCGCTAATTACGGCAGAGTGATGGACAAGGTTCATTAAGTTTTTTGATTCGCTCATTTTCTTAGGCAATAAAAATTAAAATAATAAATTATTCACTGCATAAGAAATGGGTCCATGACTTTGGGTGTTGTTGGTTATGTGGCGACTTCTGGTTTTGTTTTTGGACTGTCTGATTTTTTTGGACACTGTTCGAGTCTGTGGTTTGTATTTTTTCCATAGCGTGTAACCTACGTAACCAAATCCGACAACATCCAGCAACTATATATTTTGTTGTTTCGGGTTTAGACTCAGTTGATGGTCTTTCACTTTAATGTTGGGTAACACTGATGGGGTTGTTAACAGACCTGACAGTCCTGACGGCGGGTCAGTTACACAACCATTTTCTGCGGTTAGCGCCTGTAGCTGTAAATTTTTTGTCTGTTCCATTCAGCCAATCTTTTTCCCGCCTGAATTCTGCCAAGACTTTTAGCCTCGGTCACCGTTTGAATCTGATACGAGACAGGGTCGGGGGTCGTCTGTGGGTTCGTCTGTGGGTCGTCCACATTTTCTTTTTCAAACAAATTTAATTTCGTAAAATCAATATGACTGCCAGTAACGAGCAAAGTTACCACAGGCGCGATGAAACTACCAAACTTATAATACATGTGGCAAGCTAATTTGCCGATTGAATTACAAATGATATGATTATTTTCGAGATCATTTGTGAGATTTTCAAAGTCTACAGGAAGAGCGTAACTCACAGCTTTTGTGTATTAACACAGGAGAGACCGACTCAGATCACGAGTCATTAGTGAAGCGATGTGATTGTCATACTTTGCATGAAGTTTAATCAACTCTTCTCCGCTAAGAGATTCAATATCATCTGTTGTGTATTGTTTTCCGAGATACACTTTCGATTTTCCCGAAACAACTGCTGACAAAAGACGCTGTTTTTTTTAGTCTGTCTTTGTTTTCAAAAGCGCCAATATCACTCATTAATAGCAATTCGTCTTGGTTCATTTTTAAATTTAAAAATAAAAGAATGAAACAAACTTTATAAACACATTTGTCCCTTTGCCAGTAAATCTGGTTTTGAGTATATGAGCCATCCTGTACACCTCTTGTTAATTGTGGCCCTCTTTTCAAAAAAGCATGCTGTCTCCGGTTGAGTGTATTAAGCTGATCTTTGACACCTCTCAGCGGTTGAAAAAGCAATAACTGTGAGAGGCTTTTGTTGGCCGACCTTTTCAAAAACCTCAGTCGCGTGGCAGCTTATTCATAAAAGCGTGCCCGCATTGACTGAAAGGAAATGCATCCCATAGCATATTGAATAGCAGTGTGTCAAAAGCAACGATCGCCTCACAAAAGGGCATTCAACTGACACGTGGCAACAAGGTGGGTAAACAGGTCTCTCTATGTAAGGTAGAGTTTGTTACAACTTGTTTGCTAATTGAACCACACGCACTAGACCTTATGCCAAACTTAACACCTGACAAACTTATCGCCGTGTCTTCAAAAGAGGAAAGTATCGTTAAGTGACATAAATAACCTCAACGTGACACATTTTATGAGGAGTGCTCGGGAGTGCGGGAGTGTATTGGACTGTTAGGCTATGCCGTGGCTCATGGCAAATGTTCATAGTCAAGCCTCGCCAGCCTACTCATAATGAGGGTCCTAACAGTACAGTTGACTAATACGTTGTAAAACGGGGAGTCAAACATGGGGCCCGGGGGCTCTTGAGGATCTGTTGTTTATGTACTCAGTCGGGTGTCTGTATAAAGCAGGGTATGATTTAAAAGGAATGTGTCTCTTTTCACCTTGAAAAGCTTTAGTTACACCCACCAGTTTAAACATGACGAGCTGTCCCCCAGCTTAACTCACTAGCACGTGAAATTGAATAAGAGTTATTATCGTCTCACAGGTGGGCTTACAAATGGCACGCGGCACAGATGTTTAGTGAGGTATGCTCCTGGAAGGAATATCTTACAATGATATTGCAGTGACGTGAAGTCGTACTTAAAACCTTGTGTTTTTGGCGTCGGGTGTCATGTAGGGGGAGTTTGTGTAGGCAGTGTGTGTGTTAGTGTATGTGCCTGTGTGTGTTAGTGTGTCTGTTAGTGTGTGTGCTAGTGTGTGTGTGTTAGTGTGTGTGTGTGTTAGTGTGTCTGTTAGTGTGTTAGTGTATAGAGGGACAAGCAGATAAAAGCAGGCGGGCGTCAAAAAGTCAATAAATCTCTGCTCACATGTACTCAGCCAGACAAAACATAACCTTTAGAAATGAAACCAGTAAATCAATGTATGTCGTTAAACCCCGTCAGCCTAACTCACAATGAGAGACAGCTGACTAAAACCATGTGGAAACGAGAGAGCTCATGAGAATCCGGGCTCCTGAGGTTTTAAACTGGAGATGTCTGCACTTAAATTAAAAAAATCTTTTGCTGTTCATGTGTGATCACCTGAGTTACGTTGCTGAAATGGCCATGGTCGTAAAAGAGTGTATTTGGTAATGATCGCCATTTTTTAAATTAACATCGCATGTTTAAGTGTTGACAGAGACAATGGTTATAGAGAGAGAACAATAGAGATTTGAAAAGTATAAAAATCGATAATGCCGCACTGATCATGCTCACCATTTTTTTAAAAATCAACAGGGTGATTTGGTGATGGTGGGAATGTGATGGGGGGGAAAATGTGGTTATTGTTAAAAATGGCGTGATTTATCGATTGATGCGGCATTATTGTTTTTGAAGCTGTTGTATTCTCTCTTCTTATATCTCTACAACCTGGTAAGCAGCATTCGTCGGGTCTGTGGTGGCCACCGGTGCTGGAGCTCGCTCTCAAGTCTTATCTCGCGCTGAACAGGCGGCACAACCAGGTAGAGACCACTCGGCGGGACTGTGGTGGCTACCGGTGCAGGGGCTTTGTCTCGAGGCCTAGCTCGCGGTGCTTGAGGTTCCGCGACCGGGCAGAGACCACTCGACAGGACTGTGGTGGCTGCCGGCGCCAGAGCTCGGGCTCGCGGCTTAAGCTGCAGCATTGAAGGCTCTACAACCTGGTAAGGGCCACTCGTCGGGTCTGTGGGGCTTACCGGTGTTGGACCCCTTACCTGTGCTGGCGTCGGCCGATCGCGGCGGCAGAAGCTCCATAGCTGGGTCCACTGTTTTTCCAGCCAGGGGGTGCAGACCAGGCACGGGTGAGTGGAGGCACAGCCGGAACAGGGTAGGCAAATAGCATGTCTGTCACTAGGCCAATGTAACTGTCCACATCGTGAGCAGGAGCAGACTTGCCAACTGCAAACATAGTTCACAAAGAAATGTGAGCGAGCGTGCCCCCGCGGGCCCGCAATATGAATCCGTGCGACGACGCGTACAAATGAAGTTAAGTGCACGGCGTATGCCGACGCCTGGCACTCTACCCATTCCCTTGAGCACCGGTCGTAGGCAACAACCGAGGTTTTACCTTGCCATAATGGAGAAGCAGGGGAACCCACAAAGGTCTCAGACCAACCAGCGCACCGTGGCGAAGCCCAACAGCTATGGCGGCAAAGGCAGGTTCAACCCAGTCCACGGTCCATGAGCGGAGACCACGCAAGCCTTTCTCTTTTATTTTTATCACAGGCATGACCGGTCCCTGAAGCTGGGAACACCACCGCGAAACACAGGCAGCATCCAAGCCGAACACAGGCACTCCGAGGGTAGCAGTAGAGTGAAGCAGAAAGTTCAGGACACACGAAGTGCGTAACACGCTATTGCCAGACCGGCCTCAAGTGCGTGAGCACAGCTCACAAGACGCCGCTGTCTCATCAGGGCTAAGCCACAAACACGGAGAAAATTCCCACAGAAAAGCGTCCAAGCCTAACACAAGGCACAGCATAGGGAAACACCTCCAACGAAACACTACGACCGGTTTTCACAACTTTACACAGTCCGAAGCTAGAGGCGCATGCCCGGATGGGATGGAAGGGAGGCTACTCGGGTTACCGCCTAGGCTATGGCACCCCTCACCTGCCAACACTGCCATATTCGTACACAACAATTTTGGCTAAAATTAGTCTAGCTAAGAACCATTCCATGCTGTAATGTCATCGGTAATGTGTTTTGAGGAAACAACTGTCTGCAACAGATACTGCTGACAGTATGTGTATGGGTCCTTTGTGTACTATCTTAGAGCTTTATGATGTAAATACAATGCCAAATGTCGAAATTCATCGTTTGGAGGGTGTATTGTTTTCGTACCCGAGTCGCAAATTTATCGTCTGCTTCGGCCTTGTTTTGTATTAATATGCATATTTATGAGCCTACGTCCAAAGACAGAACCCGCCTATCAGTGTATCACAATACTGCAGGTTATGAGGTCATCGGTGTGATGTACACACGTGTCAGTGTACACGTGTACTGATGTTCTCTGGCATCCCTTTGACGTAATTTTTCACCAGAAAGTAAAATATACCTTCCGTACTCGCTAAGCTGTCAAAATCACAATGCGGGTTCCGCTCGACCTGTTATGTTAATAATATTGTACTAGGAACGATCGTGCGTACAGTAGTGCACAGAGGGCTTACGTGTTTGCATGCTCAGTCGCAAACTGCGAGCGTGTCACCACGGTGCCTTTTGACCTTTGCTCTTTTACCCCTCGGAAACACGCACTGTCAATCTTCCATCATTGAAACAGAACATTGGTAATTATACCAACTTTCTGCACTGCAGTCAATTTCACGTCTCACACGTTGAGGTCTACGTAAAGCATCATTAGAAATGACAAATTTACCCTCGCAGCAGAAACACTACCTCTCTGAATCGAGTGAATGAGAGCCGGCACAGACACGCAAAAACGTGTTATGACCAGCAATGTGCAACTTTGACACACACCATAGTTTTCTGCAGATTTCTGCAGTATAAATGTGATCATCAGCTCGTAACTATATGATAAAACAGGTTTAAAATCTTGCAAAATCAGTAAAAGATAAATTCTACTGAAGATCATGAAATCTGAAAATCACTAGCTTTCGCGGAACTATAGGAAGATCGACAAAGAGTGAAAGACCATAGATTACTTACTGATTCAGCAGGAAAGTGACAAATCCGAGTGTTTGGTCAAGCCAAGCTCTTGCTTTACACGTTGCCACATGTCCATATTCCCTTGTCCGATGTCAGTTCTACTTAAGGGTATCTTGTTTCTCTTCCTCTTTCTTCTCTTCTGCAATTACTGAGTCTGTCAATGTCGGCACAACTCCATGATACTGTGACCCCCACCCGGGTCTGCTCTGGGGGACTTGGGTGGGGTTAGGTACTTTTTAGTTCCCAGGGTCACCCTGGTCAGCCCCACAGGGTGAGTTTTTCTCTCTATTCTGGGGCATGTGTGTCTACCCGAGGTCCATTCACCTGTGTTTACCTTTTAAAAATCTCCCTATTGTCTGCACTGCCTGTAGCTCTTGATATTGGATGTGTGTTGCTAAATGGTCTTAGCTTTATTTAGGCCCCATGTGTTAGGTTTATTTAACGTATTTGACCGGCTGGCGACATACATTCAATGTTCTGTTTAGTTTTTTTTTTTTTTTCACAAGCAGTGCAGGCACGTCCTGAGAAAGCCTTGTTGCTGTCGGGACGTTAAGCAATGTACAATCAATCAATCAATCCATGATACTGTGACTTTCTTTTTTTCTTCACTGGTTTGTCCGCCATCTTGTCACTGATTGGTTATAATTATGCCAATGACCTAAGGTCGTATAGAATAGTTATGACGTCAGCTACCATCGCCTATCAGAAGCAATTTTGTTACGTGTCCCGTCAGAAGATTCCAGTGGGCCTCTTTTCATTTTGAATGGACGAAAGAAAGCATTTGGTGGGTCACTGTCTAAGCTGAAGCCTATTAAAAGCTTTTTTGCGAACTGAAGCCTTAAAAAAGGTTGGGTGTGCCCCTTTAATCAGCTGGCCAATCCGCAATTATGTTATCATGCACAAATCTAACATGTCTGTCATCTGAACGCTTAAATCAGGGCTATCTGGGACATTACATAATAAATAAATGGAAAACACAAAGATCAAATGGTGGTACATAATAAGGAAATAAAAGAAATGTACCTTATTTTGATGTAGCTCCAGCAGGGAGCGCACTACACAAGTGCTACACAAAATACGTTGCAGTTCAAACTCTGAACTGTGACAGCTTTTACTTTACATCATGCATGTCAACAAGTATTCTGTTTAGAAAGCTACACACATGCGGCAAGAGAGAGTGAGAAAGAAATAAAGAACATATGAGAATGACGGATCTATGACACTTCAGTTTGTTGAACATGTTTGTGAACTCAGCAGTGGTTGGCGAAAGAGGCCAACAAAAAATGCTTCATCAGTCCTACTGTATCCAATCGTTTGCCACGAAGCCCTGAGCTCACAAGGTGAATCACCTGGGTCCTGTAAGAAAAGTCTGCACTTCCTTGCTACAGATTCTGATATTGTCATTGGTTACATAGAGGCAGCACTGCTGGTAAACTTTTGAAATTCTAGCAGCAAAAATCAAGCACATTTGCAGTTGTGTAGTAACCAATGCATGTTAGAGTTCACGTCCCCTTTGTTAAACACAGAAAAGATTCAGTCTGATGTAATGATTCAGACTATTGTCAGAAACATTTGGCATGTTACTCCTGTCAGAGACAATTTCCCTGCTTCAAATAGTGCGCACTTTGGGACTGCGTGACAGTGGCATTGAGCCATCTATGCTGGGTTACTTCTCAGGTTACATAGTGGTTTGTAGTCCGCTGAAGCTGTTTACCTCTGCATCTTCGGCGAGTCAGTCTGATAATTGTCTTCATCTGTCTATACCACAAGGAAACCCTCAAAGTAACCTAACACAGATGGTTCAATATCATAATGTTTTTTTTTTGTTGTTTTTTTTCTTTTTGGTGGTTAATGGGACAAGTTGATGCTTGCTGTCCAGCTTAAAAATTTTATAGCTGTGAATTTTCAAGTCCCTTCTATTTATGGAAGGGACTTTGTTTCTTCAAAAACGTTACCGATGGTATTACTGATAGGAAGACATACTTAGCCCTTCAATTTCAGTCTCCAAAATTGTTGTGTGTTGCTACACAACCAGGGACATAACTCTAGCAAGCAGCTACCCAATCCCCTGAGTGGCCTCCCTATCCTCCAGATAGTCTCCGTGTTTCCTCGTCTTCTTCGTTCTTTCTTGTCGGTTTAGATCTTCTCCCGATGGCCAGGTAAGGCCTCGGACATTGTCTCGCCCAGTGGTTACAGCTTACTGGGGCAATTTCCGTGGAATTACGCGTTTTGGCCTTTCTTTTCGACTTCGTCTCTGTTGGTCGGTTGCAACGGTCGTGTACTTGACTTCGTGGCCCCGAGTCCCGCGCGGTTATCCTTTGTTTACATGATTTGTTGCAGTAACCAACTCCGCACTTGTCCCGCCTGCGGCGACTTCCAGTGGCCAACGGATTTCCATCTTAGATGCCTTCCCTGTTCGGGCTGCGCTTCTGATAACATCTGCACTACGTGCTCCATTTGGGAAGAGGACCGTTGGTCTCAGATGTGGAGTTTTTATCGTCGCAAACGCCCCATCCCTTCCTTTGCAGCTCTGGTTCCACCAGCCCCTCCCAACTCGGCCGCAGTTGCTGGTTCGTCCAGGCACTCTCGGTCCCCAGACTCTGTTCTCTATCTTACACTGCACTCCCGCGCACAGGTGATGGGACACTTGCGGTTATCCTCTCGTATCCCCCCGGCCAAGTCGACGGATGCTGTCCCTTCTGCTGTGGGAGGTAAGTGCTTTTCCGATCCATTACATTATCGCTCTATGGAGCGCCGTTTACTATCCATCCCGCGCACCCGCTCCACGGAGACGGGTCACTCGCGGCGATTATCCGTCCCGCACACCCTACGGAGACGGGTCACTCACTGTGACTATCCGTCCCGCGCACCCGCTCTACGCAGACGGGTCACTCGTGGCGACTTCCCCCTCTCCCTCTCCCTCGGGGGATGGGACACCGGCACCCGAAAGACCCTGGCAGGTTGCCGATCAGCCTGGTGTGGCCTTGCCCACCTGCACCTTTCCACCTCAGCGTCGCCATAGGTCATCACACCACGACTATTTGCACAGCGCAGCGGGGATTTCGGTGTTCCCTTGCGCACCGGCGCAGAGCCGGTCACCGCACTTCTATTGATCAGACGAGCATACCTCTCGGCGCCGATCTCGCTGCTCTCGTCTGCTGGATTCACCTTCCTCCCGGGACGTTCACTCTCGTGGTCACCCTCGGAAACGGACTGAATTTGACCACCCTGTTCCTAGCGATTTGTCGGTCACGTGTCGGCCGCGACGCTCCCCTCTCGGACGGGTTGATTTAATTCATCCTGTTCTGCCTTCCCCTCTGCGCCACGGCCGAGATCTTCTTGTCCCAGGACAGGAACAGTCCCGTTCGCGGGTTTCTTCACACCCTGTTACGCAACGTCGACCGCTTCCGGAGAACAGACCCCTCAGTCCCTCTCCAGGGAGGTGTCGGTCTTCTCCCTTTTCATTTTCTGCTTCCTCCGGGGACAGTCCACTCACTCGGGGACGTTTGCGTGGTCCCTCCTCGCCCACCCTTCGGCGGAGTCCTCAGGCCGTTCCCCGTCATGTGGACAGTCGTGCGGCTATCGTATGTCAATCGCTCTCCGATATTCTGCAGAATCCTCAACAAATCCCGGAGGTTATGGCTGACGACGTTCTCAGTCTTCACCCTGATGATTCCGCCTCCACTTTTGGAGTTGTTGGAGACTATCCTGCGTCACTACTTTCCCTGCACGCGGACACTCCATACACCCTGGCATGCTCCGGTTTCCTCGACCTAGCGACGCAGGCAATTATAAAGGGCACTGGAGGATAATTGGACCCTCGCTCTACCGCTTCTCTTCGTGAGATCCATTCTTTGGCCGTTGTGGCCAACCGGGCATCTTACCACGCCTCGACCAACGCGATGGCTGCCGCCATCAACTGCGTCTTAATCCGGCGAGATGCTGTGCTCGAAGCTTGTGTGAGGTTACCTTCGTCTGTCAAATCCCAACTTCGTCAGGCTCCCATCAGGGGTCCTTTGCTTTTTGGCCCCACCTGGCAGAATGTTAAGGAGTCCCACAAGGATATTTGGCCTACGTCTCGCTCTTTTTCACGTTTTCGTTCGGCCTGCAAGGCCGTGGATTGCGCCCTGTGGTCCTTCAGACCCGCCTCACGTCCCGCTTCCGGTGTGCCTTTCGGCCCCATGGATTTCGCTGTCAGTCTCGATCTGGCCGATGCATACCTCCATGTGCTCATGTATCCTTCGGCTCGCTGTTACCTGCGCTTCGCCTTCCGCGGGGTGGTTTATCAGTTCCGGGCCATGCCGTTCGGTCTAAACATCAGTCCTTGGGTCTTCACCAGGATCATGGACGCAGTGGTCGCACACGCTCGGCGGTCCTCTCTCAGTCCGACCTCACACTACCTTGACGATCTGCTGCTCCACAATCAGGTAGAGTCCCGCTTGTTCACCGACAGGACCGCGCTACTCGTCCTTCTTCACCATCTTGGCTTCCTGGTCAACTTTGGCAAATCGTACCTCTTACCATCCCGCAGCTTTATTCATCTGGGTATGGATTTCGGACCGACTTGAACCTGGTGCGACTTCCTCAGGCGCAGATCGAGAAATTGGCGACTTTGGCTCTGCAGATGTCTCATGCCATGGATACTCCAGCGCGGACGTGGTTGCAGTTGTTAGGCCTCATGAGCGCTGCCACGGACTTACTTCCTCTTGGTCGACTCTACTCACGACTGATTCAGCTTCATCTACTTCTCCTCTGGCGACCGTCTTCGGGGGATTTAGAAGCCCGAGTGCCAGTGTCTTCACTGGTCCGTCCATATCTCCTCCTGTGGACAGACCACTCTTGGTTAGCGTCAGGAGTTCCCCTAGCATCCCTGCTACCCTACCTATCGATCTGCACAGATGCCAGTCTCTCTGGTTGGGGGGCGCTCCTCCTCCCGGACTTCCACGAGACAGCGGGCCTTTGGCCACCGGATGCGGTGGGCAAACACATCAACTGGTTGGAGTTGAAGGCGGTTTGGCTTGCTCTCATCGCCTGGGAGACGCACGTGTCACACCAGGAGGTCTTAGTCCTCTCCGATAACTCGACTGTTGTGGTGTATATTCAGAAGCAGGGCGGGACGCGTTCTCCTTCTCTGTGCATCCTTCTGTTCCAGCTCCTTGTGTGGTGCCGGGATCGGGACATCTTGCTGCGGGCGCGTCACATTCCGGGATGGCTAAATGTGCTGGCGGATTCTCTGTCCCATCCGGACCACCTTCTCCATACCGAGTAGACTCTCCGTCCCGACCTGTTTCGCTTGATTTGTGTCCACTGGGAGACACCCATGATCGACCTGTTCGCGACGTAGTGGAATACACAACTCCCCCTCTTCGTCTCTCCATTTCCCGACCCGCTTGCGTAGTCGGTAGACGCTCTCTCCATTCCTTGGGAGGGTCTCCTGGCCTACGCGTACCCTCCCTCGGTTCTGATACCCAAGATTCTCCTCAAGCTTTGCGGCTGTTCTTGTCCCCATTCTCTTGGAACAAGAGCTGGACCACAGATCTCCTGAGTCTCGCCACGGATCCTCCGCTCCGGCTTCCAACGCCACGCACGATGTTGAAGCAGCCTCGATGAGATCTTTTTCACCCTTGCCCGGAGAACCTTCACTTATACGCCTGGAGGTTGTGCGGCGTGCCCTCACAGTTCGAGGTTTCTCGGCTGCAGCGGTGGCGGCTATGGCTTCCTCTTGACGCCCTTCCACCAGGAAAGTTTATGAGGGAAAAATGGAGGGTTTTGCAGTATTGGTGCGGTACTAGACACCTTTCCCCCGCCTCTTTGACTATGCCACAGCTCGCTGAATTTTTCCTGTGGCTCTTCCAGGATCAGTTCCTGGCACCTATCACCATTCGGGGATACCTCTCTATGGTGGCTGATACGTACCGCCATTTGGGTCTACCAGATCCCGGTTCTTGCAAAGATCTCGCCGACCTTATGGCTCATTTTGACCTTCAGCGACCTGTGGCGCGCTCCCTACTGCCTCGATGGGATCTCGCGTGGGTATTAACATGGCTGAACTCGGCTCGTTTTGAACCCCTGCACTTGGCGCAGTTCTCTGACTTGACTCGAAAAACGTGCTTCCTTCTGGCCCTGGCCACTGCCTCTCACGTGAGTAAACTCACACGCTCTCTCGGTACACCTGTCTTGCCTGCAGCTCCGGCCCGACGGTTCTGTCCAACTCCTGACTAGTCCTTCCTTTTTGGCCAAGAACAGGCTCCCTTCAGCCGCCCCTCAACCGATCACTATTCATCCATTGCGGGGCCCACATACGCTCCAGGACGTACGCCAACAAGACCCGGTCAGGGCGTTACAAATTTACCTCTGCTGGTCGAAACCCCTACGCGAGGACGTTTACGCCTCTTTCTGCCCTTATCTCCGGGCAGGAACCATATTTCTGCTCAGACAATCTCCGCTTGGCTGCGCGGAATTATCAGATCTGCTTACGAAGACCTCTTGACAGAGGGAGCGAAGAGGTTGCAGATTCGAGCACACGAAGTCCGGGCTGTCTCCACGAGCGTCGCGTTCGACCGCAACTGCGCCGTGAGGGACATTGTGGCGGCTGTGGGCTGGAGGGCAGAATCTACTTTCGCCCGTTTCTACTTCCGTGACCTGTCCGGCCAAAGACAAAACATGGCACTAGTGGGGGACATTGCGGCAGCTCAACACTCCCTCCCGGCGCGGGATGCGCCATAGGTAATACTTAACTGAAATTGTCCTGAGTGTGCCTTTGCAAGGGACCTAGCTAAGCAGTTACCCCATGGTGAGTTTTAGGGCGGCACCCTCCTCCTCTTCGCCATTCTTCCTATCAGTAATACCATCGGTAACGTTTTTGAAGAAACAAATGTATTTTTCTTTAAAATAAAAATATTTCGAAAAATACTTACCGATGGTATTACTCAAATTTCCCTCCCACCTTCCCCACTTGCCTTCTGTCTGCTAAGATATAACTGGTAATAACGGACTCTCGCGAGATTGAGAAGGGAGGCTATCCGGAGGATAGGGAGGCCACTCAGGGGATTGGGTAGCTTCTTGCTAGAGTTACGTCCCTGGTTGTATAGCAACACAACAATTTTGGAGACCGAAATTGACAGGCTAAGTATGTCTTCCTATCAGTAATACCATCGGTAAGTATTTTTCGACAAAAATTATTTTAAATAAAAATACATTTTTTAAGGACAGGTTGCGGTGGGGCGAAATTATCAGCATGTCCATGATGTCAAAGGCGGGCAGGCCTAAACCTCCCACAATTGAAGTAACAAGATAAAAATTGCATCATGTCTAGTTACGCTAACCCCACTGCTGAACGTACATTTGGTGCGAAGTTCTGTATGTGTGTATGTATGTATGTCTGTGCGTACATATGTTACGTCGGGAGTTACCATGTGTAAAGATATGTTTTAGAGGTTTTGTATGGGTCATCATATCATGGCTTGACTTCGCGAACGAAGATTCTATAGGGCTTGCCCACGTCGTCTGCAGGCATTTTCATGACTGCGGAGGCCAATCCGGGACAGGCAGGTTCGACCGCAGTGGCTGCAGGGGAAGGTCTGGTCAGGGTTCTGAGTTACGACAACTCTGTTTTTTCTCCTGAGCCACTTGTCCTTGAGGTTAGCTCTGCGAGAGTCCTCAAAGGAGACGGCTGCCTTGTGAATGGTGGAGCGCCAGGTGTCACGGTCCGCAGGAAGCGAAGACCACTGGCGGTGGTCGATTTGGCAGGCACTAAGTGACTTCTTGAGACCGTCTTTGTATCTCTTCTTTGGTGCCCCTCTGTCTCGGTGTCCAGTGGCGAGCTCGCCGAACAGAGTGATCTTGGGTAGACGATGATCCTCCATCCTGGAGACGTGCCCCGCCCAGCGAAGCTGTGTCTGCAGCAGCAAAGCCTCGATGCTCAAAGTTTCCGCGTGTTCAAGGACCTCGACGTTGGTGACATAGTCACTCCAGTGAATGCTGAGGATGGTACGCAGGCAGCGCTGGTGAAAGCGTTCGAGGAGTCGTAGTTGCCCAGGACTCGGAACCGTACAGCAGGGTGGTGAGGACGACAGCTCTGTACACGCTGATCTTGGTGCCTTTTTTCAGCTGTTGATTGTGCCACACCAAAGTCCGGATTTTCAACTCCAATGTAAAAGCAGTTCTCCTATATGGAGCAGAGACATGGAGATTGACAAAAACCACAGTCAACAGAGTACAGACCTTCATGAACAGTTGCCTTAGAAGAATTTTGAAAATCCACTGGCCAGAGAAGATCAGCAACGTCAGACTCTGGGAGAGAACAGAGCAGATAACAGCAGAGAATGAAATTGGGCGAAGAAGATGGGGATGGATCGGTCACAGTCTGAGAAAGCCAGCTTCCAGTATCACTAGGCAGGCATTGTCATGGAACCCCCAGGGAAAGAGGAAAAGAGGTAGGCCGAGAAACTCCTGGCGTCGAGACCTCCAAGCAGACATCAAGAGACTGGGAACCACCTGGAGTAGAATCGAAGGAGAAGCACAGGACAGGAGTTGCTGGAGGTCTCTCGTCGACGGCCTATACCCGGGTAGGGGTGACAGGCGTAAGTAAGTAAGTAAGTAAGATTGTGCCACACCCGCTTGAATAGTCGCCCGAAAGCACTGTTCACTTTTGCCAGCCTGTTGTCCAGCTCCTTGTCCAGCTTGGCGTCTGACGTGATGATGCAGTAGAGGTAGGTAAACTGGTGTACAGACTTCAGTTCGGACTCGCCGATGGTGATATGGGGAGGGCGATGCTCTTCCTTGGGTGCTGGCTCATGAAGGACCTCTGTCTTTTTTCAGGCTGACCTCAAGTCCAAAGAGCTGGGCGGCATCTGCAAAGCAGGACGTAATGAGCTGCAAGGCTCTCTCTGTGTGTGCAACGAGGGCAGCGTCATCAGCAAAGAGCAGCTCACGAATCAGTTGGTCTAGGGTTTTCGTGTGGGCCTGCAGTCGTCTGAGGTTGAACAGGCTGCCATCGAGACGATACCTGATGTACACTGCGTCGTCATCGTCAAGGTCCACTGTGGCCTGCTTCAACATCATGCTGAAGAAGATGGTGAATAGGGTCGGTGCCAGCACGCAGCCTTGCTTCACGCCGTTGCGAATGGGGAATGGTTCTGAGAGGTCACTGTTTAGTCTGACCTGGCCTTGCTGGTCCTCGTGGAGCTGGACGATCATGTTGAGGAACTTTGGGGGACAGCCTAGTCGCTCCAGGATCTGCCACATACCTTGCCTGCTCACAGTGTCAAACGCTTTTGTTAGGTCGACAAACGTTACGTACAGCCCTTTGTTCTGCTCGCGGCACTTCTCCTGAAGCTGTCTCAGCACAAAGACCATGTGGCTCTGAAGCCACACTGGCCCTCTGGGAGGTGGTCTTCAGCGATGGCAGGTACCAGCCGATTCAGGAGGAACCTTGCGAGAATTTTCCTGGCAATGGACAGCAGGGTAATTCCACGATAATTAGAGCAGGCAGACTTCTCTCCTTTGTTCTTGTACAGGGTGATGATGACTGCATCACGGAGATCCTTTGGTAGTGTTCCTTTTTCCCAGCAGCAGAGAAAGAGGTCATGGAGCTTGTTGTGCAGTGCTGGGCCTCCATGTTTCCATATCTCTGGTGGGATTCCGTCAATGCCTGCTGCTTTGCCACTCTTGAGCTGGTGGATGGCTGTGAGGGTCTCTTCGGCGGTTGGCGGTTCGTCCAATTCAACCTTTAGTGGAAGGTGTGGGATTTGGAGGATGACTGTTTCTTGAACAGTGCGCTCAGCGCCGAAGAGGTCCTGAAAGTATTCCGACCAGCGGTTCAAGATGGAGGTATTATCTGTGAGGAGTGCCTGTCCATCAGCGCTTCGCAGGGGACTTTGTACCAGGTGCCTAGGGCCATACACTGCTTTCAGTGCTTCGTAGAAGCCCCTGTAGTCACCGTTGTCAGCGCAGAGCTGGGTCCTCTGTGCGAGTCTGGACCACCACTCGTTCTGGAGTTTTCTAAGCTTGAGCTGGAGACTGTTGCAGATGAGGCGGAAGGCAGACTTCTTCACAGGGCAGGAAGGCTGGGCTAGGTGGGCCTGGTGGGCGGCTCTTTTTTTTGCTAGAAGTTCCTGGATCTCTACGTCATTTTCGTCAAACCAGTCTTTGTTCCTCTTTCTAGCAAAGCCCAACACTTCCACAGAAGATTTTACAGTAGCAGTTTTCAGTTGTTCCCAGAGTGTTTCAGGGGAGTAGTCTGCTGGATCAACTGTGTCTTTGAGCATGCGCTGTAAATCGGCCTGAAGGGCAGCTTTCTTATCATCACGCTGAAGGCTGGCAACATCAAGCTTTTTCTTGGGGGGGCCCCCTTTCTTGGGTTTCAGCTTGAGGCGGAGCCTGAGTTTGCAGCGAACAAGGCGGTGGTCAGTGTGGCACTCTGCGCTGGGCATCACTCTGGTGAGGAGGACGTCACTGCGGTCCCTCTGACGCACTAGGACATAGTCGATAAGGTGCCAGTGCTTGGAGCGAGGATGCATCCAGGTGGTCTTTCGACTGTCCTTTTGCTGGAAAGTAGTGTTGGTGATGACAAGTTGCTGCTCTGCACAGAGCTCCAACAGTAGGCGACCATTGTCATTGTATGCAAACCAAGGGGAATCACAGCGCTGGACAGACAACAGTTAGATCCCCTGCCCTGTTGTCTGTCCAGCGCTGTGATTCCCCTTGGTTTGCATACAATTCTGCCAGCGCTAGCCTCACCTATCTGGTTTGTGAGGACCATTGTCATTGCAGTTCCCAACGCCATGCTTGCCGAGGACTCCTTTTCAGGCTTCAGAGTCTTGGCCCACTCTGGCGTTGAAGTCGCCAAGGATGATGACTTTGTCGTCTGCAGGGGTGCTCTGCAGGAGGCTGCGCAGGTCAGAGTAGAACTTGTCTTTTTCTGCAGGCTCTGCCAGGAGGGTTGGGGAGTACACACTTTATTGCTGGTGTCTCAGTGGGAGGCGCATGGACATGATGCGGTCGGAGTGACCCGTTGGTAGGTTTTCCAACTTAGTCGCAATGGGGGTCTTCACCATGAAGCCCACGCCTGAGAGCCGTCTTTCTGATGCAGGCCTGCCTGACCAGTAGAGGGTGTAGCCAGCGCCAAGTTCTTGGAGGCTGCCTTCCTCCGGGAGGCGTACTTCGCTGAGCGCAGCGATGTCAATGTTTAACCTCCGCAATTCATGGGCAATGAGGGCGGAGCGGCGCTCAGGGCGTCCGCTGTCAGCTGTGTCGAGCATGGTTCGGATGTTCCAGCATGCTACGTTGAGTCCAGTCGTGGTTGTCATGAGAGTGGATCCGTTGTTTTTTCTTGTTTTCTGACCGCATGAGAAGATGCCCGTTGACCGCGGCCAGCCAACTGGGGTTACGAGGGGATGAGCTTTGGTTAGGCCACCTTTTCTAGGCCCCTCTCCGTGTGGAGCAAGCAGTGCTGTCCCTAGAGAAGGCTGCTTGGTCGTTCAGGGTGTGCCGAGTGACGTTGTCATCCCCAGGTCAACATCAGGCGACCAATATCCTGAACCGCCTGCATGCAGGTTTGAGACTGCGGCTTCCAGTGACATCTTTCACCTGCCGTTTTGCCCCTTGCCCATCGCTACAGGACTTGGAAAGTTCAGTGTCATAGTCCGTGGGCATTTCCTAAAGCCTGCGCAGTGGAGCTTTTTGGTGGAGTGCAGTGTGCACAGTACTGGCCCCACCCTTTAAACCCTTGGTTCATTTGCCATGGCCTAGCAAGCTGGGACGGTGGCATCGAGGTCCTCAGGTCGTAGGTTTTATATCAGACTGTCCTTGTCTTAGTCTCATTCTGTCTGACTCTTTCTGCCCTGCAGGCCCTTCAGGGCGCGGGAACAGACCATCCACTGCTGGTGCAGATTAGAGAGCTTTACGCAGACTTGATGAAGGAATATTATGACATCATTTTTATTTGGGTCCCAGGCCATGTGGGCATCGAAGGCAACAGAATTGCAGATTCTGCTGCCAACAGTGCCTGCAGTGACCCTGTCCCTGACACACAGACTGTCTATAGTGATTTTAAACCTGTGATTAGTGCGTACGTGGCCCGCGAGTGGCAGTCCGAGTGGGACAAAGAGGAAGGGAACAAGCTTCATGAAGCTCTTCCTAAGTTGTCTGACAGTCTACCTTTCCGCTGCGGCAGCCGCCGTGAGGAGACTGTCCTTGCTCGGCTCCACATCGGGCACACGTATGTTACGCACTCTTACTTACTTAAACAGGATGAGCGTCCATGGTGTTTTGCCTGTGATGAGCAGTTTTCTGTTCAACACTTTTTGCTGTATTGCGCTGACCTAATTGACACCAGATATAAACACTTTACAGCAGACTCCTTGAAGGTTTTGTTCCGGGATGTTCCCCCGGACAAAATTTTAAATTTCTTGCGAGCATGCAATATTTTTAACAAGATTTGAGCATTCATAGACTATGTGAATCTTTTTTATTTGCCCTTTTTGAGAGTCTGTAGACATTTCTTTTAAAGACATGTGCGACATTTTAGCCTGAGATTTTTAATCTATATTTACATCTTGTCTTAAGACCTTGCTTTTAGTCTGGCTGACCAGATTTTTACCCATCCCGCCGTGAGATGGCCTTAGTCACCTGCTCGGCGTTAAACCCAAATAACTAACTAACTAACTCTGGCTCAAAAGCCTTCCCCGGAGACACGGGGGCTTTGATGTCAGGGGTTTCCTCCCTTAGCCTTTCCGCAGCCAAGCGGCCAGGCCTGCAAGGCAGCAGGGGACTCGTGGGGGCCGGGTTCGTCTATGTCCCGTGCAGATGTGAACATCTGTATGGGTAATTCAAGGTGCTATTGTTATTGTATCACAAACAACGCTCGTGTGATTCTGTTTTCTTAGGTTTGAAACTTGCTTTAGGTTTAAAAAATATAAAATAAATAGTTTATTTTCTTTTTTTTAAGATAACTTTTAGGTGTTCTGCAAATTTGACAGAAACAGTGCGCTCAGTCTCGCATTTCAGTGAGCAAAACAGCGATTTCACTTTTATGTGGCAGCGTGGACCACAGCCGGCCTAGCCTGTAGCATCTTGACCCTGTTCTTTTCCTGCCGCAATGGTTATCTGGTATTTAGGAATGTAACCGCACGCATGCGCAAAAGTAGGATTTACCCCAAATCAAACGTACTTTACACGTCACTACTATAGAGCCAATTTCGCTCTGTGCATAGCAAGCAGCCAGCCGCTAAACTTGTGAAGTAATGACTCTCAAAGTAGGCGTTTACTTTCGAAGCTATGGACTACATCGCTGTGCATGCGGCCCCAGGAGGCAATTATCCTCATGCGCTTGGAGGGCGCATGAGGATCTATGCCTCTTGGAGATGTTTGGTGCGCGCGCGCACACACGCACTAACACGCACACACATCGATGCGCTTTTAGCAGAGCATGCAGGTGACCCGTGTACTTAGTATATCATGTAGCTAGGTAAAGTAAACCTGCTTTCACACAAATTATAGCAAGACTAAAAATGTACCGTGAAATTTTAGTTTTGTCACCCATTTCCTCAAGCCTATGAAGCGAAAGTGAAACTCGTATCATGTAAAATAAAATATTATGTAATAACTAAAACTTACGTCATGACAAATTATGTTTGACAAACCAATGACGCGTATGGCCTGCGCCCCTTATAGAGCTCACTGGCGCATTTTCAATAGGAGATATTTCAACATCAGAATCAGGTTAAAGAATAAAGGTAGAGACCTCTTGACAGTGAGGACAGCTCTTATATAGAAGGGACTTTGTGGGTTATGGTTCATCCCATCTTGTTTAATTTTTGCTATTATGCCAGTGGCCATTCTATGATTTATTCATTTTACAGCAATGAATTTTTGTAACTATCACTTTCAGATTCAACACCTGTGAACAAGCATGCAAAGAAAGGTGCATCATCAAAAAGAAAAAGGTATATTGATTCTTTATTTTGTTATTTGCAGATGCTGTAGAAAGTATCAATTTTTGTTGTTGTTGACACATTGAGCCTGAAGGTTAAATTCCTTAGTCTGGGGGTTTTCCTTTGAAGACTGTAGGAGATTATTTAAGAGGGATGCCAGAATAACTTCACATCCACATGCCAAGCTATTCTGGAGCAAAGCTTGATCTGACTATATCTTTTAGTGTCTTAAGGTTGAATTCAAATTTGATAATTCTCTTATCTGTATATTAACCACCTTCACCTCACGGCCACATTTCCAAACTTTTGGAGGATTTGTCTAACGACTATGTGCCAGTTGTAGGAGATGGATTGATCATGATAATTCAAGGGTAGTACCAGATGAGCTTGGTGCCTGAAGGCACCAAGCTCATCTGGCACTACCCTTGAATTATCATGATCAATCCATCTCCTGCTGCAGGATCCTGGGGCTAAATGGGTTAATTCACTAGCTGCAAATGTGTAATTTTTTTTATCTCCTCGGAAACCACTGGAAGGATGTGCTACCTTGATGGCAGGTGACACCCTTTCAAACCCATGACGAGATTGCACTAAATCAGGGGTGGGTGGGGGGGATATACATTTTTAAAAAGGCTTTTAAAAAAAGGTGGTTTTGAAGGGTTTTTAATCAGTTGTTTATATTTTTTTCTGTTGGTGTTCGATGGGAGATAACCTTTCTTTCTTCTGCCAAAGTGGTCACCCCTATGCTCAGCAGTGCACACTATGTGCACCTGCGATGGGTTTGAAAAGACAGTTCAGAGGTGGGAGGTTAAAAACTGGATAGATATTTGGGCTATATGCGCAGCTGGGGTTAATGCTAGTGCA
Organism: Semisulcospira habei; assembly: GCA_036245525.1. NCBI lineage: Eukaryota > Metazoa > Mollusca > Gastropoda > Semisulcospiridae > Semisulcospira > Semisulcospira habei. Next base: position 160,485,516 of record BTPG01000006.1, on the reverse strand, counting down.
TTTTAAAATAATTATTTTTTCACATCCTCAGTACAGTTATCTGGCTGTCTTTGTTTTATTTGTAGACAGAGCAAAGCAGAAATGGTGGAAGAGGAAGTTGGCGATTTACATCTGACTGAGTCACTTGATGGAACAGTCAGCACTGGAGATGATGCGAAAAAGGTATCCTCCAATGTAAATCAAAACACCACAGCAGACTTTCAGGATGCTGGAGCATCAAAACATCCATCTGTTTCTATCTCAGCATCAAGTTCTTCCAGTTTGACAGCTGCAGAAGAGTTGGAGTCTTTCCTTCCGGCAGTGAAGATCACAGATAACACGGTGTCACAGGCAGAGACTGCAGGCAGTAAGGTTTTCCAGCCAACAAATGTAACAGACAGCAGTGCTACATCTCAAAAGGCCAACAGGAAGCAAGTTCAGGGTACATTGTCAAAGAAAGGGTCACCTGAACTAGCATTTCAGGGCACAGAGACAAATGTTGAAGGTGCAGCTGCCTCAAAGGGAACCCATAAGGTCATTACTGTGACTGCATCAGCACCTGCAGAAGGGATCCCTACAGGCATGAGCAAAGTGTCTCAATCACATCTGACGGTGGTGGCTTCCGGCAAAGGGAATGTAATGGCAGTGCAGTCACCACATATAGTCATGACAAAGCCAGTGTCTGTGATGAATCCTGGCAAAGTTGTTGGAGGTGCAGATGTACATAGAAAAATTGTCATCCAACATCAACCACGATCGAGCACAGTTGCCTCAAGTGACACTGCACATCTATCAGTAACTACTGAGCGTGGGCTAAAGTCAACCCATACCAGTAGAACATCGGCAATACCCTCAACAGAGAGACTGTCAGCAGGTGATGTTTCATCTAACAAGGTAGTTCCACCCAGCTCTTTACAAATCACATCACTTGTAGAGGTGTCACCCAACAAGACAGTCCCAGTTGTCATTGGTGAGCGTCGAGAGAATGCTGCAGTGAATGTGAAAGTCGTGACTGTCCAACCCCCCCAGCAGCAGTCCCTTAGCTTTACACCATCACATGCAGCTCAGCAGAAAGCAACAATAACACAGCCTTCTGCACTGTCTTCATCATCTCATGAGTTTGAAATTTCTGCCTCTCAGTCAAGTGAAGACTTGCCAGTATCGTCCCAAGACTCATCCACACTTGAGGAATTTTCTTCAGTGCCGACTTCACCTTTGAGATCAGAAGGGCAAACAGTGCTTTCCTGTGGAAAAGACCCAACCGTCTCAGTGCCACAGTTAGGGCAAGTGGTGGTGGTGGTGCCAAAGCCCTCGACAGGAGGGCTGGGGAGCTCCGTGGGAACAGACAAGCAGCTGGACAAGGTAACTGAGTGCATTGAGCTGATGTTGACTGCACGGGCTGACTGAACCATGTCGGTCTGATGTCCTTGTGCGGACTGGGAAAAATATTCTAGAATCTCAGCCTGGTCTTTCATTGTCTTTTTTCTCTGGGTCGTAGGGGGATTCTCAGTGGGCTTTGTGACAATTGTTACGGGGCTCGTAGGGCCTCCATGAGCTCATGGTCAATCCCTGTCTTGTAGTTTGTCAGGCATTAATCGGTTAAAGTTAAACAGGTGATAGTAAGCAGAACAATGAGAATGTGTGTGTAATGGGTGTAGCTATGAGACGTTATATGCTTGGTTGCTGATGCAACATGCCAGGTTAATTTACTGCCATTGTGACACCTATAAATGGTGTTGGGCAGCCATGGGTTCAAAGGGCCTTGTGTTGCAGGTCTGAATATATACTCAGTGAACAGGTGCTACATCAACCCATTTCATTCTGATACACTTACTTACTTACTTACGCCTGTCACCCCTACCCGGGTATAGGCCGTCAACGAGAGACCTCCAGCAACTCCTGTCCTGTGCTTCTCCTTCGATTCTACTCCAGGTGGTTCCCAGTCTCTTGATGTCTGCTTGGAGGTCTCGATGCCAGGAGTTTCTCGGCCTACCTCTTTTCCTCTTTCCCTGGGGGTTCCATGACAATGCCTGCCTAGTGATACTGGAAGCTGGCTTTCTCAGGCTGTGACCGATCCATCCCCATCTTCTTCGCCCAATTTCATTCTCTGCTGTTATCTGCTCTGTTCTGTCCCAGAGTCTGACGTTGCTGATCTTCTCTGGCCAGTGGATTTTCAAAATTCTTCTAAGGCAACTGTTCATGAAGGTCTGTACTCTGTTGACTGTGGTTTTTGTCAATCTCCAAGTCTCTGCTCCATATAGGAGAACTGCTTTTACATTGGAGTTGAAAATCCGGACTTTGGTGTGTTGTGACAGCTCTCTGGAACTCCACACTATTTTTAACTGGAGAAAGGCTGCTCTGGCTTTACCGATTCGTGCTCTGACATCTGCATCAGTGCTGCCTTTTTTGTCTATGATGCTCCCGAGATAGGTGAAGGACTCCACCTCCTCCAACGGGGTGCCAGCAAGCAAGATTGGTTCTTCCCTGGTTGTGTTCAGCCTCATTGTCTTTGTTTTCTGTTTGTGAATGGTGAGGCCCACTTGGGACGAGATGTCAGCAAGCCTCGTGGTCTTGTCCTGCATTTGTTGATGAGTGTGGGACAGTAATGGCAAGTCGTCTGCAAAATCGAGGTCGTCAAGCTGTGTCCACAGTGTCCACTGTATTCCACTTCGTCTGTGCTCTGTGGTCATCTTCATGACCCAGCCTATGGCCAGTAGGAAGAGGAACGGAGACAGCAGACACCCCTGCCTGACACCAGTTCTGACCTGGAGCTCCCTGGTGAACTGCCCTTCGTGGATCACGCGACATGTCATGCCATCATAGCTGCTCTTGATCAGGCGGACGAGCTTTGTGGGTACACCGTAGTGTCGTAGGAGTTTCCACAGAGTCTCTCGGTCCACGCTGTCAAATGCTTTCTCATAATCCACAAAGTTGACGTACAGCGGGGAGCTCCACTCCAGAGACTGTTCCACGATGATGCGGAGAGTGGCGATCTGGTCTGTACATGATCGGTTCTTCCTGAATCCTGCTTGCTGGTCTCTCAGCTGGGGGTCAACGGAGCTCTTCACTCTCTCTAGGATGATCCTGTTGAAGACCTTTCCTGGTACTGACAGCAAGGTGATTCCTCTGTAGTTGGAACACTTGCTGAGGTCGCCTTTCTTGGGAAGCTTGATTAGGTACCCCTCCTTCCAGTCAGCTGGCATCACCTCCTCTTCCCAGATCTTTCCAAACAGTGGGTACAGCATCTCCACTGTTGTCTCTAGGTCTGCTTTCAGAGACTCCGCTGGGATGCCATCTGGCCCTGCTGCTTTGCCATTCTTCAAAAATTCCACTGCTCTTCTGATCTCTTCCCGGCTGGGTCTGTCACAGCTGATGGGTAGGTCGGTCTCTGCCGGCTGGATGTCGGGGGGGTCGGGTGGGCTAGGTCTGTTCAGTAACTCTTCAAAATACTCGGCCCATCTGTCGAGTTGGTCTGCTCTGTCTGCAATAGGCTTGCCTTCTTTGTCTTTTACTGGTCTTTCTGTATGGCCATACTTACCCGACAATCTCCTGGTAATGTCATAGAGCTGTTTCATGTTGCCGCTGCCTTTTCTGCCTCTGCTGCCAGGCTGTCTGTGTAGGCCCTCTTGTCTGCCCTGATACTCCTCTTCACCTCGCGGTTGGCTTCCGAGTATTCCTCCTGTGCCCTTACTTTGGCTGCTCTCGTGCGACTGTTGTTGACCGCTGCTTTCTTCTGCTTCCTCGCTTTTATCTTCTTCAAGGTCTGTGCCGACAGCCAGTCCTTGTGGTGGTGTTTCCTGAACCCTAGAGTGTCTTTGCAGGTTGAGTTCAGCGCCTCTCTAACTGCCTTCCACTGCTGCTCTGTGGTGACCGCCTCCTCTTCATTTACTAGCTCCTGTAGCGCTTGAAACCGGTTGGACAGCACCAGTTTGAACTCTTCTCTAACTCCAGTTTCTCTCAGGAGGCCTACATTATAGCGCTGTCTTCTTGTTGTCTCTGTGCGGCTTTTCTTTAGCTTGAGCTTCATTCTTAAGGTAAGCAGATGGTGGTCTGAGGCGACATCTGCTCCCCTCCTCACTCGAACATCTTGAAGGGATCTTCTAAATTTCTTGCTAATGCAGATATGGCCTATTTGGTTCTCTGTTGTATGGTCAGGTGAGACCCAAGTTGCTTTGTGTATTCTTCTGTGTGGGAAGATGCTGCCTCCAATGACAAGTCGGTTTAGAGCACAAAAGTCTACACGGCTGTGCAGAACCACACTTTTAGTTAGGAGAGGACCGGGGGCCACTGAGTGCAAGATAAGCCATCTGTGGCACGGCTGGGCGTAGGGGCAATTAGTCATTAGCGCGCGCCTCTTCAGGCAGAGTGACAGAGCCGTTCATGGTCCTAGAAAGGAGTGCTCTTCCAATACCCTACACTATGTCTACGTGCCGACAGCAGCATACCGGCGCACTGCAGCGGAAACGCTGGCCAGTCTTAGTAACTGAACATTCATCACAAAATGCGTTTTTGTCTCAAGAATGTCATTATAACATGAGTGTAAATTTGTAGCTGATAAAATTTGCTTTCTTTTCATACTAAACATGCCCATGCTGCTTACTACCAGCACACCTTGAAGAGCAGTTACATTTCATATTTGCAATACAATGAACATGCACTGACAAAATAAAGCGTTAACTTTGAAGCTCAATCTATTGTGCATGTCCCTTTTCTGTGGGATGAAAAGTTGATGTATCTACGCAGCATTCTAGCCTCTACTGTTATCACTTACTAGATTTCCGGGGCCATTCCTGCTAGAGCAACAATAGCGTCAGAAAGCACTCCACTGCTGAGAAGCCGGTAAGCTGGTAATCCGTTAGGTCCATCAAGATGATCAACACAAACATGCTGATGCCAGCCTTACTTTATGCCTTACTTTTGGTTTTACACAATAAATCATAACCACTAACACAAGTAACAGGTCTTAAGCACACCACACTGGTTCCTTTACATTAACACTAACACAAATAACTTCTCTGAAGCACATCACACTGGGCCTTTATATGAACACGAATACAACTGTAATGGGTCCGAAGCATATCACACTGGTTCCTTAATATTAACAGTTACAGTTAGATACTACTAAACAGTATCACAGAGAATACTGAAGGCTATAAGCAGAGCATCATAGCACCGGATTACACTATACACACCAGTATTCCATAGAGAATGAATGTTCAGACCTGCATGCACAGTTCTGTGCGAGGCACGGATAACTTATTATTCAGTCACACACAAACACAGTACCTGTCTTTATCCTCGGATTGCACTCTTAAAAAAAGCGTCCCCTGAATAATACCACCAACACAGGAACCAGCAGGAATTTGTGCACAAGTGTGTTAAACGGTTTTATGTAGAAAACTGGTGAAGAGGAGATAGAGAACATTAAACACAGGCATTACACACCACTCGTGAGTAGTCCGTTACATAGAATAGAGAAGGAATTTTTGCTGCGAGCCAGTGACCTAGATAACCTGCTCGCTGGGGGGAGAGGCTACCGCACACCACAGCAGCAGGCTGCGGGCCAAACTAAAGAGTGAGAAATCAGCCTTTCTGTACAGCCGTGTCTACAAACCTCTCCCCGTTCTCGCTCATCTCCGAGCCTAGTCCCTGTCTCCCCATCACCTCTTCGTATCCGGTGTTGTCCTCCCCTATTTTGGCATTAAAATCGCCCATGACGATGGTGATGTCTCGCTCCGCACATTTGTCCACGGCACTCTGGAGTCGGTCGTAGAACTCTTGTTTCTCTTCCTCGTCACTGTCATTAGTGGGCGCATAACACTGGATGACGTTCAGCTTGAGCTTTTTCTTGGTTCTAAAGGCTGCTGTGATAATTCTTGGCCCAAGAGGTTCCCAGCCCATCAGCACTCTCTGTGCCACTGGTGACAGCATGAATGCTACTCCTTCTGTATGGGGGGCATTCTCCTCTTCATGACCTGAATACAGAATCATCTCCCCACTTAACAGCTTTTTTTGGCCAGACTGCGTCCATCTGGCTTCACTGATACCTAGCAGGGAAAGGTTGTACTTTTGCATTTCCGCTGCTATCTGGGCGGCCTTGCCGCTCTGGTACATGGTCTTGACGTTCCATGTGCCCATGGTTGTGTCCCTGGATAGAGAGAGGTGGCTCGGTCCTGTGGCTTCCAAAGACTTCCGGCTTTCACCAGAGGACGTCATAAGTCTTCTGGTAGAAGAACCTTCCTCCTCCAGGAAAGGAATTACTGTTAGTCTTTTCGTCGGCGTTTTTGTAGCTATTTCCTTTTTTGCAGGGTTGGGAAGCTACCCCCCCCCCCCGCCCAACCCCCTTACTAGGAGGACCAGGGGTTTTCTGTCGGGGTCACCTTCCCTTAGACCATGTTGGTTCACGGCACCTTATTTCATTCGGTGCACCCCTCTCACGAGGGACCCCCTATCCACCACCCAGGGGACGCGCCTCAACGCCATATGGTCCCAGCGCGAGGATTCTGATACACTAATGCATGAAATTGATTTGACTATAATAGTTCAAGGGTGGTGCCAGAATAGCTTGGCGTCCAATGTGCCTAGCTATTCTGCCACAACCGTTGAACTAAAATGGCTTTTATTCAGTCCTTCAACATGAGGCATAGCACTACACTAAACACTATTGCTGTACTTGAGCCCTAACAGCCGCGAGGACACATGAGCATAAGTCTGTCTTGCTGGCTGGGATCTAGGCTATTTGTATCAGTTTGAGGGAGGTCTACTGCTGGAATGCTTCACTGCTGGAATGTAACAAGCAATACCTAAGTTTAAAAGGCATAGATCCTGTTGAGCCACCACAGCTGCTGGGGCTCTTCAGGATCAATACTACTTGCTGGCCTCTTTGAAATCCATGTGCCTCATTGGCCTCATGCTGTCATCGATATTTTGTGTGCCTTGAGTAGACAAGGTTATCTGGCATGGAATCTTTGATGCCTTTGATGGGATCTTTTCCTGAGGCTGGCAGTGAGGGGGATTAACCGTAAACTGGAATTTATTTTCCACATTTCTACCTTTTTTTCAGATTATTTCACATGGTACAGGTGATGGATCATCTGGGCAAAAGACCCAGGAGATGAGCGTGAACACTTCAGATCTGGACTCCAGTCAAGACTCGGACATGGACTCCGTGGACTCCAGGAATAGCAAGTTTGCAACAAGTGGCACTCAGACGCCGTACCACAAAAAAGTGTATGTGTCTTTTGACTTTGTCTTGTATCTTTTAGGTCAGGAGCTTCATTGTTTACATGTTTCAATTACATTTATCATATCAGGTAAGCATTTGCTTACAGATTGTTGGAGAAGTACTGGTGTGTGACTTTGGACCAGACAACCAAAGGTCATAAGTGCAAAATCGCAGACCAGCACACACTATAGCTCAAAAGTAGTGTCTGTTTAGTTTGATTCTCTTGTGAATGGGGTTGATTTTTTTCGGTTTATTTGTGTTTAGTTGTTTAGTTTTTTAATCGTTTATTTACTGTCTGTATTTTTTCAGTGCCTCATCCGATGGACGTAAGCTTATAACTGTACTTGTACAGCCACCTCCAGAGTTTGGCCAGCAAGTGTCTGGCACCACCCCCAGATGCACTGTTGCTGTGGTGAAGACAGAAAGCGTGGATGGGGCTGATGATATCACTGATGCTGATGAGATGGAAGAGTTGGAGCGAGGTGTGTTCTTCAAGTGTCATACTGATGAATTAATGTCAGAATTTTACCATTCAAAGTTTTACGACTTTTCAAAGTCTGCAGCAAGTCAATTGTCAGAATGTTACTTTACACAAGCTGTTTTTAGGTGAGTAAGGTTGTAATGCCAGTAGATTTTGCTTATGCAGTTTTACCTTACTGACCCAAAGACAGCTTTGTTTCATCAAAAAACATTACCAATGGCATTACTGTATGGAAGTAGCACCTAGCCTAACAATTTCAGCCCGGGATCGTTGTGTACAGCAACTCCACCGGGGAACCCTCAAGTGAGCTGTACCAACATCCCTGAATAGCTTCCCTTTACTGAGTAGTCTCCCTTACCTCATACGGCACATGCGCAGTCGTTACCAGTTTCTCGCGCTTAGCTTACGGTTATCGGTTGTCAGCCCAAACGGCTCCCCTCTTTGGCTTTCTTTTTCGGACTTTCTAAGTGTGTAGAAGTTCGCTCTTGGATACTATTATCACCCGGCGTCCCCGCGTTTTCTGGCCAGGCAGCAGCATTGTTCTGTGGATCTTTCTTTGCTTCGTATCGAACGAAAATTCTCGGCGCGTTTCGTGTTCCGACATCGTGACCGTTGCCGGTGTTCCTTTTACGCCGTACCTTTATTCTGTTACAGAATGCAAGTTCAGACGTGTCGGTGTTGTAAGGATTGTTTCCTCAAAAACATTACCGATGACATGACTACATGGAAGTGTCTACTACTGGGCTCAATTTTAGCCTACTCACCCGTTGTGTGCCCACACAACCCGAGAGGCACTCGGGGAACCCCCAGAGGGGCTGAGAGCTATCTCCCCATACCTGCCTTACCGGATCCGGTCACAAGTCTGATACTTCGCTCGAAAGCGGCAAGCGGGGCAGATGGGAGGGTCCTCCGAGTCATGTCATCGGTAAGTATTTTTCGAAAAAATACCTTTTAGAGAAAAATGAATTTGTTTCCTCAAAAACATTACCGATGACATGACTACATGGAAGAATTGCGATGAGGAGGAGGGTGCCGCGTAACAACTCCCTAGGAGAAACAGCGCCGTCCTCCCCGCCGCACACTCCCGACAATTTTAGTGAAGTGCCTACCTATGGCGCCGGTGGCGCCGGGAGGGAGTGTTGCGCCGCGGCGATGTCCCCCACAAGTGCGAGATTCTCTCGCTGGCCAGCCAGGTCCTGGAGGTAGAAGCGGGCGAATACAGATTCAGTCTTCCAGCCCACAGCTGCCACGATGTCTTTGACAGCGCAGTTTCGATCAAACGCGACGCTCGTGGCCATGGCTCGTACCTCGTGTGCGCGAATGTGCAGCCTCTTCGCTCCCTGTGAAGAGATATCCTGATAGGCGGAGTGTATGACCCAGCGGAGCCAGGAAGAGATCGTCTGGGCTGTAATGTCGTGCCTGCTGGGTCTCAGAGGTAGGAAGAGGCGCGACCGTCCCCTGCGGACGGCCTTAGATCGCCGCAGATAAATCTTAAGGGCGCACACAGGATCCTGTTGCCGGGTCTCCTGGGACCGAGGTCGGTCTCTTAGCGGCCTGATGGTGATAACCTGAGGCGCAGTTAGAGGAGAGGAAAGGAAGGCTGGGTCCGTAAGCAGTTGGACGGACCCGTCTGTTTGGAACTGCAAGCAGGAAGGGCGTACTTGTACGTTTCTATCTACGCGACCTCTCCGGCCAGCGGGACAACCTGGCCCTGGTGGGTGACGTCTCAGCGGCTCAACACTCCCTGCCGGCGCGCCATGCGCATTAGGTACGCTTAGCTGAAATTGTGAGGTGTTGATCCCAGTCTTTTTCACTAATGCGTCCGCAATTGCGGGGTAGTTGGCGGCGCCCTCCTCCTATTCGCCATTCTTCCATACAGTAATGCCATCGGTAATGTTTTTTGATGAAACAAATTTATTTTTCTCTAAAATATATTTTTTCGAGAAAATACTTACCGATGGCATTACTCGGAGGACCCTCCCACCTGCCCTGCTCGCCGCCAGTAAGCTAAGTGCGAAAACTGGTAACGGCTGCGCATGTGCCGTATGAGGTAAGGGAGACTACTCAGTAAAGGGAAGCTATTCAGGGACGTTGGTACAGCTCACTTGAGGGTTCCCCGGTGGCGTTGCTGTACACAACGATCCCGGGCTGAAATTGTTAGGCTAGGTGCTACTTCCATACAGTAATGCCATTGGTAAGTATTTTCTCAAAAAAATATATTTTGGAGAAAAATAAATTTTACCTGTTTTGAGCAATTTTTTTTTTTTGCAAGACAAGGAGTGGTTTTAAAAGAGGGGTATTAAAGGGCGAAATTGGGTCTCCTGTCATTAAATCTTGAGGATGAATTTGTTTCCTCAAAAACATTACCGATGACATGACGGCGAGGGCACAAGGGGCCCCCGCCAAGCTAAGACGAGCGTCGGGCGCGCAATGGTACAACTGAGTACAAGCAAAACGTAGTGCCGCTGAACAATTGTCGCTAACCACCCACTAACAGCATGGGCACGATAGTTCAAGGGTGGTGCCGGGCCTACTTGATGCCTGTAATAGTTCAAGGGTGGTGCCAGGACAGCTTGGCGCCTGTAGGCGCCAAGCTGTTCTGGCACCACCTTTGAACTGACATGGTCACATTTATCTCCTGCTATGGTGTATCAGGATTTAAAGGGTTAAAGGCCATCATTTATGTGGCAACAGCCACCTAAATGATGATTTTTAATGACTTGATCTCTGATAAGGGGTGTCCCTCAAAACAGGTTCTTCTGTCACACGGCCAGATGTAACAAAAACTTGCACGCATGACAGCACATTTTCAGACTTTTCACACTTTGGTTAGGAAAAATTACTTTGCATGCAGACTTTGAGTATAACCAAGAACAAGAACAAAGTAGGCCCCTTAGCATTTTGTGTAATCCAAAGTTCACTGTACGTGTGATGTGGAATTGCCTCACACCTGTGTTTCAGAATCACGGAGTTACGGAACCAAAGGAACCTTTGGCTCGAGGCAAGAGTTCATTATGGTCAACGTGCCGGAGGGCAGCACTGTAAAAAACCACTACATAAAATCCAAGGACCATTTAGATGTGAGTTGATTGATGACAGTACAGTAGAACCTGTTTTGAGCTCTCTCATGAGAGGTCACCTGTCATTAAAGACCATCATTTAGGTGGCTGTAGTTGTGACTGTGGCTGTAGCCACCTAAATGATGGTATTCAATGACAGGTGGCACATTTTGTCCTTCAAAACTTCTCTGTGATAGAGCATGTGTTCTTGAGACCACTTTTGGGCTCACGGGCGATAGCAAAAATGATTCTGTACTGGGCCATCCATCATCTCTCTGTTGTCCATCAGCCTCTTGTCTGTGGTAAACTTTAACATTGGCATTTCCTGGAGACTATCCAAGCTACTGTCTCCAAACTTGGCCCCAAAAACACTTTGTGGCAAGACCTTTTTAAGCATACCAATTTTAGTGACCTCACTCAAAGGTCAAGGTCACAGAGGGTCAGGAAATAGGTAAAAAATTGCCATGTTTAACCCCCCCCCCCCCCCCCCCCCAAAAAAAAAAAAAAAAAAAAAAAAAAACTTCACAGATACTGTTTTCAACTTCAGACTCAATCTTGATAAGAGACACCTGATTGTAAGACCTTATGCAAACTAACTTGGATGACTGCTCTTTAAAGGCCAAGGGTCACGAGAGGTTGGCAGATGTGTGAAAAATGCCTACTTTGGATACAATTTTAGTTTTTATCAGCATTTTTGCAAACTGTTCAATCAGGCTTGTTTTGGGCCAGTGGTTGTCCGTCTGTTGTCCGCCTGTAGTTGTCAGTGGTAAACTTTAACATGGGCATTTTCTCAGAGACTGTTCAAGTGACAGTCTTCAAACTTGCCCAAAGATACTTTGTGGCAAGACCTTTCTAAACATACCAATTTCAGTGACCTCCCACAAAGGTCAAGGTCACATGGCATCAGGTAATAGGTAAAAAATAGCCATATTTTGACATTTATTTGTTTCCTCAAAATCCCCCCACCCGGGTCTGCCCTGGGGGACTTGGGTGGGGTTAACTATTTTTTAGTTCTCAGGGTCACCCTGGTCAGCCCCACAGGGTGGGTTTTTCCCTCTATTCTGGGGCATGTGTTTCTGTCTACCCTTGGTCCATTCACCTGTATTTTCCTTTTTTAAACTCTTCCTACTGTCTGCGCTGCCTGTAGCTCTTGATATTGGATATGTGTTGCTAAATGGTCTTAGCTTTATTTAGGCCCCATGTCGTAGGTTTATTTAACGTATTGGAGTGGCTGGCGGCATACATTCAATATTCTGTTTAGTTGTTTTTTTCCACAGGCAGTGCAGGCAATTCCTGAGAAAGTCTTGTTGCTGTCGGGACGTTAAGCAATGTAGAATCTAATCTAATAAATGTGTTTCCTCAAAATACATTACCGATGGCATTACTATGTGGAATATTATCCGATTTCAGCCTAAGCACCCATGTGTGTACCTTTACGACAAGGGGCGTAAGTCAGAGTTGTATCCAAGTGACTGGGTAGTCTCCCCTCCCTCCATCCGGTCACGTGAGCCATGTATTCCCGCCAGTTGGATCCTTAGATTCACCGTGAACAGTTCACCGGCTTCAGCCTCTCAGTTGGATTATTCTACTACTATATTATGTGGCAAGCTTTGCTAGTCGCTAGAAGATGGCGAGGTAAGGCCTCGGGTTATGCCTATGAGTAAACGGACTGTTTACGGCGCCGTCGGCATATTCCATGGAAATTTCTCGATTTTCCATTGAGTCTGGGTTTAGCCCTCGACCGATTTGTGAGTACTGTGCTCGGGGCCTTTCATCGTTTGCCCCGTGCGGTGGCTTCATGGCTTCTGCTTTGTGTTGCAGTGCACAGCTATACACCTGCAGGAGATGCAAGGGATTTCAGTGGCCGACGGACTCGCATGCTCTGTATCTACCCTGTTCCGGCTGCTCTTCGCCCCATACCTGCGCTCAATGCGCTACGTGGAAGGAGCGGAAGTGGTCGCAGCTTGGGAGTTCTATCAGCGACGCCGCCTGGGGGCTAAGGATTCTACCACGCCTTTGGACAGTGCCAGGTCAGTGCGTAGCATTTAAGCTCCTTTAGCCCCCGCGCCACCCAGATCTCCGCGCCATCGTGTGACCTCGGAGATTGTGGGTCCCGCTTCCTGCCGGACTCTGGACTTGGTCCCATTAGCCCTCTCATAGCGATGGCCGGGAAAGTCCACCCCGTCTCGCATGGTCCTTCGCAAGGAGTAGCTGAGAGACCTCTGCCAGTCTCGCATGATCCTCCGCAAGGGGCGGCCGAGTGACAGAGCATGCGAGAGACACGCCCTCTTACGCTAGCTTCCTCTAGACACCGTCCGTCGACCACCCCCAGCGCTCGCTGGCCTCCTAGTTCAGGGTTACGCTCGAGCAGTCGCCACTTCAGGAGGAGCCCTTCCCCTCGGCGTCGGTCTCCTTCTCCCGGCGCAGCCAGGGCTCCTGGCCGGAGCCAGTCCCCTCGCGCCCCATGGCGTCACTCTCGTCCCAGCTTTCCCCAGCCTTCGGGGGAGTTCTCGCGCTTACCCCTCTCAGCGCCACGACTACCCGCCGGCCCTGCTGGCACTGCGTACAGGTCATCTTCCTTCTCTCGTCGTCCATGTAGTGTCTGGACCTCAGCAATGGGCGCGCTACGCTTGCCTTTCTCCTGACTCTAGCTCGCCGCGCGGCCCCCCTGAGCGCTCCCCCCTCCCCCCCCCCCCCCCCCCCCCCCCCCCCCCCCCTGGGCTGGAAACATGGCAAGTCTCTTTCGCAACTCCCTGGCTAGTGCGGGATTTTGGGACTTGGCCACGCAGGCGGTGGTCAGGAGTGTGGAGGAGTTTTGGGAGCGTCCGAACGAGGACTGTTGGCGGGACATCCACTCTCTCGCCGTAACAGCGAATTGCGCCATGCACCACATCACAACCTATTCCATGGCGGCGGCGGATTGCGACCTGATGAGACGGGACTCCTTACTGAAGTGTGCCCACGCATACTCTCGACCTTCGTCGCTTGGTTGTTTCCTGGGGCATGGATTTTCTGACCGATCTCCACAGGGTACGTCTACCGGAGACTTGGATCCAGAAGCTGGCGGCTCTTGGGTCTGATCAGTGCAGCAGTGGACCTGTTAACCCTCGGCAGGCTTACGCTCGACCGCTACAGCTACATGTGTTGCTCCACTGGCGTCCGTCCTCGGGAGATCTCTCAGCCTTGATCCCAGTGTTGCTGCTGATCCGGCCAATCTGCTCCGTAGGACAGACCGCTCTTGGTTGGCAACAGGAGTCCCTCTCTCCACCCCTCCGTCGACTTTCTCCATTTGCACGGATGCAAGTCTCGACGGCTGTGAGTCCCATTTACTGCCAGAGTTCGGCACTGTCTCGGGCCTGTGGTCGGCGGAACTTCGAAACCAACATGTCAACTGGCTAGAGTTGAAGGCGGTGCTGTTGGCGATCATCTGCTGGGAATCGCGGCTCGGCAGCCAGGAAGTTCTGATCCTGTCCGACAATGCGACGGTGGTAGCCTACATTCAGAAGCAAGGCCGCACATGGTCTCCGACCCTCTGCATGCCTCTTAACCAGATCTTCCTTTGGGGCAGGGATCGCGGGATTGCGCTTCGAGCACGACACATCCCAGGACACCTGAATGTTCTCGCGGATGCCCTCTCGCGACGAGGACAGCTCCTCCACACCGAGTGGTCCCTCCGACCGGACATCTGCCGCATGATCGGTGCTCACTGGGAGACGCCCATGATCACACACCAGGTGGAACAAGCAGCTCCCGCTATTTGTCTCTCCCATTCCGGCCCCCCTTGCATGGGTGGTGGACGCTCTCTCAGTCTCCTGGGAGGGCCTACGCTTATCCTCCCTCGGTACTAGGACCCAAGGTGCTCCTCAAGCTTTTGGGATGCAGCACGATCCTTCTGCTTGTCGCTCCGTTCATTTGGAACAGGACGTGGACGACAGACCTTTGAGCCTCGCCACAGACCCTCCTCTCCGGTTCCCCACGCCTCGGACGATGCTGAAGCAGCCCAGGCAGAACCTCTTCCAGACCTGGTTTACCCATACGTTTTTTGCGTATTTTCTGCGCAGTTTTTAGGAACAGTACGTCAGTACGCAAAAACAAAAATAAATACGATCAAAAAAAAAAAGTAAAAAATCCGAAAAAAACCTCGATCCACAATTTCAATCTTCATTGCCAAGAACGATAACTCTTTGTTCGTTTACCACCATTAAATTTTGGCCGGCACGCGGAAAGATGTCGAAGCATCAAACGAGCAATTGTGATGCCTCTACAAAGCCTTTTTCGAAGAAAAAGAAGACGGAACAGATATTTATGGACAGATACAAGAAGATTCCAGGGATAGAGGCTTCTGCTGCAGAAAACATGTATGCAAGGCTGATTTTTCCCGGCATTGAGCACTCAGGTCAGTGTGTACAACATCGAGCGCCATTGCGAGGAAAACCCCCCCCCCCCCACAAACTCAATGAGGCAACTGCGAAGACTGCTGCTCACTGCTCATCCATTATAAAATTCATACCGTCACAGAGTGTCAAGACTGAGGAAGAGTCTGTGATCAGAGCAGACTGTAAAGATGCTGTCGGAATTGAATGTTCAAAACAATCTGCCTCTTTCCACGGGTCATACTAAAACCCGGAATAACCTGTCCTAAGCTAAAATAACCATATCCGTAACTATTATTGCGTACCTAAACACAAAATAATCATGTGTTAGAATTTTGGTTTACATTAAAGTTGATTTAGTAGTACTAGTTGGCTGTTTTCCACTGCCGTTGTCGCGTCGATTACTTCCCTTGCTACACGATCGCGCTGTCCGAAAACAGTCGTAATAACCTCTCCTAAACCAAAATAACCACATAAACACATATTACTAAGTGCTTTAAGTCGTAATATTCCTATATTTGAGGTTGTAGGTGCCGTAAAAGTTGTTTATTTAGTTTTAGAAAGCTTCGAAGGGCTTGTTCTTTGAGCCTCTTGATCTATGCCATCTTCAGCCTACGCGCATTCGCCCAGACCGTCTGAAACACATTTCGTCCCATGACGTTTCATCCCCGATGCTATTTAATAATGGAAGACATTACGTTATGAATGGACCATGATAATCTGTTGACATTCAAAGAGAACATAACTGGACCGTTTCTGAGCTCAAATATAAACGTTTCTGAGACTTATTTTTTTCTATTAAAAAAAAAGGAATCATTAGTTCATGTTAATACATAAGACAGTAGATTAGACTGCTTGTATTTTTTTTCTCTTTTTCTTCCTTCTTTATTTTATTGTTGGTATCTATTTGTGGTAGTGGTGGTGGTCAGAATATGTAAAATTTTGGTTTATTAAAAAGCCATTTTAATATCCTAACAGAGCGCTGGTGGGACAGTCAAATTGACACCAAATGTACTGCTCATTTCTCTAAAATTCTTCTACATCTCAATGCGACATAGCTGGCAGATCTGACTGATTTACAAATACTAGTGAAATCTGGGTGACATGTATATTCTCAAAAGTAAAACAATTTAAAGGCAAGATCAGTCATCTATGAAAAGTAGTAGTAGTAGTATGTTTAGCCTCACTGAAAGTTTGGAGTTACTGATCCCATCTCTTGAACAGTGAAGTCAGCCTTCTTGGACTCTAAGATAGTGCAAAACTATTTTTGTTGTCGGAATAAATCAACGACGATTGTACAGTGCATGGCAGATCATTCTGAACGTAAAGTTGATTCAGAACTGAGTGCTGAGCTGATTTTTCGTGTTCAGCAAATTGTGACTGTATAATGAGCCTATCTCTGCCCTCTGAGTTTTAGTGCAAATGTTAAAATTGGTGTGAAACATACTGTGACTAAAATGTAGTGAGCATCGCCTTATCTTCTGATTCTGAATTGTAAATCTGGTCACATGGAGAGCTTGGAACATAGAAGAAGCCTTGTTCTAAAATTTTGGTAAGTTTGTTTTGGAAGCGTGTTCACTAGTACACAATTTTTTTGAGAAGTACACAGTTTTTTCCCCATGAGTACACAAATCTAAAATAGGGGGTAAACAGGTCTGCTCTTCCACCCTTGACCAGAGAGACCTGCTTCATGCCTGGAGGTTGTGGGGATAGCCCTCACAGCTCGAGGTTCTCGGATTCAGCAGGGGAGGCAATCGCGGCAGCCCACAGACCTTCGGGTGTTCGAGGGAAAATGGAGGGTCTTACAGTCCTGCATGGTGCGAGCCCCGGCGCCTCGCCCCAATGGCCCTGACCACGCCTCAGCTGAACAGGACTGGGCCCTGATCACCATTCGTGGTTATCTCTCGATGGTGGTGGACACTTCTCGGCACTTAGGCCAACCGGACCCAGGAGCGTGCAAGGACCTCTCAGACTGGATGTCCCACTTCGAACTCCAGCGCCCGATCACTCGTTCGCTAGTTCCACGCTGGGATCTCCCTTGGGTGCTGACCTGGTTGAACTTAGTCGGTTCGAGCCCCTTCACCTTGCTCGCCTCGTGGACGCGACTAGGAAGACCTGCTTCCTCCTGGCCCTCGCCACAGCTGCCAGAGTAAGCGAGCTGCACGCCATGTCCATAGACCCAGCCGGCTTGCAGTTCAGGATGGACGGTTCGGTTCAGCTTCTGACCAACCCTCCCTTCTTGGCCAAGAATAGACTCCCCTTGGCTGCACCCTGGGTGTGGAGTCTTCACCTGCTTACGGGATTCGACCGGTCCCAGACATCACTACTGCAGGACCCGGTCCGAGCATTAAAGTCTACCAGCGCAGAGTGAAGCCCATCAGGAGAGGCCGCTCCCACCTCTTCCTGCCCTTGGCCCCAGGCCGAGCTGAATTTTCCGCCTAGACGATCTCGTTTTGGTTGCGATGGACAATGATCTCTCCTCACAGGGTGCAAAGAGAATGCAGATACGGGCTCACGAAGTCAGAACGGTTGCCGCCAGTGTCGCATTCCACCGCAACTGCGCAGAGACATCATTGCAGCGGTCGGGTGGTGAGCAGAGTCCACCTTCGCCCGCTTATATCTCCGAGAGCTCTCCGGCCAGCGCGACAACCTGGCCCTCATCAGAGACCTCTCAGCAGCGCAACACTCCCTCCGAGTGCCGCTGGTGCCATAGATAACTCTTAGCTGAAATCGTCGGGAGGTTGCCCCTCGAAGCTAACCTTATTGCTGTTAAGGGGTTTGGGCGGCACCCTCCTCCTTTTCGCTATTCTTCCACATAGTAAAGCCATCGGTAATGTATTTTGAGGAAACAATGTATTTTTCTCTAAAATGTATTTTATTTCTTCAAAAACGTTAGCGATGGTATTACTGAGAGGAAGATATACTTAGCCTGTCAATTTCAGCCTCCAAAATTGTTGTGTGTTGCTACACAACCAGGGACATAACTCTAGCAAGCAGTTACCCTATCCCCTGAGTGACCTCCCTATCCTCCGGGTAGCCTCTCTTCCTAATGTCGCGAGAGTCTGTTATTGCCAGTTCTATGCTTAGCTTCCATCTTGTTTCGATTACTCCAGATTTTTACCCTTCCCGCCGTGAGATGGCCTTAGTTGCCTGCTCGGCGTTAAACCCAAATAACTAACTAACTAATTGTTTCGATTACTCATCATCAGTCTCAAGTTTTCTTCATCTCTTTCGTTCGTCCTTCGGTTTCGTTAGGCTAGACATGACCAGGTAAGGCATCGGACATTGCCTCGTCCGGCGATTGTGGCTGACTGGGGCAACTTTGGCTGTTGGTTACAACGGTCGTGTAATCGGTGGCCCCTGGGCTACACGCGCTCTTTTCATTTTTGTTACCTGTTGCAGTGCTCAACTTACAAACAACGTGCACCGACAAACAACGTGCACCGCCTGTGGGGATTTCCAGTGGCCCAGTGATTCCCACCTCTGCTGCCTACCTTATTCGGGCTGTGCTTCCGACCTTACTTGTGTTATTTGCGCCACATGGGCAGCGGACCGTAGGTCCCAATTTTGGTGTTTTATCGTCACAAGCGCCCCGTGCCGTCCTGCTGAGGGCCCCGCCCACCCGGCCCCTCCCTCCTCTGACACAGTCGGCAATTCTTTAAAAAAAAAAAAAAAAAAACCAGGTCAACGCTCCCGGTCACCGGACTTCGGTCGCCTGCTTTCTCCGCACTCCCTATCTACTGAGACGGGACTCTTGCGGCACTTTTCCCTCCGGCCAAGGTGACGGACGTTGTCCCTTTTGTTGCGGGCTGTGATATTCCTTGCGAGACCTTACACTCCCGCTCCCTTGAGCGGATTTCGCAGTCAGCCCCGCGCACCTGATCTATGGAGACGGGTCTCTCGTGGAGTTACACAACAACTCGGACACAGTAGGCGTTTCTTCTCGGCGCTCCCGGTCACCGGACCTCGGTAGCCTACTTTCTTTGCACTCCTGCATTATGGAGCCGGGACAATTGCGGCACTTTTTCACCCCGGCCAAGGTGACGGACGTTGTCCCTTCTGCCGCGGGCTGTGATATCCCTTGCGAGACCTTACACTCGCGCTCCCTTGAGCGTGTTTCGCAGTTAGCCCCACGCACCCGATCTACAGAGACGGGTCTCTCGCAGAGGTACCTCTCTCTCCCTCGGGGGAAGAGACACCGGCCTCTACTGTCCTGGCACGGTTCCCGACCAGCCAGGCGTGGCCTTGCCCCCCTTGCACTTTGGAGCTGCCGCGTCGCCATCGGTTGACCCCTCACGACTCTTAACACGGCGCTTCGATGCTTCCAGTGTCTCCTTGTGCCCTGGCTAGGAGCCGGTCTCTGCGCACACCCGTCTAACACACGGTCAGTCCTTTGGGCAACAAACTCGCCCCTCCGGTCGGATAGATTCGGGCTGCGCTTCTGATCACACTCGTGAGACTTGCAACGCTTGGGAGGAATACCGTTGGTTCCAACTTTGGCATTTTCCTCGCCTCCGGCGCCCCTTGACTTCCACTGCGGCACCAGCTCACCCGGCACCTCCCAACTCGGACACAGTCGGCATTTCGTCTCGGCGCTCCCGGTCCCCGGACTCCGGTCGCTTACTTCCACCGCACTCCCGCTCTACGAAGACGGGACACTTGCGGACATTTTCCCTACCGGCCAAGGCGATGGATGCTGTCCCTTTTGCCGTGGGAGGTGAGTTGCCTTACTAGCCCCGCGCACCCGCTATATGGAGACGGGTCCCTCGCAGCGGACATTTTCCCCACCGGCCAAAAACGAAGTCTACCCTGTGCACCCGGTCTACAGAGACGGGTCCCTCACGGCGGTACCCCCCTCTCCCTCAGGGAAAGAGACACCGGCCCCCAACTGTCCCTGGCGTGGTTCTCGACCAGCCAGGCGTGGCCTTGCCCCCCTGCACCTTTGTGCCTCTACGTCACCATCGGTCTTCACCTCACGACGTTTTGCACGGCGCTTCGGGGCTTCCCGTGACTCGTTGTGCCCCGGCACTGAGCCGGTCTCCGCGCTCCCGTCGATCAGGCGGTCAGCCCTCTCGGCGACGATCTCGCCCTTATAGTCCAATATACGAGGCTCAAACTGCGTTTTCTTCTGCCGGAAGCATGTCCGCCCGCCCTCCTATAAACAAAAAAAGAACAAAAAAAACGGCTTCGGCTTCAATAAATGCTACGCTTCAGCCTCAGCGCCTCAAATCCTACCGCAACCACCCGGTTTCCGAGATCTCACGGACGCCTTTTCGGCGCAGTTGCCTCTTCGGCGCAGTTGCCTCTCGCCAATTCAAGGACCCTGTTTTCTTTTCCGATGACAGTTGGCCGGAGGACATTGACATCCGGTTTCGCCGGTTTCAGGCGTTTTCGTGCCCTTTACCTTCGCTGGATGCTGCCGCGGATTTTCAGATGGGTGGTCACTGCGCTGCCTTTTCCTGGTTCCTTGGGGCGTCTAACTGAGCTGCTATGTCCTAAACAGACGTTTGAGCCTAAAAGCAGCCGACAAGACTTGCCATCCCATCTTACAGCGAGAGCTCCGACCCGCCTTTACCGGCCAGGGATATGCCTATACGTGCGTCGCCACCTACGGATAACAGGCATTGAGAGCTCGGTCCCCCCGCAAGAAATTTGTTGGGTCTCGTGCACGCCACCAGGAATCGGAGAACCCAGTGGCCGACGTGGGGGACCACCCCTCTGCGATGACAGCTACCTTTTACCGTAGGCCGGACAGCCAATGGCCATACCCCGTTGAATACGCCGGTTCTCGTCTGATCACCGAAGTTACTCATCGTCGGGCTTGGTTAGTACTTGGATGGGTGACTGCCTGGGAACACCCAAGTGCTTTTGGCATCATCCTGTTAAAAAAAAAGAAAAAAAAAGAAAAAGCGCCTGGGCAGGGCCACCACATCGGTGCACCTCATAGAGCAGGACTGGAAATTAAGCCGCCGACGCGTTAAGCCACGGAATCAGACTTTGAGAGACAGAGAGTGGAGCCTCTGGCGATCCACTGCGACTGACGGCCTCTACGGAGATGAAACAAGTTCTGTCAGTACTATTAGCCGACTAGATGCGTTTCCTTATCGAGGGCGGATCCCAAAGCTTTACCCTCCCACCTTACAAGCGCAGTGCAGGATACCCAGCTTTTCGGTACCCGGAATAGGATGAGCAATCACAGTGCGTGGGGACAGGGCGCTACATATACCAGACAAGTAGACGTCTCCACTTCCCACTCTTCCTCACCGGTGGACAAGTTCTGACGTGTTGTGGCGGCGGACCTCTCTACACCGGACCTCGGGGGGGCAGCCGGCAGGCACAGTCAATCTTCCGGCTGGACCGTCAGGGACTGCTCTACCCTGGAGATGCAGCATCAACGTCAGCGCTGGGACCATGTAGATGACTACTTGCGACCGATTTAACAGCCGATGGACGGATGCAGCATCCCTGCGACACATAGCGGCAGCTCTTGCACGTCAAGTCACTCCCTCCACATTTCGACGTGCCTGCGATGTGACAGCTTCGGGGACCAGGGGTTCTTTCTGGGCACCTGATGACCAGAGGAGATGGAGGTTACTTCCAACAGCAGTCGTATGCAGGTCGTTCCCAGGCGTTTTTCTGTGTCCTCTCGGTGTAGACTGTCCCAAGGCTGGGACAAGACAACGTCCTTGGTTCGCAACTGCATAGCGTGTGCGGGATTCCGGGGGATGGCTGCGCCGTCTGTAGTCGAGCTCTACTCGCGGCCGATTCAACTACATCTCCTCCTTCTTTAGCGGCTGTCTTCAGGGGATTTGGTGGTCCGCATGCCTGTGTCTCCACTGGTTCGGCCACCTCTCCTTCAGTGGACAGACCCATCTTGGTTAGCGTCGGGAGTCCCCCTAGCATCCCCGCTACAGTACCTGTTGTTCTGCACGGATGCCAGTCTCCCCGGTTGGGGGCACATATGCTTCCGGCCTTCAGCGAGACAGCAGGCCTTTGGCCACCGGATCTGGTGGGCATACACATCAACTGGTTGGAGTTAAAGGCAGTTTGGCTCGCCTTCTTCGCCTGGGGGACGCGCGTGACACACCAGGCGGCCCTTGGTCCTCTCTGACAACTCGACAGTTGTGACGTATATTCAAAAGCAGGGCGGGACGCGTTCTCCTTCTCAGTGCATCTTTCTGTTCCAGCTACTCGTGTGGTACTGGGATCGGGACATCTCGCTGCGGGCGCGTCACTTTTCGGGACAGTAAAATGTGCTAGCGGATTCTCTGTCCTGTCAGGGCCAGCTTCTCATGAGTCTCGCCACGGATCCCCCTCTGTGGCTTCCCACGACGCGCAGGATGCTGAAACCGCCACGGCAGGGTCTTTTTCACCCTTGCCTGGAGAGTCTCCTCTTACCCGCCTGGAGATTGTGCGGTAATCCCTCACCGCTCGAGGTTTCTCGGATGCGGCAGTGACAGCTATCGCTTCAGCACAAAAACCTTCCACCTGGAAAGTCTACGAGGGAAAATGGCGGGTTTTGCAGTCTTGGTGCGGGACTCGACACCTCTCCCCCACAGCTTTGACTATGCCCCAGCTCGCCGAGTTCTTCCTGTGGCTCTTCGTGGATCAGAACATGGCGTCTACCACCATTCGGGACTATCTTAGTAATATGGTGGCTTACACTTACCATTTGGGCCAGCCAGTTTCAGGGTCTTGCAAGGACCTCGCCGACCTCATGGCTCACTTCGACCTCCAGCGACCAGTGACACGCTCCCTGCTCCCATGATGGGCCCTCGCGTGGGTGTTAACCTGGCTCAACACTGCTCGTTTTGACCCTCTGCCTTGGCACGGTTCTCCGACTTGACAAGGAAGATGTGCTTCCTGCTGGCTCTTGCCAATGCCTCTCGAGTGCGTGCGCTCCATGCCCTCTCCGTGCATCAGTCCTGCCTTCAGCTCCAGGCCTATGGCTCGGTTCAACTCCTCACTAGTCCTTCCTTTTTGGCAAAATACAGGCTCCCCGCAGCCGCCCCTCAACTGATCACTCTTCGTCCACTGCGGGGCCTTGACATGCCCCTGGTAGTGCGACAGCAGGATCCGGTCAGGGCATTAAAGATCTACCTCCGCCGGTTGAAGCCCTTACGACGGGGACGTTGCCGCCTATTCCTGCCCTTGGCTCCTGGCAGGAATGTTATATCCGCCCAGACGATCTCCACTTGGCTGCGCCGAGTCATATGATCCGCTTATGAAGACCTCTCGACAGAGGGAGAGCAGAGGATGCGGATTCGGGCACATAAGGTCTGGGTTGTCTCCACGAGCGTTGCGTTCAACCGCAACTGCGCCATGAGGGACATTGTGGCGGCTGTGGGCTGGCGGGCCGCATCGACTTTCGCCCGCTTCTACTTTAGAGACCTCTCAGGCCAGCGACAAAACCTGGCCCTAGTGGGGGACATTGCTGCGGTACAACACTCCCTCCCGGCGCTGGATGCGCCGTAGGTAGCGCTTAGCTGAAATTGTCGGGAGTGTGCACTGCAGGGGACCTAGCTAAGCAGTTAAACACAGGGGTATCACTTTGGGCGGCACCCTCCTCCTCTTCGCAATTCTTCCTCTCAGTAATACCATCGGTAACGTTTTTGAAGAAATGTATTTTTCTTTAAAATAAATTTTTCCGAAAAATACTTACCGATGGTATTACTCAAACTTCCCTCCCACCTTTCCCGCTTGCCGCCAGTCCGCTAAGATAGAACTGGCAATAACGGACTCTCACAAGATTAGGAAGGGAGGCTACCCGGAGGATAGGGAGGCCACTCAGGGGATTGGGTAACTGCTTGCTAGAGTTATGTCCCTGGTTGTGTAGCAACACACAATTTTGGAGGCTGAAATTGACAGGCTAAGTATATCTTCCTATCTCCGCCACGGCCCAGGCATGTTATTTCCACCTCCGCCGCATCAGTCAGATCAGAAAATACCTCACTACCGAAGCTGTCGCCAAACTCGCTGTCTCTCTCATCTTATCCCGCATCGACTACTGCAACTCTCTTCTTTCCGGCCTTCCTCACTCCACCACTCTCACTCTCCAGAGCGTCCAGAACAATGCTGCCCGCCTCGTCCTCAGAAAGAAAAAATCCGACCACATCACTCCCCTGCTCAAGCTCCTTCACTGGCTCCCCATCCCCCAACGCATCCAATACAAGATTCTGTCTGCTACAAATCCCTGAACAACTACGCTCCTACCTATCTCTCCAACTTACTTCACCTCTACACTCCTCCCCGCTCCCTCCGCTCCACCTCCGACCCTCTCCGCCTCCTCATCCCCCGCACCAAACTCAGCACTTTCGGCCCCCGCTCCTTCTCAGTATACGATCCATCCACCTGGAACACTCTCCCACTCTCTCTGTTACGTGGTGGAGTTGTAGTCGAAGTATGATAAACACACTAGACACACACGCACGTAGAGTTCTTTTAAATAGACCTCATTCAGCTGCAGTCCGTCAACCGTGGCTTAAGGATGTAGACAAAACTGGAGTAACAGTTCCAACAATATTTAATTCAGCGATGCGATATTCACACAATAATGCACTTTCAAATGCACAAACTACTGAATACAAAGTCTCTTCTGCGATGTCCACACTAGACTCAAAGTTTCTCATACACAGCGTCTCTCGCAATAAACTGCGTATCTCTACAACTGACAAAGCAAGACAATGTACTAACGGGCTTTCCCAGCGCCCTCCTTATATACACTATCAAAATCTAGAATCTTCTACGGAAATCATGAACTCAAACAACCAGAACGAAACGCGCAGCCGAAACTCATTAACATGAATTTTCCAGAAACAATATATCAGGCTACAAAAACACGGCTGCTCACTTCAGCTCTAAATTCTAACGTATAATAAAGACACATAAAAGTATGGTATCCCTATCTATGATAGCTCAAAAAGGTACGAGAACATTCCCAAAACAAAATAAAAGCTGCTCGATACACGCTCACAGGAAAACAAGTAGCGAAAATGTAGCGATGTCAGATGTCAACTAACCGACGTGACACTTACGAGGCCACCAGACAGTGCGACCTGTCTACAACGTTCCGGACTAAACTTAACAAAACGAAATCGGCTCTACTCACGAACAAAAAAAAATCTTACTAAAAAGGTACATTGAAATCATAACCGTGATAGCTCAAATAAACAACATATCGTTACCTACGAATAACACATGTACGCTCTCACAGGATAACACAACCACAATCGTAACTCTCTCTCCATCAGAAACACTCTCTCTCCTCCTTCCAGTCCGCCCTCAAAACTCACCTCTTTCAACAGTTCTAGCATTATATCACCACACTCCCCACCCCAAGCTGACCGTCGTAATGTTTTTTCACTATTTGTGGTACGTGAGTCGTTGTCTAAAGCGTGCGCATGCGTGTGCGAGTTGTGAGTGCGCGCTTAGAGTTATAATTATTATAAGATAAGCGCATTATAAATACCATAATTATTATTATTGTTATTAGTAATACCATCGATAAGTATTTTTCGAAAAAATTTATTTTAAAGAAAAATACATTTTTCGAAAAATACTTACCGGTGGCATTACTCGGAGGGCCCTCCCACCTACCCCGCTTGCCACCACATAGGTAGACACAAGGGTGCTTAGCCTGAAATCGGGCAAGTTAAGGGGTATATTCCACATAGTAATGCCATCGGTAAGTATTTTTCGAAAAAATACATTTTAGAGAAAAATAAATTTTTTCTCAAATACTATTCACAACTTCAAGTTCAAACCCAAACTTGGTACAAAGATACCTGATGATAAGACCTTTCTAAGCATAATAATTTGGTTGATCCCTGGGAAAGTTCAAGGATCGCAAGATCAGGCAATAGGTGAAAAATAACTATATTTTGACAAAAGATGTTTTTTTTCCTCAGATATTCACAACTTCAAACCCAAACTTGGATAGAAATTTTGGATAGAATTGTAGTTATTATCAACATTTTTGCAAACTTTTCAATTGAATTTGGCACAAAGGTAGCTGATGATAGCCATATTTTGACATTATTGTTTCTCAAATACTATTCACAACTTCAAACCCAAACTTGGTACAAAGATACCTGTCTATGCGTACTAATTTGGATGACCCCTCGGAAGGTCAAGGGTCACAAGAAGTCAACATATGTGTGTAAAATGCCAGTTTTGGATAGAATTGTAGTTATCAACATTTTGCAAACTTTTCAATTGAATTTGGCACAAAGGTAGCTGATGATAAGACCTTCCTAAAGACTCATTGCAAAGGTCACGGGTCACTGGGGTTGACACATTTTGAGAAAATATGGTTTTTGCTAGTTCAGAATCTAGTCTTATTGTCACAAATGTCATATATATGTAAATCGGACATGCACGTGAGCCATAAGAGCTTTGCCTTTCTTGTTTGTACTGAAAGCTATTTCCTGCTGTTCAGTGTGCATGCTTTTGTCTTCATGTTTATTCATACACAGACCATAGTTATGCACAACCATAAAACATAAATATCTACATACCATCTCTGTCCTGATCTGCTATTTTAGACCTTACAACTTGTAATCATTATGTCCAAAGTCAGAGACCACATATTTCATGCTTTGTAATGTCTTGCAGGACGACCCCACCTTTTACACTTTGGATGAGCAAGGCATGTACCATTGCCATGTGTGTGACTACAAGACAGATCGCAAACCCAACTTCTACAAACACAAGAGAAAACATCTAGGTAATTATTTCTCTTTATAATGAGTGCTTGGGTCTGTGATTTGTCCCATGGTGATTTGCATTTGTGTTGTGGTATGGCTGCAAATCCCACCCCTCCACCCTTTCCCCTCAACCCCCTGTCCTCCCCAGCTGCTGCCTACATCCCCCCTACTCTACCTTCCACATACTCTATTCTCCCCTTTCCCCCAAAGAAAAACATCGTATAAAAAAATAAAAGTACCTAGAATATTGCTTATTTAGAATAGGCACAGTGCTGACAGTGAGATAGATTAGTTTAGGATCCTAGTAGCCCCGTGACCCTACAGCAGGAGAGGGATCAACCATGACAATTCAAGGACAGTGCCAGATTAGCTTGGCGCCTTCAGGCACCAAGCTAATCTGGCACTATCTTTGAATTGTCATGGTCGATCCCTCTCCTGCAACTGGTACATAGGTGTTAGATGACACCTACTAAATTTTAGAAAAGTGTCTATCTATCCATCCATCCATCCATCCATCCATCCATCCCATCCCATCCCATCCCATCCATGCATCCATCCATCCGTCCATCCCGTAGTCTTGCCGACCGTTGGGGCACCACTGATGACTTGGCAACCAGCTCACTCCATTCCTCTCTGTTCTGTTGAAAAAGTGTGCATGGGGTTAAATGGGTTAATCTTATTACATGTATTGCTGTTGGCGTTTTTGGTCAAGGTGACCTCTTCAGGAATTATCTCGACCAAAATCGCTATACTACCTACACCCAAAGGATTAATGGTTTTCAACCCTAATTCCCTTCTTTACAAGTCGGGGCATTACTGGTAACCCCCTTGTGCCACCGGTACCCTTTACTGTCCACAGTACCTGAGGTGTGCACAGTGGGGTGTATTTTCAGCTTACAGGATGCTTGGGTGTTCATTTCACTTTTTGAAGCATCTGCGTACCAGTGTTCATGCAATCTCCTTTTTAGGTATCCGTCCACACCGTTGTGAGATCTGCAACTATCGTGCTGCGACCAGCAGCAACCTTAAGCGCCATCTGGCCATCCATGCTGATCTTCGCAACTACCGCTGCCACATTTGCAACCTCAACTTCCGACAGAAAATACACCTGGAGCGCCATGTTAAGTACAAGCATGAGGTGAGATGTTACTGCTGTAAACAGCAAGCCAAACGGCTCTAAACAGCAGCCATCTGCAACAGGCATAGGTCTTTTTGTGTTCCTGCTGCTCGCACTGGCTTGTAGGTTATGTTCCTTTTTTGAAGTGGGAGATGAGATGTTCCTACAGTTAACATTTAAACTCCCAGAACTAAATGACTTCCATTCTATAGAATAGAAGTCATTTAGTTCTAGGAATTTTAAAGGTACTGTAGTCACCAGCAGCTTGGGGATGGATTCCTTCATAAACATTTATGAGCGTCCCATACTTCCTTATACTGGCACCTGGATTTTATTTCAAGATCCACAAAGTCAGTTTTATACTTCGTCAAACTTTTTGTTCAAAAGCTTCATTGTTTCATAACTAAAATAACTGGAAAAACAAGCCAAGCAATGTACTCTGTACAAGGTACAATGTAAACTGAAATTTTTTCTGAGCCATACGTATTTTTTCCTTTTTAGGAGAAAAAAGTGAAGTGCCCCCTCTGTGACTATGTCTGTGCCAACGAGAACCCTGACTTAAAGGTGCACATTCGACGGAAGCATGTGCCGCACTCTGGGGATGGGGACAAGGAGGCTTTCACTTGTCGAGAGTGTGGGATGGTGGCCATGAGTAAGCGGGATCTTCGACAGCACATCAAATTCCACTCCAAGGGGCCGGAACTTAAGCTCTTCTGTCAGGTACTAACGTGAGCCATTGTTCATTTCTTATGAATCTGGTGTGCATTTGGAAGTGATTTTGATGTATGGATTATTTATTTATATGACAGTGGAACTAGAAGGCAAACCTGTCCATATTTTATTTAGTGTTACATGTTTTTGTTTAACCCATTTAGCCCTGGGACCCTGCAGCAGGAAATGAGCTGACCATGATAATTCAAGGGTAGTGCCAGATTAGTTGGCACCTTCAGGCGCTAAGCTAATCTGGCACTACCCTTGAATTATCATGGTCAGTCCATCCCCTGCAACTGGTACATAGTCGTTAAGCAGCACCTCAAAAAAATTGAGAAATGGGACCTTGGGGCTAAAAGGGTTAATTTCATTTGCATCATTCAAGGGGGAGCAGGGTGTAGTCGTCTGTGAGAAGTGTGCAGTGTTGTCACACAATTTGTTTATTCACTACAATAGTTATTGGCAGCAGGGGTTTGTTACAATACCCCTTTGACCTTGAGGGTACAATGCTTAACACATTTGAGACATGCCGCCTCCAGATACGAGGCTTGAAGCCACGGATCCGGAGGCGGCACATCTCAAATGAGATAATTTGACCTTCCTCGGGGGTACAAGGGTCTGTGTAGCAAACCACTTCTACCAACAGTATATTTGTTTTCACTCCTCCAATAATTTGTAAAAAAAAATACAAATACCTTTATTGTCCCAAGATGAAACATTTGTTTGCAGTGGAATTTTTTTTTTAAATGGATGTTAAACAACAAATGTGAACATAAAACAAATTTTTAAAGTATTTTCTGCATTAGTTTTCTACATTTGTTCATCATGTCTATTAGCCACAAAAGTGTGAGAATTTAAATCTTTAACCCATTTGCTACCAGAAACCTGCTGTGGCCCATGCTGGAAGCATGGGCCACAGCAGGTTTCTGGTAGCGAATGGGTTAATGACAACATGAACAAGTAAACAAAAAAAATAGTAACTGGAATGATTTTTTTTTCTTATACAGTTTCTTACAGAAAGCTCATCTCCTTTTGTTATAGCCTTAGGCTTACTAATCATTACATTTCCGTTTAGTCAGTACATGGTCTAATATTTTTATAATGCTATTCTAGTCAGTACATTTCCTTGCACTGTGAATTCCTTGAAGTGCCAAAATGACAGTTTAGTTTGTGAGTTGTGAGCCTGAGCATGAAGAATTTGCTACCTCTGTTACAAGGCCCTGATATGTTTTTCATGCGAATCTGCGATGACAGTATTATCTGAATGACATAATAACTTGTTCACTTTTCTTTGCCTTTTTACGTTTATGTCCTTTTCGTCAACAGTCAATAAATATCTCACTCAGCCTGTGTTTATGTGGTTTCTGTTTTACTCTCAGTTTTGTCACGCGCGAAATGTCCTATTGTTTTGTTCCAATTCAGGACAAATGTCCTATCCCTCTGCCACCCTCCAGGACATTTGTCCTATAGGTGTCCAGCTCCAGTGACATCCCTGCATAGTACACTTGTGGCATACTACAAGATGTTGCCTTCTGCATGACCAGCAGCAATGTCCATAAATTGTCAGAGTAATGCAGTGGAACAGCTGGTTGAATTTTTGCCTCAAAAGACTTTAGAATTTTTCTCAAGATCATTACCGACGGCATTACTACTAGGAATGCTTCGCTTAGCTTAACAATTTTAGCCCAAAAAAACTTGTGTACCTGACGACAGGGTAGGCAACCACAAGGGGTGTCATTACCAGGATCCCCCGAGTGGCCTCCCCTGTCTCCCTATCCGGTGGCTCGCTCACCGTTTCCCGCCAGTCTCTTCGCTTAGCTCACCAGGACAGGCCGTGTGCACCTCGGGTGCTCCGGCTTTGGATGGTGGGATTACTGTTGTGTACTCTGGATTTTTTGGATTATTTGTGGTACGGACATTCGTGGACGTGTGGTGCATTGTGTTTTGTGCTTGGATTACCTACATGTTCTGTGGATTACTTGGTGTTGGGTTTTCTGTGGGATTACCAGTTTTAGCCATGACACGGTAAAACAGCGGTTACTGCTTCCAGCTGGTTACGACCGGTCGGTGGTGGTGACCGGGCGGTGATGTATGCAAGCCGACTGGGAGCGCGTTCCCTCTTCGGAGGCTCCCCGCTTCTCGCCGGTCTTCTTCTGTCCTTTGTTACAGTGCTTAGGTACAGACCTACACCAAGTGTGGAGCCTTCCAGTGGCCTAGCGACGGCCATGATGTCTGCCTACCATGCTTGGGCTGCTCCTCCGATCAGACAGGCGACAGTGCGTGACGTGGGAGGAAGAGAGATGGTCACAGCTGTGGGCGTTGTTTTTTCAAAATACATTACCGATAACATTACTATATGGAATACACTCAATTGCCTGTAGATTTCAGCCCAAAGTTGTGTCCCCTACACAACTGGGGAGGAGACATAGGCGCCCGGGTGTCCTCCCCTACCAACCTATCCCGCCATGCGTGTGGAGAACTCACCTCAGTTTCACTCTTAGCTCGACCGTGGATGGTCGGGCTTTTGCCTTGCTACGGTTTTTGACCGGTTCTTCTGTGGTTTACTACTACTTGGCTTTTGCCTTGTTTTTGACTTCTCCTTGGACTCGGTGTACTTCGTTGGTGTGTTCTACACTTCAACGTTTTTACTGTGTGTGGACTTAGCGCCGACCGGTTTGACTTTCAGTGAACTTCGTCCTTGGCTGCAGCCTTGGGGTTTCAGCTTGTGACTTTACTCACGTGGCTTTTGCCTCGCGGTGTGAGTTCGGCGCATCATAGACAAAAAAGGCGGCACTGATGCAGATGTCAGAGCACGAATCGGTAAAGCCAGAGCAGCCTTTCTCCAGTTGAAAAAAGTGTGGAGTTCCAGAGAGCTGTCACAACACACCAAAGTCCGGATTTTCAACTCCAATGTAAAAGCAGTTCTCCTATATGGAGCAGAGACATGGAGATTGACAAAAACCACAGTCAACAGAGTACAGACCTTCATGAACAGTTGCCTTAGAAGAATTTTGAAAATCCACTGGCCAGAGAAGATCAGCAACGTCAGACTCTGGGAGAGAACAGAGCAAATAACAGCAGAGAATGAAATTGGGTGAAGAAGATGGGGATGGATCGGTCACAGTCTGAGAAAGCCAGCTTCCAGTATCACTAGGCAGGCATTGTCATGGAACCCCCAGGGAAAGAGGAAAAGAGGTAGGCCGAGAAACTCCTGGCGTCGAGACCTCCAAGCAGACATCAAGAGACTGGGAACCACCTGGAGTAGAATCGAAGGAGAAGCACAGGACAGGAGTTGCTGGAGGTCTCTCGTCGACGGCCTATACCCGGGTAGGGGTGACAGGCGTAAGTAAGTAAGTAAGTGAGTTCGGCGCTTGAGTGTGTTCCTTCCTGTGAACAGTGTACAACAAACGCTATGGCGGCTTCTGTTGAAGTGTTGCCCCCTTTTGTGAGGATTTCTGTGGCCCTCGGACGCCCTCGTCGCCTGCCGGCCGTGCTCTACTGCTCTTCCGACAGGATGTGTGACAGGTGTGCTGACGGGAGTGAGGACCGGCAGTCTCAGGTGTGGGATCCTACAGACGTGTCCTTTCTTCCTGGTCTCAACGTTCTCCCCGGACTTCTCCGCAGGATGCCGTCGCTACATCGGCTTCTCGGGCCCCACTTCACTACGGCTTCCGGGCCTTCCTGCCCACAGGTAAGTCCCCTTCTTTCCTTCTTTACCTTAGCCGCGCAGAAACTCCCTCCCCTCTCCGAGTCTTCTGAGCAGGGCAGGCGAGTATCAGGGTCGTGCTCCCCACATTAAATGATTATTATTTTGTACTAAAGAGGTTACCCGCCCGCTCTGGTTCGTCTGAGCGGACCCGGTTTCCTACGTTTATGTCACACCCCCCCCCAGGCGGGCCCGGTGTGACCATAGTCACGCGCACCCCACGCTCCGAGGCTTCAGAGCGGGGGTCGCGGGCCACAATATTGTCCCCTCCCCGCTCCGGTTCCTGAGCGGGCTTGGCGTGACAACTTTCTGTCCCCCCCCCCCCCCCCCCCCCCCCCCCCCCCCCGCCCCGTATTTTCCAGGCAGGCCCTGTGTGACTCAGATATTTACTCACAGGTACGGATTCGTGCGCACCTTTTGTCCCCTCCCCGCTTCGCTTTTCCTGAGCGGGCTTGGCGTGACACCTTCTGCCCCAACCCCCCACCCCTCCTCCCCCCCCCTCCCCCCCCCCCCCCCCCGCCCCGAACTTTCCAGGCGGGCTCGGTGTGACTCAGACATTTAATCACAGGTGCGGATTCGTTCGCCCCAACTGTCCCCTCCCTGCTTCGCTTTTGCTGAGCGGGCTTGGCGTGATTATAGACTGTCCCCTCCCCGCTTCGCTTTTCGCTGAGCGGGCTTGGCGTGACTACAGACTGTCCCCTCCCCGCTTCGCTCTTCGCTCAGCGGGCTTGGCGTGACTTTTAGACTGTCCCCTCCCTGCTTCGCTTTTGCTGAGCAGGCTTGGTGTGATTTTAGTCTGTCCCCTCCCCGCTTCGCTTTTTGCTGAGCGGGCTTAGCGTGACTACAGAATGTCCCCTCCCCGCTTCGCTCTTCGCTGAGCGGGCTTGGCGTGACTTTAAGACTGTCCC
Organism: Semisulcospira habei; assembly: GCA_036245525.1. NCBI lineage: Eukaryota > Metazoa > Mollusca > Gastropoda > Semisulcospiridae > Semisulcospira > Semisulcospira habei. The sequence goes on along the minus strand of BTPG01000006.1, from coordinate 160,452,252 downwards.
CTCCCTGCTTTGCTTCGGCTGAGCAGGCTTGGCGTGATTATAGACTGTCCCCTCCCCGCTTCGCTTTTTGCTGAGCGGGCTTGGTGTGACTACAGCCTGTCCCCTCCCCGCTTCGCTCTTCGCTGAGCGGGCTTGGCGTGACTTTGACTGTCCCCTCCCCGTTTCGCTTTCGCTGAGTGGGCTTGGCGTGACTTTGACTGTCCCCTCCCCGCTTCGCTTTCGCTGAGCGGACTTGGCGTGACTATAGACTATACCCTCCCCGCTTCGCCTTTCACTGAGCGGACTAGGCGTGACTATAGACTGTCCCCTCCCCGCTTTGCTTTCGCTGAGCGGGATTGGCGTGACTTTAGTCTGTCCCCTCACCGCTTTGCTTTCGCTGAGCGGTCTTGGCGTGACTTTGGACTGTTCCCTCCCCACCTTGCTTTGCTGAGCGGTCGTGGGCGACTACAGTGGATCCCCCCCCCCCCCCCCCCCCCCCCCCAGCGGGCCCGGTGGGACCCGGATTCTTGTCCCTGGACCGGTTCCGCTCGGGGAGCGGTCTCCGGCACCCGCGTTCGGATCTCAGTTCGCTGCTGACTGTCCGTCTTTCGCGGTCCCTCCGCCCGTATGATGAGCCGCCTGCGGGCTTCGCGGGCGGGTTGCGTCTTCCTCTCGCGCGGCGTTTTGGCACTCTGGGAGCCTCTCGCCCCTCCTTGCGCCTCAAGGGATGGACGGCCTCACTTCTTCGAACCGGATATTCTCAGCCGTCATCCTTCGGATTTGGCTGTCGCCTTCTTCTTCGAGACTCTACGACTGGTTCTTTACCCCACTTTAGCGGTCACGTCGGTCTCCTCTTCGGACGACGTCGGCTCTTCGCTCAGCTCGCCGACTTCTCGCTTGGGTGTTGGCGAAGTTCCTCCCCCGCTTCTTCGGTCCTCCTTCACTCTATGGAGAGACAGGCTTCCGCGGGGATCTACGCGCAGTGGCAGGCCTAGCGTTGCTAGTCCCTCCTTCAGCCAGCTGGCTTCTGGGACTTCACCAGTGCGTTCTTCGCCCTGTTACGACACGCCTTCTTCGGCTTGTGCACTCTGGCTTCGCCTTGGCTAGTTGTGGACTTGCGTAGGCCCTCGCGGTGCTGTTCCATCTTCGCCGGCCAGTTGTGACGGGCGTCTCTGCTTCCTGCGCCGTTCGCAGCCCTTGACCGGACGGGTTTTGGTTTTCGTCGCCATCTTGGTGGGACGGCGCCTGGCTACTCTTTTTGTTACGTTCTTTCTTGCCTCTTCCTTGCGTTCTGGCAAGGTAATCTCGGTCTCGGCTTCTATCCGGCGCTCATGGGATGGGGTAGGGCGCCGTGAGTCAGCATACGCCGTGATCTTCTTGCGGTTCCACTGTTCTTGTGTACCTGCGGGGGCGCTTGCGCTTGGTTCCTTGGTACGCTATGTTGCAGCTGGCAAGTCCAGCAAGGATTAGGTCCGACTCCAGTAAGACCCTCAGACCCGACTAGTGGTTTTTCACCTGGTGAGACTACAGTCAACGCCGCAGCTTAGGCCGCGAGCCTGTCCTCCTGCGCCGGCAGCTAACACAGACCCGTCTAGTGCACCCTTTCCGGCCGCTGCTACTAGAGCCAAGCTTCAGATACAGACTTTCCTCTCAAGTACAAGTCTAACGTAACACGCTGGTAATCCCCACAGTCCCGTTTTGGGGCTCTACCAGGCGTTGGAACAGTCGACGCTGCGACTTCGGTTGTGCGTCCGTTCTTACTCCGGCAGCTAACACAGACCCGGCTAGCGCGCTGGCTGACTTCCGTTGACTTGTCGACACATGTTAATCTACAGTTACGCTGACGGTTAGTGTTTCTTGCAGGCGACAGAACAGTCAACGCCGCGACTTCGGTCACGGGCCCGTTCTCCTGCTCCGGCAGCTACCACAGTCCTCCTTTGGACGCTGTCCGGTTCTGCCGACGTCGGCGACTCGGATTCTTACAGGAAACAGTTGGCAGCTCCCACATGACTAGTGGACTCTGCCCGGTTCCGCCGACTGCTTCGGCTCGAGTTTGGATGCGGGAACAGGTTTCAGCACTTTAGCTGGTTAGCCCTACGTTGCTGCTTCCAAGAAGGTGGGGCCTTGTCCTCTTGGCCCTACGCAGGAGGTCAGCGCTCCATTTAGGACCTTCCCGAGTGGTTCCTGCCCTGTGGCTATGGTTCGGCGAGAGCTACGAGAGTGAGCTTCTTCACCGGTAGCAGGTACAGACCCGAGAGGACGGCTCTGACCACGCTCCTAGGGCAAGAACGCAGCACTTCAGTCAGGATTTTCCGGGACCGCGCTCAGTTGAGCGTGCTGGCCGGACGCTGTAGTCGTCGCACAGCTTGTCTTCGGTACTATGAGTCCCATCTTCTTTCAGGGCAGATCTTCGCTACCGCCTCCAAACAAGTCCGCGGCAGCATGCTTGTGGGGACTTCCTTGACCAGGCTGGAGACAGTTACCCTCGTAAGGACGACACTTCGATACCTGTCGGCTGCCTCTCACCTTTTCGGGGAGTCAGGCGAACCCGACTTTGAGCGAGCTCGACCCACCTTCTTCTGTGGACTTAGGCGCGGCTAGGGCTATGCCACACTCTACCGGCCCTCCCAGGCGTACGGTTACAGCCTAGAGTCCTGCCCGTTACCCTGGGCCGGTTGGGTTATGGGGCCTTTGGCCTCCGGCTAGGCACTGAGAGAACCAGGGGCTCAGCCTCTCGCCCGGGCTGCAGACGCGCTGTTCTTCTTGGGATGGACTGTTCCCTGTGGCCTACCCCCTTTCGGTGTGGTGCCGAAGATTCTGCAGTATCTTCTTCCTGCTCCACGGTTCTCTTCCTGGTGACCCCCCTGCTTTGGATTCTCGGAGGGGGCGGGACGGCTATGGCAGCAGCCCGCGGACTGTTACCAGTGTTGTGTGCGACGGCTAGGGAAGATTCTACCAGTCGTGGCGCGCCTCTCGGCGGTTCTGCCCCCACGATCTCTCTATCCCTACGGGCGGAGTTCCCCTTAGGGCTCTTCGATGACCAAGGTTAAGCTCCTTTTTCCGTCAAGAGTTACCGCTCCGTAATCGTACTCGCTTCCCTCAGCCGGGGCCTTTAGGATCCGGCCCTGGCGAGTTTTTGGGTCCTTGGGACCTTGAATTCAGATGTCCTCTCTTTGGTTCTCTCTTACCTCGGTGGGACCTCGTCTGGACCCGGACGTGGCTATTTACAGACTGCTTCGAACTCCTGCCTTGGCACGGTTCTCCGTCCTGGCCCGGAAACGTGTTCCTCCTGGCGCTTGCCACGGCTTCCGTGGGTGCGAACCGCATGCTCTCTCGGTCCGCACCACAGGTTGGCAGTCCGAGCCTTCACTCGTCGCAACTTCTCATCGACCCGGCCTTCAGGTCATGAGCCGGCCTCTCTCGGCTGCACTCCAGTGGCTGACCTTACCCCCGGTCAGGGGACGACCGACCCACGGGGCGCGTCGTCAGGACCTAGTCCTGGCACTGCAGTTCCTGCACTGCTAACGGCCACACCGTCTTGCCTGCCCGCCTCTTCCTACCCCTTCGTCAGGCAGGCCGAGTAGCTCGACCCAGACAGTTCGCCTTGGCTTCGGTAGGTGACTCGTTGGCTTACCCAACCTCTCCCTTTACGTGATAGAAGGTTACAGTTCCAGGCGCATGAAGTATGAGCAGTAGCCCCTGAGCGGCCTTGACCGCTTTCTGCTCGGTTATGACTTTGGGACGGGCGGTAGGCAGGTGTGCTGTTCCACTTGCTCCCGCTTCTACCTTCGCGACTTATCTGGCCAGCGTGACTCCCTGGTCTTGATGGGCGACCTCTCCGCGGCCCAGCACTCCCTCCGCGCGCCACAGCGCCATAGCCACTTCTTAGCTGAAATCGTCGGGTTGCTCCTTGCGGGCTAGCGGAGGGCTCTACGTTAGGGGTTGGGTGTCGGCACCCTCCTCCTCTTTGATATTCTTCCATATAGTAATGCCATCGGTAATGTATTTTGAAAAAACAAATGAATTTTTTTTCTAAAATGTATTTTTTTGAAAAATACTTACCGATGGCATTACTTGGATGGCCCTCCCACCTGCCCCGCTTGCCTCCTTGGCTAAGCGTGAAACTGAGGTGAGTTCTCCACACGCATGGCGGGATAGGTTGGTAGGGGAGGACACCCGGGCGCCTATACTTGGATCCCCGGTGCCTCCTCCCCAGTTGTGTAGGGGACACAACTTTGGGCTGAAATCTACAGGCAATTGAGTGTATTCCATATAGTAATGCCATCGGTAAGTATTTTTCCAAAAAATACATTTTAGAAAAAAAATTCATTTTTCCCAGAGGGATAAACAGGCGTCTTGCACACAGCTGATGAACAAAGCAGCATCGACGACCATGAAGGGAAAGGCAGAGTCATACTGGTCGGTGCCTCGGGCAGCGCTGCCCCGCCCTGAGCGGATGAATGAGCCTAGCAGCAGTGATCGGGGCTTGCCCCCCATTTGGACCCGGCACCAAGAGCTCCACCCCGCCTCTTAGAGGCCCGGGACATGCTCGACCGCCAGTGATGGAGTTTGCCCCTAGGCACGTGTCAGCATATGGAGCTCGGTCCCCCCGCAGTAAAGATGTTGGGCCAGATTATCACCCCCCAGGTGAGAGACAGAGAGAGAGAGAGACCAAGCGGGGGACCCACCTTCCTCTGAGAGGCAAGTGCCCGCCAGCCTTAGGCCGGACCAGTGCCGTCACCGGGCCGCGTCTAGGACGTACCTCTCAGAAAAGATAGCCACAGCATACAAGAGCTCCACCCCGCCTCGTAGAGGCCCTGGATATGCAAGGACGCTCACTGCGGGATTCGTCCCCTAGGTATGAGTCGGCATATGGAGCTCAGGCATCTCACAGTCAGTGATTAGGTTGAGTTTTGCAGTCAATAAGTCATATGACCGGAGGAACATAAAATCAATAGGTCATTTTGAAAATCCATAAGTCAAAAAAAAAATTAAAAAATTTCGGCATTTTCGATGTCAAACTTGTCAACACATCTTGGTAACTTGGCCCCAGACTCTCTCACTGTTTACGTTTTCGCGGTGCTTGCCTGCCATTTGGTTACGGTCATGGCTGTTTTCAGTTACACTCAGTTTGAGAAACATGAGCATGAATGGAACCAGTCAGAGGCGTAGATTTTCATGAACCCGCGGGCAGAGGCGACTCATGAGGATCTGTGCCTGTTGCAGATGTGGATTATAATCGTTACTTAGTCCGCATCTACTTCCTCAGTTTGAGTAACACTATCAGATAAAATCTCGAGCAATATGCATAGATTCTCATAACGACCCTTAGGTCGTGAGGACTTTTGAACGTCTATGCCTCTTGCAGACTTTAGAAACTCAATCTTGCACTGGTTACATTCATCACTCAGCCAACTATAGGTGTTATACTTGGTGTATAAAATACCAAACGCAAGTATATTTGGCAATTTCGGATTTTTATTTAGTTTTTGCTATTTTGCAATCTAATGTAATCAGGTTTGCGTTTCAATGACTTTCCATTACATATAATATGCTTTTTTCAGTAAACATGTGTGCAAGCACTGAATTACTGTGCTACAGTGAAGAGCACAATGGTTCTCAGCAACAAGAGCCAGTTTTCTGGCAGTACTGATTCAAGCTTTAGTATCCAGGACACCAACCACAACACATTTTTGTCAAATTGTCATAGACAGACACCCCCACCCTCCGCCCTCGCCTAGAAAACAACAAAGCAAGAACAGATTGTGGTTGTCATAGTCCATAAGCTAGCAGAGTTTACCGTGCACCCCCTCCCCCCCCCTCCCCCCCCCCCAGTACTCAATAAGATGGGTTTCAAAGTGTACCTTAGTATGTCCTGAGATGTTTAAGCCATGTTCCCTGAAAATCCTTAGGAACACACCAGAGATATAGCCGATGGCGCAAGGGTACCCCATTCATGCTCTTCGTGGATGCTAAAATGAGGTTGAGAAACATTTTCCTGCTGCCGACCTCTTGACCGCTCACTCATTGGCAGCCAGAACAATATAAGATTTAAAGATGGCCATTAAGTAATTGAACGTTGCAAAAAAGAAGGCAAAAAATGGAGGTGGAAGTGATGATCTCGTGGTGGACATGTGGAAACCAAGTATTTTGATAACATTGTTTAGGCTGTTAGGAACCATGAAACTTATTATGCATATTCATATTTACACATTTCTAGATAAAATTAATGGAAAAGAAAAGGGGATACCTTACTAGACCCGCCTTATGCTAGGTAAATATCACCTAAAAGACCAGTCACTTAAAAATAGTTACAATTAAATTGATGGGTCACATTGAAATTAATGAAATGATCACAAATTGTTATGCTCATTATGCATAATTTGTTATGAAAACTGGCACCAAAAATATTTAAACAGAGGAGTATGACATAAGCAATTGTTATGGTCATTTTGCGTTCTTTTGTGTACTGGTAAAATGGGGGTAGGGCAGCAGATTTAGCCACTGTGGCCCCTAAATGCATCACAGCATCATAAAATCAGGTTGGGAGTAACTGTGGTACTCTATCCTAACCAATAAAGCCTAAGAAAGACCTATCAGTTGTATAAAGAATTTTTGAGGGCATCGGAAAAAACGTATGTTCCCCAATTCAGCAATTTTAAATGGGAAAAGGCTATCATTCACCATGAATTTACTGTAAAGGATGCCGACTTTCCTTATTTTTTTGCACTTTACGCTCACATTATTGAAACTTAATAGGTAAGGAGAGGTCAAAATGAAATGGAATAAATTTAGTAATTTTTTCTAATTAATTTTTATTTATTTTTACAACTTTGAGGTAGGAATACAAAATCAACCACTGTGGCACTCACAGTGATAATAGAATCACCTAGTTAAGTTTATAATAATTGTGACATCCTGTTTTAATGATGAAAGCCTGAAAATAGACTGCCAGTGCTATAAAAAATGTCTGAAGGCATCTGATACATTATTTTTGTCTTTTTTTTGCGAAAATGGCTGTTTACTGGGTGCACACATACCTTCACTGTGAGCCAGAGATTCAATATTTTTTCATTCTGTTTTTTTTTTTTTTTTTTTTTTTTGTGCAGAGGACGCAGAAGGTGTAACATAATAGTGTCTGATTTGGGCTTTCGAATGAACTCTGATTTATTTAGAGGAAAATGTTTCTCAACCTCATTTTAGCAATCGCAAAGAGCGTGAATGGGGGTACCCTTGCGCCATCGGCTATATCTCTGGTGTGTTCCTATAGATTTTCGGGGGGAACATGGCTTAAACATCTCAGGATGACATACTAAGGTACACTTTGAAACCCATCTTATTGAGTACTGGGGGGGGGGGGGAGAGGGTGAGGGGGGGTGCACGGTAGATCCTGCTAGCTTATGGACTATCAGTGTACAACTAATTACATGATGTGGACTTCAACTACAAGACGCGAACAAAGCAAAATTGAGTTACTGATTGTGTAACCATGAAATAAGAACGAAGGTTATATGTGTGAGCACGAGAGACCACGGTACATTAATTGCAACATCTTACATTACAACATTTGGACATCGTGTAAAAATACGCATATCTGTGCAAAAATTACGAACCGGCAGCACTAACAACAGTTAAGCCATTTCCTTTGCTTCTAGACGTCTATTATGAATACGTGAACTGCTGAACTGCGTGAAAAACAAAACCTGGCTACAGACATCTAGACCCAGTCCGCTGCCGCACCCTCATACCGACTCCGAGGATCAAAATCAGCGTCAATGAGACCAACAAAGGAGACTTTAGACTAGAGTTAATGCAGCTGTTGGGACTGATGAAGATGTTTGCCTCTTACAGGCGGAAGGCGTTTTGCATCATATTGGACCGTGTACCTAGTCAGGGCCAATGCTTGCAGTATTGTTTACATTTGCTCGAGACAGGGGGCAAGTGTCACCCTCACTGTTGGCAGCTGGCCTCCCGCCTCCCTAATCTAGGATGCACTCTGTTCATTGAGGACTGCGGGTCTCAGTGATTGTTTAAAAAATGAATAAGTCATATGACCGGCTCACTGACAGAGCAATGCGTCATTTCAAATTTGTATGCGTCAATGACCGATGACCGATGAGCATCCTATTCGCTGCACAGTAAACGGGGGGCGAGATTTCAGTCATGTGAGACACAGAACACACGCAAGAACTCCACCCCACCTCGTCGAGGCCACGGATATACAAGACTGCCCTCGACGGGATTCATCTCCTGGGTACACGTCGGCAGATGGAGCTCAGGCCCCTCGCGGTAAGGCGAACCAACTGACGGGACATGCTTCCCCATCGTGTTTGGACAGGGAAATGTTATGGAGACTGAAGCTGTTCCTAGGGAGGAGGACATTCAGTCATTAGAGCCAGCCGACGGGAGGTACTGCCCCGTCGCAATTGAACCCCCAGGATACCTCCCCACGCCTTAGGAGCATGGAGAGGGACACAGGCTTCAGGGTCCCGAGTCGAAGAGTGGAGTCACAGACGAGAACAAACTCGCAGGGCGGATCCTCCATGTCCGAAGCACTAGTGGGAGGAACTAACTCGGTCAGCAGCCGTTGAGAGGTGGTTCCTTGTCGAGTGCGGCCTCCTGGAACACCACCCTGCCATCCACCCACTCACACTCCGCCCTAGGAGGTAGAGAGAGACTCACAGTGGCCATGGCCCTGCATCACGCGGGTACGAAGTCTGCATGTTCGTTAGGGCGACCACATCAGCTGGGGACAGGGCACTACAGATGCCTAATGCCAGGGAATGTCTTTATTTCCCTCTCCGCCTCTCCGACCAGCGGACAAGCTCGGGTATGGCGCCCTCCAGGAGCGGCCGATCTTCTGACCAGATCTTCAAGGGCCGATCTTCCTCGGGGAAACGAAAGCCTCGACACCGGCGCCGGGACCACGGAGATGGCAGCGGCAGTATGGAATCTCCCTCCCTTTCGGCACATGACCTCGGCCAGTTGGACATGGGAGCAAGCGCAAACGCATCAACACGTTGTGGCCCGCACTCTATCCGGGTGGGAGCAGCCTCTTACGGGTCAGGAATCCTCGTAAGTGGACGAGGGATCAAGCGGACAAACACATCAACAGGCTGGAGTGATAGCAGTGTGACTCGCGCTCTCTCTGAGTGGGAGCAGCGTCTCACGGGTCAGGATACTCGTACTCTCCGACAACTCGACAGTGGTGGCCTACATCCAGAACCGGATGACAAGGAGGCGCTAAGTCTACACCCAGAGGACGTGGTCCAGAGTTGGGGTAGACAACGGACACTCCTAACAGATGGTCAGTGCGCACCAACACATCACAGACTCGCTGCTTCTTGGACGAGGCGTCCCGGCTCGTCGCATCATTCCTCCTGCCGTCTTCACCTTGAGAGGAAGGTTGCGACGATGACCAACAAATCGGGCAGCCCAGTGCTTCACATCGCTCCTTCGCAGACTTACGGGATCTAGCGGAGGCGTTGCCTGCCACGCAGCAAGACGGCGGCGGAGACCGGATGTTCTTCTGAGACTCCCGATGACCAGAGGAGGAGAACATCTTCTTCCAACGACAGTGATGTGGAGTCTCTCCTCTGGGTGGTTCCATGCTAGCGGTGGATAAGGAGGCGTCGATGCAGGTGGCAGCTCCCCACAGCCTACAGACTCTGAAGCGAGGCTTGGACAGGACTGCTCCCTGGGTACGCTTCTCCTTAGCTGGCACGGGATTTCCTTGAGAGGGCGATGCCTTCCGTGAGCAAATGTCTGGAGAACACCTGGGACCTTTCAGCCTGGGCCCCTCGGCACGGGACACGCATGCAGCGTTTAGGATGGTGTACCACTCCACAGCCAGCTCCTTTGTGGAGATCGCCAGCGGTGACTGGATACGACGGGACGTGCTGTTGTGACAGGTTCCACGCTCACCTGTATTTGGGCAAGACACAGCTGTGTAAGGCTCCGCGCGAGGACTTTCTTCTGGAGGACCGACTGGGCAGACGGTAAGGCAGCAGCGCAGGATCCCTTACCACCTCAGCAGGATTGTCCCCACTCGCTTCAGTCAGCGGCAGAGCGATGGGAGCTTTGGCTACAGTGCTACTTGGTGATACGATAGGCCCTTACGGATCCCAGACCCTGAGGCTATGTGACGTCCAGTATCGGCTATTGGCGCTTACTAGTACCTTTGGCCCTGCGCTTGCAACTACTTGGACGGTCGGCCCTCTTGATCCAGATGGTGAAGCATGGGAGGACCCGGACTCGTAGCTGACTCAACGGCGCCGACGCGGATTCCCGGGCATTGGAGGCGAGTCCGACAGGGGACCAGCATGCAGAGTTGCTGCCTAGGCAAGAGTGCCAGACTGATACCAGCCGGATAACGACGGGGGAACACGCAGGCAGATACATCCGCTGGCTGGAGTGGAAGGCAGTGCGGCTGGTTCGCGTCAGATGGGAACATTGGCTTGCGCTACGGAAGGTACGGGTGCGCTCCGGCTACTTGACAGCCAGGGTTTTCTTCGTGTAGCACGTCTGCTGGTGGTGCAGAGATCGGGACAGCACTTGTCGGACATGGCGCGTCGGAGGTCAGCGCAACGTACGTGCGGATTCCCCTCGTGGCAGGGTCAGCGGCAGTGCAAAGAGTGTTACTACACCCGGCTGCCTTCCAACTACTCTACACGTGTGAGGAGACTCCGATGAGAGTGGAACAGGAAGCTGCTTCCTCTGTTGCCTCCAGACCGGATCCACAAGCCTGGGCCGTGGATGGGCTCCTTCGAGAAACGGACTCCTTGCGTAGCCAACCACCATTGCATGTTGAACACCCCGGTTTCTCAGTTCACCGCAGTTAAGCCATTTGGGGGCGGTTAATCCTTGGTTGGATGACCGCCTGGGAACAACAGGTATGGTTGACGTCATCTTAACCCTTATCTTGAATTCGCCAGTGGGTGACGTACGTTCGAATAAGAATAGTTAACGCCAGAGTGGCTTGGCGCCGTTAGGCTTCAAGCTAATCCGGCTTAGCCTTCAAGTAAAGCCTTTGGGCTGTATTCTTATTTTTCCTATAGTATAACCTGCGGATGGCAGGGTACAAATTGAAGCTGTTAGCCTCAGGTTGATATGGGTTAAGATGCGGCAGCGCATTCCCTCCCTCAGGGGGGGTACCAAGGGACTCCACAAGCTCAGGGGCGGCTTGGTGATTGGGACCTTGATGGCCGTTTTCGGCTGGATCACAATCTTTCGGAGACGCGCTGCGGACCCCCGTGCCTCAGCTCCGCGTCCAAGACGATCGCAACCCTGGCAGCAACTGTTTGCACAGACACAGAGCGGCTGGCGCTGCACGCTGGGAGATGGACAGGCAGCACTCGCACCAAGAGGTTCTTGGGTGCGGCAGTGGATGCGATTGTAGGGAGTCTCTAACAGTATGGAATACGAGGAAGAGTGGAAAGTACTACAGGCCTGATGTGCAGCGGAGCAACTCTCCCCACAGATCGGACTACCCCCTTTTGGGCCAGTTTGTCTACGGGTTCCCAAGCAGATTCAGACCCCTCGGCATCATGTGAAATTACTGGGTGGCAGACACTTATTGACACTTAGCACGGCCAGGCTCCAGCACAGACCTCTCGGATCGGATGGTGCACTGTCATCGGCAAGATGGCCAGCTTCCACTGGCATTGCTTGGAGATCTAACAGGAAGACCTGCTGACTGTTCGCCCTCGCTTCGGCTTCACAGCAAGATTACGCCTTCTCGGGGCGTCCCTCCGGTCTCCAGATCAGGGCCGATGACTAGGTGCAGCACTCCACCAGCTTGACTTGGGCTAAGAACCGCCTTCCAGTGTCCGCACCGCAAGTTCAACCGTCTGTCCATTCAGGGATACGGACCAGTCCTGGGAGTTCCGCCTACACGACGCGGTCAGGGCGCCTTAAAGTGGCAGGCGCAGGACTACGCCACTAAGACAAAGGCACACACCTATTTCTGCCCTTGGCTCCGGGCAGATGAGACACGTCGGCGCAAACGGTCCCTAGCTTCGCTGGGTCTTTTGTTTGGCATTCAAGAGCTCTCCCCAGAGGGGGCCCAGATGTTGTGCACCTGAGCACACAAGTCAAGCAGGGGCTACTAGCAGTGCCTTGCCCACTTTGGCACAGGGCTGAATATTGTGGCGGCCATAGGTGGGCGGGCCGAGTCTACCTTCGCCCGCAGAGACCTGTTGAACCTATCCGGCCAGCGTGTCTACCTGGCACTAGTGGGGGTCATCTCGGCGGCACAGCAGTCCCTCCCGGCGCTACAGGCGCCATGGGTAACGCCTAGCTAAAATTGTCGGGAGTGGCACGTAGATATGGGCCTCGATAGTTCACGAGCTGAGCGCTCGGGCAGGGGACAGGTGTACCAGATTGTGGCACCCTCCTCCTATTCGCCATTCTTCCTAGTAGTAATGCCGTCGGTAATGATTTGAGAAAATAAATGAATTTTTCTCAAAAATGTATTTTTTCGAAAAATACTTACCGACGGCATTACTCAGAGGTCCCGCTTGCCGCAGTTGAGCTAAGACTCGGAGACTGGCGGGAAATGGTGAGCGCGCCACCGGATAGGGAGGCAGAGGAGGCCACTCGGGGGATCCTGGTAATGACACCCCTTGTGGTTGCCTCCCCTGTTGTCAGGTACACGAGTTTTTGGGGGCTAAAATTGTTAAGCTAAGTGAAGCATTCCTAGTAGTAATGCCATCAGTAAGTATTTTTCGAACAAATACATTTTAGAGAAAAATTCATTTTATGGAACAAAACTGGCATCTAGGGCGCGTCACAAAATAGCTACATGAAAGTCCACCATTCGTCACTGCACAGGTTTTTGTAGCAAGGTCACATGATAAAATTTGCACTAAAGGGATTGGTCAAATGACGTAGGGATTGATCCATTTAGCCCCATGGGTGCCTTTCCCAAATTTTGAAAGTGTTACTTGACGACTATGTACCTGTTGCAGGAGATGAATTTTCCATGATAATTCAAGGGTAGTGCCAGATTAGCTTGGCGCCTTCCTGTTGTACGGCGTTGGGGCTAAATGGGTTAAAAAAGGTAATATGCATGCAGGTCTGTAATTTAATACCTAACGGTGTAGTGCCATAAGGTTCAGTCACAGACGTACACATATACAGATGGTACTGTACACACTGAAAGTGTTAAGGTCTCAAAGTCGTAGGGTTCAAAATCACATGCCATCTTATATATGGGAAATACTGCACACACATAAAGTGTTAATGTCTCAAGACAGTAAGGTCCAAAATGACAGACTAGCAAACATTCATCCAACAAGGCTGTTTTGAAATGAAGGTGTGATTCCAAACTGACAAGTTCGGGGACGATGAAGGCCGAAAACCTTAGGTATCCAGCCAGTCTGCCAAGATTCAAAAGTTAGTTTATTTTCTCAAAATCATTACCGATGACATTACTACTAGGAAGCTTTGCTTAGCATACCAATTTTAGCCCTAAAAACTCGTTGTGTCCCTCAACTCACCGTCAGAGGAAGCAAGCTCAGTCAGTATTACAGCCGACGAGATGTGGTTCCTCGTCGAGGGCAGACTCCGGAGCAAACCACTCCCCTGCCCTAGTAGCGGTGAGAGGGACACACAGTGGCCTCAGTCACCACCCGACATGGGGACGAAGTCTACACGTTCGGGAGAGCGACCACAGCAGAAGGGAATAGGGCACTACAGATACCCCACGCCAGGAAACATCTACATTTCCCGCTCCTCCTCGCCAGACCGGCGGACAAGCTCGGGTACGACACAGTGGCGGATCTCTTTGCGACACCATACCTCAGAGGCACCCTCCGGGAGCAGCCGATCTTCTGGTCGGACCTTCAGGAACCAATCTTCCTCGAGGACTTAGCGACGTCGGCGCCGGGACGACTGGGATAGCAGCCGCAGGACGGAATCAGCCTCCCTTCGGCACCGGCGATTCACAGGAACAGACTCCCCCCGGTCACTACGCTTTGGTCAGAGCACAGACTTGCAGCGTCTCCCTCAACACAGGCAGCGGCGGACGACGAGGAGGTGCTCAACTACACCCGGAGGACTCTGTGGTGGCGTTGGGCGTGGATGACAGGCACACCTGGCGGATGGTCGGCGCTCTCCATTGGTCGACGCGGCCCCGGCATCGCAGACTCGCCGCTCCTTGGACTAGGTGTCCCGGCTCATCGCGTCATTCCTCTCTCTGGACTACTGCCCTCCGTCTCCGCCCCTGAGAGGAAGGCCTTAGCGATGGTACACGCACCGCGGCTGCCCCAAGCGTTTCAAGTCGCTCCTTCCTCCGGCAAGCTCCCAGGATCTAGCCGAGGCGGTCTCGGATCACCAGTGACAAGACAGCTTCACAGACCAGGACTTCTTCTCAGACTCCCGTTGGCCAGAGAGGATGGATGTCATCTTGCGCCAGCAGTGCGGTGTCCTTGCCGCGGTGGGCTAGGAGGCGTTGATGCAGGCGGAGCTACCCCACAGCCAACAGATGCTGACGTGAGGCTTGGACAGGACAGCTACCTTGGCCCGCTCCCCCCTAGCGGGTGCGGGATTCCTCAAGACGACGATGCAGTCTGTGGGCGCGTGTCTGGAGACCTCCAGGGACCTCTTGGCTTCAGCCCTCTGCGCGGGATACACACGGGGTTAGTGGCGGCGATAGGGCGACGTGCCACTCCTAGGAATATGGCATGGCGGCGACCTGATGTGACGGGACGACCACTGCTGAGACGATGCCACACCCTCCCAGCTTCGGTGAAGACACAGCGGCGCCAGGCTTCGCATGAGGGCACACTACTATGGGGACTGACTTGGCAGACGGCAAGGAGTCAGCGAAGCACCCCCCTCCTCGCACGCTCGCGCGCTTCCCCACACCCTCCACTGCCTGGTCCAGAGGCGCCCGGACGCGCCGGTCGGTGGGCTAGCCCTCCTCAGAGTGGAGCCACAGCTATTGCAGGTCGAACCATGGTTTTCGTCGACGTTATGGAGGACCTGAGGATCTCCTTCCAGCTGCCCCCTCCCTTGCGACTCTCCCCCCTGTGGACGTGAGTACCGGGGAATCAGCACAAGGCGACAGCGCTGCGTGGCGTGGTGAGAGCCCTACGCCAGGAGGAGGCCCCAGCCTGCTACAGTCGGCTCTTCCTGGTCCACGAACCCAGAGGCAAGTGGCGCCCAGTCGACCTTTCGGCAACAAACACACACTTCGGCCCAGCGCTTCAGGATGGAAACGACCAGAGCACTGAGGGGGCGGTGCGACCCCACGATTTCACCGTGAGCCTGGACCTAGCGGACACATATCTTCACGTACTCTTCCATCCGGCATCGGGGCGTTGCCTACTCTTCGCCTTAGCGGGGTGCTGTGACAGTTCGGACCCTACCTTTGGACATAACCTCACCCCGAGGGTCCACACCGGGATGGTCAACGGAGTTGTCTCAAGGTTTCGACAAGCGGCCGCCAGCCCAACGTCCAACCACCTGGACGACCTGCTCCGCTGGTGAAGAAGAGGAGGAAAGAGAAAAAGATAGGAAAAGAGAGGTTTGGAAGACAAAAGAAAACAACCAGATGGCAGAAGCATTGGAGGACGTGGCTTCCTGACTGACAGCTCCGCCGACTCGGATGCCTGGTCATAGTGGCAAGTCAGATGGGATACCGGCACGCAGGTTATCCACCTAGGCATGGAGTGCCTGACCGACAGCAACTGGGTATGACCCCCTGAGGGCGGATATAGAAGATAGCGGAGGCGGCACTCAGAGTGTCTCGCGCAGAGCTCTCCTGGCCAGGGCCTAACCCCAGCTGTCGGACCTTCGTAGCGCTGCAGCGGATCTCCTACCCCTAGGCAGATTCTACTCTCGGCCGATAAAGCTACAGCCACTCCTGCGCTGGCGCCTCTCCTCGGTCAAGTCTCATCTCCAGTGGTGGATGGACAGTACCTGGCTAGCAGCGGGGACACTACTCTTCTCCCCGCCGCCACAGATCCCCATCTGCACGGACGCAAGCCTCTCGGGCAGGTGAGCAGACCTGTGGCCGGAGTGTCACAACCTCGGGCAGCTGGACGGGGGAACACGCAGGCAGACCTTTCAGCTGGCTGGAGATGAAGGCGGGGTGGCTGACTCTCGCCCGATAGGTGGAACGACTCGCGCAACAGGGGGTACTGGTGCCTTCAGACAACTAGGCGGTCGTGGCCTACTTTCGGGACCAAGAGGCAACGCGCGCTCCCTCCCCGGTGGTGCAGGGATCGGGGCATCACTCTGCGGGCACGGCACATCCCAGGCCATCTCAACGTACGTGCGGACTCCCCCTCGCGCTGGGGGCAGCTGCTCCGCACAGAGTGTTAACTGCGCCCAGATATCTTACAGCTACTCTACGCGCAAGGGGCGACGCCAATGTTCGACCTGTTCACCACTAGGTGGAACTGGAAGCTGCTTCCTTCGTCTCCCCCATACCGGATCCACAAGCCTGGACCGTGGACGCGCTCTCCATCCAGTGGGACGGATTACTTGCTTGCGCATTCCCTCCCACAGTGCTCAAGGTGCTCCAGAAGCTTAGGGGCGGCTACATGATACTGTTCCGCAGGGGCCTATTTCGGCGGGACCAGGAGCTGGACCACAGACCTCCTGAGCCGCACTACAGTCCCCCCAGATGAAGCTCCCCATGCTGCGCTCGATGCTCAAGGAGCCCCGGCAGCAACTATTTCCTTAAGATAAGGAAAAGGAGCATGCCCGGAACGACTGCGGCTGCATGCTTGGAGATGGTCAGGCAGGCCCTCACACCCAGAGGCTTCTCAGGTGCAGCAGTGGAGACGATCACGGCGGCTTGGAAGGGCTCTACCCGTAACGTGTACGAGGAACTGGCGAGTACGCCAGGCCGGGTGCGCAGCAGAATGACTCACCCCCACGGACCTGACTAACCCCCTAAGGGCCAAGTCCTTCGGTGGTTGTGCCCCAAGCAGAACCGGGCCCCATCACCATCCGAGGTTACCTGGCAATCGCGGCAGGCTCTTACCGACACCTGGCACAACCGGACCCGGGCGCATGCAAGACCTCTCAGATCGGATGGCGCACTTTGATCGACTTGTAGACCTAACCAGGAAGACCTGCTGCCTGCTCGCCCTCGCCTCGGCCTCGGGTAAGCGAGATACACGCCTTCTCCGGGCATCCCTCCTGTCTCCAACTCGGGGTGCAACTCCTCACCGGCCCTACGTGCTGGCCAAGAACCGCCTCCCAGCATCCGCGCCGCAAGTATTGACCGTCCGTCCGCACAGGGCTACGGACCAGTCCCAGGCGTCCCGTCTACGGGACCCGGTCAGGGTGCTTAAAGTATACCTGCGCAGACCTAAGCCGCTAGGACTAGGGCGCCTATTCCTGCCCTTGGCTCTGAGCAGACGAGACAGTTCGGCGTGGACAATATCTTCCTGGCTACACTGTGTCACACAGTTGGCGTGCAAAGAGCTCTCCATAGATCAGGCCAGGACGATGCGCACCTGAGCGCACGAAGCCATAGCAGTGGCTGTGAGCATCGCCTTGGCCGCAACTGCGCAGTGAAGGACTTTGGGACGGCCGTGGGGTGGCGGGCCGAGTCTACCTTCACCCGCCTCTACCTCCGAGACCTATCCGTCCAGCACGACTACCTGGCCCTAGTGGGGGACATCTCGGCGGCGCTGCTCTCCCTCCCGGCGCCATGGGTAACGCCTAGCTAAAATTGTCGGGAGTGGCGCATAGGGACGGGCCTCAATAGTTGACGAACTGAGCGCTCGGGCATGGGAAAGGTGTACCGGAATTGCGGCACCCTCCTCCTATTCGCCATTCTTCCTAGTAGTAATGTCATCGGTAATGATTTTGAAAAAATAAATGGATTTTTCTCTAAAATGGATTTTTTCGAAAAATACTTACCGATGACATTACTCAGAGGTCCCTACCTCCCCCCCTCCCCACCCGGGTCTGCCCTGGGGGACTTTGGTGGGTTAACTACTTTTTAGTTCCCAGGGTCACCCTGGTCAGCCCCACAGGGTGGGTTTTTCCCTCTATTCTGGGGCATGTGTTTCTGTCTACCCTTGGTCCATTCACCTGTATTTTTCCTTTTTTAAACTCTTCCTACTGTCTGCGCTGTCTGTAGCTCTTGATATTGGATGTGTGTTGCTAAGTGGTCTTAGGTTTATTTAGCGTATTAGACCAGCTGGCGACATACATTCAATATTCTGTGTTTTATTTTTCACAAGCAGTGCAGGCACGTCCTGAGAAAGTCTTGTTGCTGTCGGGACGTTAAGCAATGAACAAACAACCAACCAACATCCTACCCCGCTTGCCGCAGTAGAGCTAAGGCTCAGAGACTGGCGGGAAGGGTGAGTGCGCCACTGGATAGGGAGGCACGGGAGGCTACTCGGGGTATCCTGGTAATGACACCCCCAGAGTTGCCTCCCCTGTTGTGATGGACACAACAAGTTTTTGGGGCTAAAATTGGTATGCTAAGTGAAGCTTCCTAGTAGTAATGTCATCAGTAAGTATTTTTCGAAAAAATACATTTTAGAGAAAAATCCATATTTTGAGATGAAATTCAGTCGCTCATTAAATGAAAAAGTTCTTTTGAGCTCTTTTTTCATGGATGACCCTCAGTGCATGTCCTGTGTGTACAGTACATACTAGATGTGCCGGTCTGTGATTTTGTAGTGATGTTATTTTCGCATGAACGTGTCCTCACCAGATGTGCAGCTTTGTGACTGACTGTGAGAGCCGGCTGCGTCGCCACCAGTACATCCACAGCAAGGAAAAGCCATTCCAGTGTGGGCTGTGTGACTACCGCGGGTCACAGAAGGAACACGTATTGCGTCACATGCGCTCCCAACACAACATCGAGATCGTCCGGAAACAGCGCACCCGGAAGGACTCGCCGTCAATGGCGAAATCTCCAAGTACCAGTGACAATTTATGTTTTATGTTAAACTTATTTAATACCAGCACTCTTTAGCTGAATTTAAGATTGAAAATATCAGAGTATAAAGGGAAATCAATTTTTTTGTTTGTTTATTCAGCGTTACAGGCTTTAGTGGAAGATTGGTGGACCAGGCTTGTTCATGGTTAACCCTTCTAGCCCCAAGGTCCCATTTCTCAAATTTTGGAGGTGTTGCCTAATGACTATATACCCGTTGCAGGAGATGAATTGACCATGATAATTCAAGGGTAGTGCCAGATTAGCTTGGTGTCTGAAGGTGCCATGCTAATCTGGCACTACCCTTGAATTATCATGATCAAGCCATCTCCTGCTGTAGGGACTCGGTGCTAAATGGGTTAATGTTAGAATAGCTTGGCACAAGGCTGGCACTAATGAGGCAGATGATTGGAAAACATGAAAATATTGGCTTTGGAGGTGAAGGCTATAATTCATACATAAAGTTCGGTCTCTTTGCACTTGGATGAGAATTATGATTGTTTGATGTTGCTAGAAATAGAAATAGGGTACCTTTATTTATCCGTTCATCTATCCATCTGTCAATCTGTAGCTGGTGCAGGTGATGAAGCCTCTACCTCTGGGCCAGCATCGCCTCGTGTGATGGAGAGGGCTGACTACACGTCGGAAGAGAAGATATTTGCTTGCAACCACTGTACCATGAAATTTGCCAAGCTTATCAACCTCTACAAACACCTACATACTCAGGTGAGAAAAATGTTTTTGTGAAGCTAGAAACGTGTTTCTTGAACTGTGTTGTGATTGTTTTGGTTTTCTGCACATGTCTATATTTATAAAAACCTTTTGTTAATGACTGATTTTGAATAATCCTGTTTTCCTGTTTGTGCAAATTTTATATGATAAAATTTATGCAAACATTAAAAATACTGCTGATTATATCAAAGTCATCTCATAGGCATGGAACAAACAAGAGAGTATTACACAAATATATGTGTAGGGTTAACTGCGTTAGCCCTGACACACTTCGACAAGATGTGTATAAACAATGATAGTTCAAGGGTGGTGCCAGAATAGCCTCGTGCCTGTTGGCGCCAAGCTATTCTGGCACCACTTTTGAACTGTGGTGGCTGACCTGTTTTCTGAACTAAATTATTTTGTCTTTATAGAACAAGCCCATGTTTGAAAATTTCGACTTTGGGGCTAACAATGTGTTAAATATGTTCCAGCATCGTGACATAATGCCGTCTGACCAGGGAGACTTTGCCTGTGTGGTGTGCGATTTCCACACGACCAACAAGAAGAACCTTCTGGTACACATGCGCAAGCACAACATGACGGACCAGTGCCCGCCTTCCCATGTCTATTCCTGTGTCCTTTGTCGCTACATGAACCCAAAACGCCGCAACCTCTTCCAGGTGAGGGTACATTTATTTCTTCAAAATCGTTACCGATGGTATTACTGAGAGGAAGATATATTTAACTGACAATTTCAGTCTCCAAAATTTGTTGTGTACCTCCGGGATCCTACACCATCGTCCATTCCCTGTCACCGTGATCCCTGCGATTCTCCTACCCCCCATCGCTCGCGACACGCCTATCGACGACGGGTGGATCGCCTTCGCTCCGAACGTCCTTCGCCGTACTGTCGCCGCCACCTTCATCGTGCTCCAGAGAGGGGACAGTCCCGGTCCCATTCCCGTTCTCCTGCTCGTCGCGGCGCGCGCCGCCCGCTTTTGCCTGAGAGACGTCAGCATCTGCCGTCTTCCTTACGGCGTCGTTCTTCTTCTTCTTCTTCATATGACAGTAGGAGTTCTCGGCGACCTGGGTACCTGGACTCCTCATCCGTCCCTCGGTGATCTTCTCACCGGCCACTGCGCAATCGTCACTCTTTCCACGGGTCCTGTTCCCCCTGGCGCTTGGCAGCGCCGGTTCAGGAGGAGGTTCTTAGCCTTCCTCCGGTGGATTCTGCTTGCGACCTTGGGGCTTTGCCGCACCTTTCTTCGTCTAGGAGTCCCTTACCCGCGGACTCTCTGCACAGCTGTTCTCCGTCCTCGGATTGTTTCACTCCGGGTGTCGAGACTCGACGGTCCTTGGACGAGGCCTCTGGCCTCAATCTTCGCTTTCTTCCCCCAGACGCTTGCCCCCCTGCACCTCCTCTGAAGCAAAAGGCGTCGGCTTCGGTGGATGCTTCCCTTCAACCTAAGCATTTCCTATCTCTCCCGCAACCACCTGGCTTTCGAGATCTGGCGGAGGCGTTCTCGGCGCAATTGCCTCTTGGCTCTTTCAAAGAGCCTCTCTTCTTTTCCGATACTAAGTGGCCTGACGGCGTCGACATTCGCTTCCACCAATGTTGGTACGTGGGTCACTCTCAGGCTTTTGCGTGCCCTTTGCCTTCTCTCGATGATGCGGCGGATTTACAGGCGGGTGGACGCCGCTTCGCCTTTGCCCGGGTCCCTCGTGGTTTTCATAAAACTGCTGTCCTGATCCGCAACACGCTGGCCTGCTCCGGCTTCCTGGATCTCGCTACCCAGGCGATTGTACACGCTCTTGAAGACCATTGGGATCCGCACTCTACTGCTCCGCTGAGAGAGATACATTCTCTGGCGGTGTTGGCTAATCGGGTTTCGTACCATGCTTCTGCCAATGCGATGGCTGCCGCCATCAAGTGTGATTTAATTAGACGGGATGCCGTTCTTGCTGCTTGTTCTGGGTTACCTTCGATGGTCAATGCTCAGCTCCGCCAGGCGCCCATCGGTGGTCCTTTGCTGTTTGGCTCCACTTGGCAAGCCGTGAAGGATGCGCATAAGGACATCTGGCCCACGTCTCACCATCTTTCTTCTCGCTTTCGCTCTTCCTGCAAGGCCTCGGGTTGCGCCCTGCGGTCCTTTAGACCCACCTCCCGTTCCGCTGCCCATGTCCCTCTTGGTTCCTCCCTTCCTTCCCATTTTGGCCGTGCCCGCACCCTCCCGGCTCCGACACACACCTGGCCTGGTTGCGGCAGGCGTCCAGGACGGGGGAGGGCCCGATGACTCTCCTCCCACCCTGCCCCCGCTGATTTCTCTTGGGTCACCAGTCGGCGGGCAGCTATCCCGATTCAGCGATGAGTGGCGGTCGCTGTTTCCCGACGACCCATGGCTCCTTTCTACCATTTCGGAGGGTCTTCACCTCTTGTTTCTTCGCCCTCCTCCTCTTCGCCGCTCCCCGCTTTGGACTCGGGTTCCGAACGATCCCGTCAAAGCGACAGCTTTACAGGACGAAGTGGCTGCCTTGCTTCTCAAATCCGCCACGGAAGTCGTCCGGCGACAAGATTCTCTGGCTTTCTACAGTCGTCTCTTCGTCATCCCCAAGTCGGACGGAGGTTGGCGTCCGGTGATAGATCTTTCCGCTCTCAACAAAGTTTTGACTGCTCCTTCCTTTTGTATGGAAACGACCCGCGCACTGCGGGCCGCCGTCCAAACGATGAATTTTGCTGTCAGTCTGGATCTTGCCGATGCATATCTTCGTGTTCCTATACACCCTTCGGCTCACCGATACCTTCGCTTCGCCTTCCGCGGAGTGGTGTATCAGTTCCGGGTGATGCCCTTCGGCCTCAATCTCAGTCGACCCCACCCGGGTCTGCTCTGGGGGACTTGGGTGGGGTTAGGTATTTTTTAGTTCCCAGGGTCACCCTGGTCAGCCCCACAGGGTGGGTTTTTCTCTCTATTCTGGGGCATGTGTTTCTGTCTACCCTTTGTCCATTCACCTGTATTTGCCTTTTTAAAACTCTCCCTACTGTCTGCACTGCCTGTAGCTCTTGATATTGGATGTGTGTTGCTAAATGGTCTTAGCTTTATTTATGCCCCATGTTGTAGGTTTATTTAATGTATTTGACCGGCTGGCGACATACATTCAATTTTCTGTTTAGTTTTTTTTCACAAGCAGTGCAGTCACGTCCTGAGAAAGCCTTGTTGCTGTCGGGACGTTAAGCAATGTACAATCAATCTCAATCTCAGTCCCTAGGTCTTTACCAGGATTATGGATGCGGTGATTTCCCGCCCGCGGAGGTCGTCTCTCAGTCCGACCTCCCACTACCTCGACGATCTTCTTCTCCGGAATCTGGATGCGACCTGCTTGACCGCCGACAGGGACGCCCTGCTTTCCCTTCTCCATCGCCTCGGTTTTCTAGTCAACTTCGGCAAGTCGGACCTATCGCTATCTCGCCATTTTCTCCACCTTGGTATGGAGTTTCAGACCGACTTGAACTTGGTGCGCCTTCCCCAAACTCAGATCGACAAGTTGGTTCTTTTGGCCCGTCGGATGTATCTTGCTTCCGCGGCTCCAGCGAGACTGTGGTTACAGTTGTTGGGTCTCATGAGTGCTGCAGCGGACTTGCTTCCCCTTGGCCGGCTCTACTCGCATCCAATTCAACTTCATCTCCTCCTTCTTTGGCGTCTGTCTTCGGGGGATTTGGAGGTTTGCATTCCGGTGTTGCCCTTAGTTCGGCCACATCTCCTTCGGTGGACGGATCCCGCGTGGTTGGCGTCGGGGGTTCCCCTTGTGTCCCCACTTCCTTCCCTGTCGATCTGCACGGATGCCAGTCTTTCCGGTTGGGGCGCTCACCTGCTCCCGGACTTAAGCACGACAGCGGGTGTTTGGTCACCAGATTTAGCGGGCAGACACATCAATTGGTTGGAGCTGAAAGCAGTGTGGCTCGCCCTGATTTCTTGGGAACCACGCATGACCAACCAGGCGGTCTTACTTCTCTCCGACAACACGACGGTTGTCTCCTATATTCAGAAGCAGGGCGGGACCCGTTCTCCCTCCCTTTGCATTCTTCTGTTCCAGATTCTGGTGTGGTGCCGGGATCGGGGCATTTCGCTACGGGCACGTCACATTCCGGGCCAGCTGAATGTGCTGGCAGATTCCTTATCTCGTCACGGCCAGTTTCTCCATACCGAGTGGGCTCTTCGCCCCGACCTTTTTCGGATGATTTGCCGGCACTGGGAGACACCCATGATCGACCTGTTTGCGACGAGGTGGAACGCACAACTTCCCCTCTTCGTCTCCCCTGTTCCAGATCCCCTTGCGTGGGCGGTGGATGCTCTCTCTATCCCCTGGGAGGTCTCTTGGCCTATGCGTACCCTCCGTCTGTCCTGGTACCCAAGATTCTTCTCAAGCTCAGAGGCTGCCACGCAGTCCTGTTTCTGGTGGCACCGTTCTCTTGGAACAAGAGCTGGACCACAGATCTCCTGAGTCTCGCCACGGACCCCCCTCTACGGCTTCCAACACCGACCACATTGCTGAAACAACCCCGGCAGGATCTTTTTCACCCTTGCCCGAAGTGCCTCCTCTTACACGCTTGGCGATTGTGCGGCGTGCCCTCACCGCTCGAGGTTTCTCGGATGCAGCAGTGGCGGCTATCGCTTCAGCTCGACGGCCTTCCACCAGGAAAGTCTATGAGGGTAAATGGCGGGTTTTACTGTCGTGGTGTGGGCCGCGACACCTCTCCCCCACATCTCTGACTATGCCCCAGCTCGCCGAGTTCTTCTTGTGGCTCTTCGAGGATCAGGGCTTGGCACCCATCACCATTCGAGGTTATCTTTCTATGGTGGCTGACACTTACCGCCATTTGGGTCGACCCGATCCGGGATCTTGCAAGGACCTCGCTGACCCCATGGCTCATTTTGATCTCCGGCGACCAGTGACCCGATCACTACTCCCACGTTGGGACCTTGCGTGGGTGTTAACATGGCTTAACTCTGCTCGTTTTGAACCGCTGCACTTGGCTCGGTTCTCAGACTTGACGAGGAAGACCTGCTTCCTGCTGGCCCTAGCCACAGCTTCTCGCGTGAGTGAGCTCCACGCTCTCTCTGTACTCCCGTCTTGCCTACAACTCCGGACTGACGGCTCGGTTCAATTACTCACTAACCCTTCCTTTTTGGCTACAAATCGGCTACCCTCAGCGGCCCCTCAACCGATCACTATTTGTCCTCTTCGGGGTCCTGATACGCCCCAAGACATCAAACAACAGGATCCGGTTCGGGCGTTAAAAATCTATCTCCGCCGGTCAAAGCCCTTATGGCGGGGTCGTTCACGCCTTTTCTTGCCCTTGGTTCCGAACCGGCATGATATATCCACCCAAACGATCTGCACTTGGCTGCGTGGAGTTATCCATTCCGCTTACAATGACCTCTCGCCCGCGGGAGCAAAGAGGCTGCGGATTCGGGCACACGAGATCCGGGCTGTCTCCACGAGTGTCGCGTTCGACCGAAACTGCGCCGTGAAGGACATTGTGGCGGCTGTGGGCTGGCGGGCCGAATCTACTTTCGCCCGTTTTTACTTGCGTGACCTCTCCAGCCAGCGGCACAACCTGGCTTTGGTGGGTGACGTTGCCGTGGCTCAACACTCCCTCCCGGTGCTGGCGGCGCCGTAGGTAACACTTGACTGAAATTGTCGGGAGTGTGCCCCGGCCAGGGGTCTAGCTAAGCAGTTACCTGGGGGCATTGCCCCTTGAGCGGCACCCTCCCCCTCTTTTTAATTCTTCCTCTCAGTAATACCATCGGTAACGATTTTGAAGAAATAAGTGTATTTTTCTTTAAAATAAATTTTTTCGAAAAATACTTACCGATGGTATTACTCAAACTTCCCTCCCACCTTCCCCGCTTGCCGCATGTCAGCTCAGATAGAACTGGAAATAACGGCCTTTCGCAAGATTTGGAAGGGAGGTTACTCTGAGGATGGGGAGGACACTCGGGGGATTAGGTAACTGCTTGCTAGAGTTACGTCCTTGGTTGTGTGGCAACACACAACAAATTTTGGAGACTGAAATTGTCAGTTAAGTATATCTTCCTCTGAGTAATACCATCGGTAAGTATTTTTTAGAAAAAATTTATTTTAAAGAAAAATACATTTTTGTTTTAGTGTAACCCCTTGACTGTTACTGACGATACTGTTCGGCAAAAAGATGTGCAGCCAGTTTGAAATGCCTGACATCTTTTCCTCTAGACGTGTTTATACATGAGTTAAGGTTGAAATTCACAAATTGTTTACTGAACACTAGAGATAGACTTTTACTACAGGGGACAGATCAACCTTCATAGTTCAAGGGTGGTGCCAGTATTAGCTTGGCCGTTCAAAGTTCCCAGAAGACAAGATGAGATAGATTGACTATCACTATAAGAGATAGATCAACCGTGATAGTTCAGAGTTGGGAAATAGCTTTGCATCTTGAGGCGCCAAGCTTTTCTGGAAAAAAAACTTTCAACTATCATGATCAATCCATCTCCTGCTGTAGTGCATCATGACTGAATGGATTAACATTTGTGGATTTTTTTTTTCCAGCACATGCGGAAGAAACATCACATTGAGATAGTGCTACGGGATGATGGATCGACCACATGCTACGTGGCCAACGATGCACTGACTCTGCCAGGCTCCAGTGCCGGGCACGGTGGGGTTCACATGCCATCAGGGAGCGAGGCGAACATCGCCATCAATGTCATGTCACTCAGTGATGTCATGACCACTGTAGCTCAGGTTAGTGGCATGGGTTAGCAGTGTTTTGAAACTTTGTGTGCTTGTGTGTTGCATGAGAAATTTATGAGCCTTGAACTGTTTCCAGCGTCCTGATGTTGCTTAACCCTTTTAGCCCCAAGGCCACATTTCTTTTAATTTGGGAGGTGTCACTTAACGACTATGTACCAAAGGCAGGAGATGGATGGACCATGATATCTCAAGGGTAGTGCCAGATTAGCTTGGCGCCTTTAGGCGCCAAGCTAATCTGGCACTACCCTTGAATTATCAGGTCCATCCATCTCCTGCTGTAGGGCATCAGGGCTGAATGGGTTAATAAGCTGCAGTAATGCATGGGCAACAGTTCAGTCTTTGTCCATGTAGAAGCGTAAGCTTTCTGATTCCGGCTGGTACATCAGTACTGACTCGGAATCAAAGCAATGCTTACAGGTGTATGTTCAGCTTCCTGCTCTAATCTGAAGAAGGCTGTGAAATACAGCCGCAATATACCTATAAACACCCAATTGATTTTGAGTCGGATTGCTCTTTTAATTCTTTCATTCCATTTTCGATTACAGCCGCTGCCGTCTGAGATCCAAGTGTCCCGCCAGGATGGCACCATCACGGTGACCAGTGGTGGCAGCATTATGCCCACGATGATGAAGATGGAGGACCTGGCCATGGTGGTCACCAACCCAAACTCTTCGGTGGGCAGCGACAGTTGCGTGGTGGTGGATGGATCCGGGTCTGGAGAGGGGGTGCCGGTGGGGGCCCTGTCACAGAGTGACGCGGCCGAGGCCATTCAGGGGCTGCAGGCATTGGCTCAGCGAGGGGTGCTGGATTCCAGTACAGTTGTGGAGGAACAGGTGCAGGTAATTATAGTGATGATGATCATTGTACATGGGTGACAGTCTTCAGTCCTGGAGGCAGATTCAGCTTTTCCAAAATCCCAGAAAGCTGAATTTCAGCTTTCTATTGAGACAGCCCGTTCCACCTGCAAGAGGCATGAATTCTCATGAGCCCCTGCATCCGCAGGGGCTCATGAGAATTTATGTCTCTTGTTGACCATGGATTATGGGGCATAATATGTTTATGTGGTATTTTGTCACTTCAATTTATCACACCATCACCCATGTTAATGGTAATCTATATTGCAAAATGAACGCTTACTTCTATCCAACACCTGCCATCTGGGGTCTCCTTCCTATTTGGGACTCATGTAATAATAATGCCGGTTATTATATAGGCGCTTTTCCCAATTCTGCGAATCGGCTCAAAGCGCCGCGAACTGAACCCAACACGCACGCTCACGTGCCACACACTGAAGACAAACACAGTACATGACAAACACAGGACATTTACTTGGTGCGGAGGGTCAGCTCAGCTACTGAGATTTCGGAAATTTTGATCACTTGTATTTAAAATTTTATAAAGTGGCCTGAAACCAGTACCATAGGGGAGGGGGAGGAAGAGCCGGAGTACCCGGAGAAAGAACCCCCGACGATCCACCCGAATTAACGGTGACATTTACTAGAGGAGAAAAGTCCGACGCCGGAACCTGTAATCGAACTTCGCACCTTTAGCATTGGTGGCAGGCGCCTTAACCACTGCGCCACGGACCGCCCCAGGCATGAGGGTGGTGAGGGAGCGGGGGAGGGGAGGGGGGGGAGGGAGAAGGGGTATGAGTTGTGGCGCATGTGGTATTTGAGGCACCCGCGCTAGCTCACCTAGCAATCATGAAAATATTAATGATGATGATAATAATAACAAGAATAGAATAGTAATGGATTATATGTAGGCGCTTTATTAGATCTAGATAATAATAATGATGATAATAATACTCAACTTTATCCAGTTCTGTGAATCATTGAAAACGGTTGAAAGATACGCCAAAGAGATACAGGGTTTACATACCAGTGTTGGCACCATATCGAAAGGAATTCTTGGAAGACTTCTGAAGGATGATGAGGTGTAGTACGTTTGGTCAAGATGGGATCTGTGTGCTCAGACAGGCCTGCCTGAGCTTATAGACCTACTTTAACCCATTCAGTGCCTGTGGTCACATATTGCATTTCTGGACTCTTTAACCCTTTTAGCCCCGGATCTCTACAGCAGGAGATGGCTTGCATGATTATTCAAGGGTAGTGTCAAATTAGCTTGGCGCCTAAGGCGCCAAGCTAATCTGGCACTACCCTTGAATTATCATGGTCAAGCCATCTCCTGCAACTGGTACATAGTCCTTAGGCAACACCTCCAAAATTTGAGAAATGGGACCTTGGGGCTAAAAAGGTTAATGATTCAGCATGAGAGAGCCCCAGCTTTACAAGGAACATGGATTCAAAGCAGTGTCAGCAAGAAGAATAGATCCGCAATTGTGGGGGCTCATGAGGATCTACGTCTCTTGCTGTCAAATTGTGTTCCCTTTTTCTCGTCAGTCCAGGGGTTACAAAAAAAGCGAACTCTCTGTTGCAGGTGATGGCGGCAGATGAGCAGGCCACACTGGTGATCGACCCAACCACCTTGGGAGTTGTGGAACAGCTTGTGCAGCCCAAGACTGAGCCCCTGGAGGTGGTGGAAATCGACGAGAGCCAGCTCCTCGATGACGTCAACTCCACTCCTGCGACAATATCCGAAGACTTGCTTGATGGCTCAGCACCGGTGGGACTGTCGGCAGACATTGGTGGCCTGCAGCTGTCAGCAGAACAGCTGATGAATCTAGCGACGGGTGATTACATCGAGATAAATGGAGAGATGTTCAAGGTGGACGTGTCCAACAGTGATGCTGCAGGGGGTCAGCAGGTCATCAGCATAGAGCCTGTGTCCGCCGCCGAGCAGTCGCGGCTTCAG
Source organism: Semisulcospira habei (assembly GCA_036245525.1). Taxonomy (NCBI): domain Eukaryota; kingdom Metazoa; phylum Mollusca; class Gastropoda; family Semisulcospiridae; genus Semisulcospira; species Semisulcospira habei. The sequence goes on along the minus strand of BTPG01000006.1, from coordinate 160,423,040 downwards.
GCTCACAAAGATATGCAGCTTCCGGATGGAAGTGCCTGATCTGGTCTGTTCTGATCTGTCTGTAGTAACTCTTAACTTCTAGCAAGCATGTTAACCCTTTGGCTGCCCATAGCACTGTTTGTCGAGGTGATATGGACAGCCAAAGGGTTTAAGCCATTCAGCCCTGACGCACTATAGCAAGAGATGGGTCGACCATGATAATTAAAGGGTAATTATCGGCGCCAAGCTAATCTGGCACTACCCTTGAATTATCATGGTCGATCCATCTCCTGCAACAGGTGTATAGTTGTTAGATGACGCCTCAAAAATGTTTGGGAAATACGTGCGTCGGGCTGAATGAGTTAAAATTAATTGTTTAATTATGGCTTCCAGCTTAAGAACAGGGACACAAAAAGAGCCAGCAAGAGGCAGAATCCTTGTGAACACAGAGGTTCGTTAGTCTTTTTCACTCGCACAACTCTTAACCCTTATCATTCAGAATACACCAGTGTGCGAAATAAGTTTGACTAAAATAGTTCAAGGGTGGTGCCAGACTAGCTTGGCGCCTGTAGGCGCCAAGCTAGTCTGGCACCACCCTTCAACTAAAGCCATTGGTCTATATCCCTATCCGTAAGTGCTATAATGTAGCGTGCATATGGCAGTGTCAATTTTCTCTATAATGTATTTTTCAAAAAAATACTTACCGATGACGTTACTATTAGGAATGCTTCTTCAGTGTTGATTCTAGAGCGCGTTTTGCGCGATTTCTCGCAATATTATGCTCCAAATCGCAAAAAAAAACACCGATAGCGCGGCCAAAGAATCGCAGAAAAAAGAAACTGGACGCTTTTTTGCACGACCAGCGCGGCCGCACCGCTGCTGCGTAAAAGCCTGCTCGAGCGTCTTGGTGCAGTGTGGCCTGAGTCGAGCCAGGGCAATTTCACTATTATTCACCTGTTTAACACGAACACAGATTCCATTCACAGAAAACCAATTCACGTGTCGCTCTCGCGCTGTGGAAGTACACATGACAGATCAGAGCGAACTCTAGTCTGTGATTGGCTGAATAGCCTTCGGCTGTTGTAATCTGTCTTCTCATTGGCTAGCATTTCTGTACTGTATTCATGTTGTATCATTCGTGTACCAACACAACCCTTTTACCGATGCGGGATTGTACTTCAGCCTGTGTTGCTTTTACCTGAGGATTGTAACTTAGTATGGATTTTACCTGATGGATTTACAATAAATACTCGAGCTGTACACGTTTCCTTGTGTTTTCCTAGTGAGCTGAAGGTATGCATAGAAAGTACAATAATGTCGTGCACTTTTAACCTGGTACTCATTCACGCACACGTCTTACACACTTTATCCTTGAGGGCCGTGATCAATTTTGAGGCCATATTGGTTAACACGAAATACGGTTAACACGAAGTGATTTTCCGTGTCCCCAGAAATTCGTGTTGAGCGGACTCCACTGTATGTATGAATGTGTGTATATATGTCATTTTAAAGTAAGCAGTGCAACGCGATTTGAGGGCCTCCCTTTTACACCTTGAGGGGCTCCCTTTTTTGATTAGAGGGAGCCTTTGGGCTCACTTTTCTGAAATCCTAGAATCAACACTGTTCTTAGCTAGCACAATTTCAGCCAAAAATTGGTTGTGTACCTATATGGCAGGGGAGGTAACCTAGGGGCGCCGTAACCTAGTGAGTACACCGAGTAGCCTCCCGCCCATCTCCATCCGGTCATGCCTAGTGGATTCAGGCCAGTCTGTTCGCTTAGCTGACTAGTGGCAAGCGGGGCAGGTGGGAGGGTCCTTTGAGTAATGTCATCGGTAAGAATTTTTCCCAAAAATACATTTTAGAGAAAAATTCATTTGTTTCCTCAAAAACATTACTGATGACATTACTATTAGGAAGAATAGCGAATAGGTGGTGGGTGCCGCGTATAATGCCCCTAACCCCTGAATACCGCTAACGAGACCCGCCCTTGCCAGAGCAACCTCCCGACAATTTCAGCTAAGAGCTACCTAGGGTGCCGGGAGGGAGTGTTGCGCCGCCGCGATGTCTCCCACCAGCGTTCATTCTCCCACTGGCCGGAGAGGTCCCTCTGGTAGAACCGGGCGAAGGTGGACTCTGCTCGCCAGCTCACAGCCGCCACAATGTCTTTGACGAGGCAGTTGCGGTCGAAGGCGAGGCTTGCGGCCATGGCTCTAACCTGGGGACAGAGGGAGAAAGAGGCGGGAGCGTCCCCTGCGTAGTGGCTTGGTCCGGCGCAGGTACACTTGTAAGGCGCTCTCCAGGTCCTGCTGTCCAGGTCTCTCGTGCCAGGCTTGGCTCCCGTAACGGCCGAAAGGTGATCACCTGTGGGGCGGCCAATGGCGACCGGGTCTTGGCCATGAAGGCCGGATCGGTCAGTAGGTGCACGGAGCCATCTGTTCTGAACTGCAAGCAGGAGGAGCATGTAGAGAGTGTGTGCAGTTCGTTGACCCTGGAGGCCGTGGCGAGGGCCAGTAGAAAGCAAGTCTTTCGGGTCACGTCAGCCAACCGCGCCAAGGGGAGCGGTTCGAAGCGGTCCGAGTTGAGCCACGTCAGCCCCCAGGGTAGGTCCCATCGAGGAATCAGCGAGCGGAGGGCAGGCCGCTGGAGGCCAAGTGGGCCATCAGGTCGGTGACGTCTTCGCAGCCACCAGGGTCCGGGTGGCTGAAATGGCGGTAAGTGTCGGCGGTCATGGCCAGGTACTATCTGATGGTGATCAGCGCCCAGTGCTGCTCGGCGAAGAGCCAGAGGAAGAACTTGGCCTGCTGGGGGGTAGACAGATCTGTGGGGGAGAGGTCGGTCGTCGCACCAAGACCACAGGACTCGCCACTTTACCTCGTAGACTCGTCAGGTCGAGGGTCTGCGAGCTGTAGCGATAGCTTCCACTGCTGCACTTGAGAAGCCTCTAGCGGCGAGGGCGTGCTGCACCAACTCCAGGCGTGGGGGAGGAGACGCTCTGGGCACGGGTGGTACCGCGCCTGCCGTGGCTGCTTGAGCCTCGTGCGTGGAGTGGGGAGCCGCAAAGGGGGCCCGTGGCGAGGTTCAGGAGGTCGGTGGTCCACGACTTTCTTCCAGCAGAACGAAGCCACCAGAAACAGGACCACGTTGCAACCCTTGAGCTTGAGCAGGACCTTGGGGACGAGCACCATAGGCGGGTAAGCGTATGCGACGAGGCCATCCCATGCAATGGAGAGAGTTTTGACTGCCCAGGCTACTTACTTTACTTACGCCTGTCACCCCTACCCGGGTATAGGCCGTCGACGAGAGACCTCCAGCAACTCCTGTCCTGTGCTTCTCCTTCGATTCTACTCCAGGTGGTTCCCAGTCTCTTGATGTCTGCTTGGAGGTCTCGACGCCAGGAGTTTCTCGGCCTACCTCTTTTCCTCTTTCCCTGGGGGTTCCATGACAATGCCTGCCTAGTGATACTGGAAGCTGGCTTTCTCAGACTGTGACCGATCCATCCCCATCTTCTTCGCCCAATTTCATTCTCTGCTGTTATCTGCTCTGTTCTCTCCTTGAGTCTGACGTTGCTGATCTTCTCTGGCCAGTGGATTTTCAAAATTCTTCTAAGGCAACTGTTCATGAAGGTCTGTACTCTGTTGACTGTGGTTTTTGTCAATCTCCATGTCTCTGCTCCATATAGGAGAACTGCTTTTACGTTGGAGTTGAAAATCCGGACTTTGGTGTGTTGTGACAGCTCTCTGGAACTCCACACTTTTTTCAACTGGAGAAAGGCTGCTCTGGCTTTACCGATTCGTGCTCTGACATCTGCATCAGTGCCGCCTTTTTTGTCTATGATGCTCCCGAGATAGGTGAAGGACTCTACCTCCTCCAACGGGGTGCCAGCAAGCAAGACTGGTTCTTCCCTGGTTGCGTTCAGCCTCATTGTCTTTGTTTTCTGTTTGTGAATGGTGAGGCCCACTTGGGACGAGATGTCAGCAAGCCTCGTGGTCTTGTCCTGCATTTGTTGATGAGTGTGGGACAGTAATGGCAAGTCGTCTGCAAAATCGAGGTCGTCAAGCTGTGTCCACAGTGTCCACTGTATTCCACTTCGTCTGTGCTCTGTGGTCATCTTCATGACCCAGTCTATGGCCAGTAGGAAGAGGAACGGAGACAGCAGACACCCCTGCCTGACACCAGTTCTGACCTGGAGCTCTCTGGTGAACTGCCCTTCGTGGATCACGCGACATGTCATGCCATCATAGCTGCTCTTGATCAGGCAGACGAGCTTTGTGGGTACACCGTAGTGTCGTAGGAGTTTCCACAGAGTCTCTCGGTCCACGCTGTCAAATGCTTTCTCATAATCCACAAAGTTGACGTACAGCGGGGAGCTCCACTCCAGAGACTGTTCCACGATGATGCGGAGAGTGGCGATCTGGTCTGTACATGATCGGTTCTTCCTGAATCCTGCTTGCTGGTCTCTCAGCTGGGGGTCAACGGAGCTCTTCATTCTCTCTAGGATGATCCTGTTGAAGACCTTTCCTGGTACTGACAGCAAGGTGATTCCTCTGTAGTTGGAACACTTGCTGAGGTCGCCTTTCTTGGGAAGCTTGATTAGGTACCCCTCCTTCCAGTCAGCTGGCATCACCTCCTCTTCCCAGATCTTTCCAAACAGTGGGTACAGCATCTCAACTGTTGTCTCTAGGTCTGCTTTCAGAGACTCCGCTGGGATGCCATCTGGCCCTGCTGCTTTGCCATTCTTCAAAAATGCCACTGCTTTTCTGATCTCTTCCCGGCTGGGTCTGTCACGGCTGATGGGTAGGTCGGTCTCTGCCGGCTGGATGTCGGGGGGGTCGGGTGGGCTAGGTCTGTTCAGTAACTCTTCAAAATACTCGGCCCATCTGTCGAGTTGGTCTACTCTGTCTGCAATAGGCTTGCCTTCTTTGTCTTTTACTGGTCTTTCTGTATGGCCATACTTACCCGACAATCTTCTGGTAATGTCGTAGAGCTGTTTCATGTTGCCGCTGCCTGCTGCCTTTTCTGCCTCTGCTGCCAGGCTGTCTGTGTAGGCCCTCTTGTCTGCCCTGATACTCCTCTTCACCTCGCGGTTGGCTTCCGAGTATTCCCCCTGTGCCCTTACTTTGGCTGCTCTCGTGCGACTGTTGTTGACCGCTGCTTTCTTCTGCTTCCTCGCTTCTATCTTCTTCAAGGTCTATGCCGACAGCCAGTCCTTGTGGTGGTGTTTCCTGAACCCTACAGTGTCTTTGCAGGTTGAGTTCAGCGCCTCTCTAACTGCCTTCCACTGCTGCTCTGTGGTGACCGCCTCCTCTTCATTTACTAGTTCCTGTAGCGCTTGAAACCGGTTGGACAGCACCAGTTTGAACTCTTCTCTAACTCCAGTTTCTCTCAGGAGGCCTACATTATAGCGCTGTCTTCTTGTTGTCTCTGTGCGGCTTTTCTTTAGCTTGAGCTTCATTCTTAAGGTAAGCAGATGGTGGTCTGAGGCGACATCTGCTCCCCTCCTCACTCGAACATCTTGAAGGGATCTTCTAAATTTCTTGCTAATGCAGATATGGTCTATTTGGTTCTCTGTTGTATGGTCAGGTGAGACCCAAGTTGCTTTGTGTATTCTTCTGTGTGGGAAGATGCTGCCTCCAATGACAAGTCGGTTTAGAGCACAAAAGTCTACAAACCTCTCCCCGTTCTCACTCATCTCCGAGCCTAGTCCCTGTCTCCCCATCACCTCTTCGTATCCGGTGTTGTCCTCCCCTATTTTGGCATTAAAATCGCCCATGACGATGGTGATGTCTCGCTCCGCACATTTGTCCACGGCACTCTGGAGTCGGTCGTAGAACTCTTGTTTCTCTTCCTCGTCACTGTCATTGGTGGGCGCATAACACTGGATGACGTTCAGCTTGAGCTTTTTCTTGGTTCTAAAGGCTGCTGTTATAATTCTTGGCCCTAGAGGTTCCCAGCCCATCAGCGCTCTCTGTGCCACTGGTGACAGCATGAGTGCTACTCCTTCTGTATGGGGGGCATTCTCCTCTTCATGACCTGAATACAGAATCATCTCCCCACTTAACAGCCTTTTCTGGCCAGACTGCGTCCATCTGGCTTCACTGATGCCTAGCAGGGAAAGGTTGTACTTTTGCATTTCCGCTGCTATCTGGGCGGCCTTGCCGCTCTGGTACATGGTCTTGACGTTCCATGTGCCCATGGTTGTATCCCTGGATAGAGAGAGGCGGCTCGGTCCTGTGGCTTCCGAAGACTTCCGGCTTTCACCACAGGACGTCATAAGTCTTCTAGTAGAAGAACCTTCCTCCTCCAGGAAAGGAATTACTGTTAGTCTTTTCGTCGGCGTTTTTGTAGCTATTTCCTTTTTTGCAGGGTGGGGAAGCTACCCCCACGCCCAACCCCCTTACTAGGAGGACCAGGGGTTTTCTGTCGGGGTCACCTTCCCTTAGACCATGTTGGTTCACGGCACCTTATTTCATTCGGTGCACCCCTCTCACGAGGGACCCCCTATCCACCACCCAGGGGACGCGCCTCAACGCCGTATGGTCCCAGCGCGAGGACTGCCCAGGCTAGCAGGTCTGGAAAGGGGGAGACGAAGAGGGGTAGCTGGCGATTCTACCTCGTCGTGAAAGAGGTCGATCATGGGGGTCCCCCACACTGTGCAGATCATCTGAAAGATGTCCAGACGGAGCACCCATCTCGGAGTGGAGAAGCTGGCCGCGTCTTGAGAGGGTGTCGGCCAGGACCGAAAGGTGGCCCGGGATGTGTCTCGCTCGGAGAGAGATGCCTCGATCTTTGCACCACCAGAGAACCTGGTAGAGGAGGCTGCAGAATAGGAGACTAACGTGTTGTCTGAGAGGACGAGGAGCTCCTGGTGTCACAGACGTGACTCCCACATGATGAGGGCGTGCCAGACCGCTTTCAGCTCTAACCAGTTGATGTGCCGGGCCGCGAGGTCCGGGGCCAGAAGCCGGAGGCTGTGGAAAACATCGGCAGCAGGTGCGCGCCCCAGCCGGAGAGACTTGCGTTGACGCAGCGAGACAGCTGGGGTTGGGGCAGGTAGAGGGGAACTCCCGTCATGAGCCAGCAGGGATCCGCCCAGCATAGAAGATGGGAAGGAGCATCGGAAATACCGGAACATGAGGGTCGCCAGTGGAGAAGCAGATGCAGCTGAAGCGGGTGGTAGTAGAGACGGCCGAGGGGAAGGAGGTCCGCTGTCGTGCTCATCAGGCCCAGGGGCTGAAGCCACAATCTGGCAGAGACCGCTTCCTCTTGAGACACCTGTCGCGCTAGGTTTGCCAACTTCTGTCACGCGGAGGGCGGCTGCGTTGGGTGGAACTCGGTGGCTTGACGCGGGAGAAGTGCTGAAGCTGGTGTCGAGTCGGGGAGGACGAACGTTTAGGCCGGCGGGGCGAGGCGCGCCGCGGCGAGCGAGGCACATGTCCCGGCTTCGAGTGAAGCACCTTGGTTGGACGAACAACGGGGGCAGCGTCAGTCCTGGATGAAGGCCTAGCATGTTGGTGTGCTTCCCGGTTGTAGGAAGCAGTCTGCGGGCATGGAGGCCTGTCCCGTGAGCACGAACGAAGTCGAGGCACAGGTGTCCGCTCGGAACTTCTAGCACTAGGTACTGGCAGGGGCTCGCCACTGACCGTCTGCAGTGGCGAAGCAACACGCCGTTTACTCATGTTAGAAACAGCGATTGTACTAACAAAATGCTCACCCACTGCAGTCAAATGCATACATCAATAAATTTGAGCTATTACTCTTTTTAAAAAGTTGTTCTTCTTTTTTTTGTTGCGTTGTGTTCTGTTTGTTCTCCTCTATAACAAATATAGATACTTTATTGATTAGGTGATACTGTAATTTTGACCTGCCAGTACCTACTATCACCAAGTATCCTGTCCGCTCGGGAGGGTAGGCGGCTTGTTTCCTCTACCTTTATCTGATGAGCAGGCGCACACTGGTCCAGCAGTCTCATCCGGCCGAGGGCACTCGTCACTGACCTTGGGGCGGGATGCCGTACATCTGTGCTAGACTTGTCCCGAGGGTTTGGAGGGCTGTACTCCAGAAGCTGCATCAGGACCCGAGCTGTCTTCCCCTTCTTAGCTCGGGCTGGTAGGGTACATGCAGACTGCGACCAGACTTCTACTGGATACTCTCAGTACTTAGCGAGCTGGTGCACACTTTTTCTCTCTCTTTTCCTCTTTTTCCTTTTCCGATCGGGCGTGTAGGCGGGGCGAGCGACTTCGCTGTGGGCCAGGCTCGTCTAGTCATTCTTTAACTGACGAGTGGGCACACACTGGTCCAGCAGCCTCATCCAGCTGAGCGTACTTCTCACTGACCTTGGGGCAGGACGATGTATGTCTGTGCTGGACCTGTCCCAAGGGTTTGGAGGGTCGTACTCCAGAAGCCCCGTCGAGCCCCGAGCCATCTGGGATGAGCATGCGGGTCGTGCAAGCACACTGTGGGCCCCGCTCATAATGGATACTCTCATTACTAGCGAGCAGGGGCACAATCCGGCCAAAATCCTAGGATTGGTAACCCATTCTGTGGCCAGGCTCATCATTCTTTCTTTTTTGGAGAGCGGGCTCACACAGATCCGGCAGTCTCATCCATCCGAGGGTACTTGACACTGACCGTGGGGCGGGACGCCGTACGACTGTGCTGGACTTGTCCTAGTATCTGTAATGCTTGACGTAGCCTGTGCAGTCCGAGTGTCCACATCCGGGGGGATACGTCTTGTTCCCATCCGCGGAGGTGGCGGGGGGGGGGGGGGGGGGGGGGGGGGGCGGTAGCAGCTGCCTGATCACGGACTGGTGTAGGCCTTTCGCGGCGAAAAAATCCCCAAGCTGAGACCACTGCTCTTCCAGCCAGGGGGGCGCAGACAACACACAGGTACCCCAAATCAGGGTAGGTTCATGACATGTTCATCACTCGGCCATTGGCAGTCCCCACAGCGCGTGCAGGTGCGGACTTGGAACTGCAAAACTTAGTCAACAGTGAAAAGCGAGCAAGAGTGGCTCCCCGAGGCCACGCAAACGAGCGTACGCGCGAAGGCAAATTTCGTAAACAGTGCCAAATCCACGGTCAGTGCCGTCGCCCGGCGCTCCTCTCTCTCGTCCCCCGAGCGCCGGTTGCGGGCAACAACCGAGGTTTTACCTTGCCAAACAGAGAGGTCGGAGCCTCCCCAAGGCCGAAGAAGGACCAGCCGTGTCGCAGAGGTGAAACCCCGCACCACCAACCAGTAAAGGCACCACCAAAGTCCAGCGGAAGAACCACACGTAAAACCAACGAAGGTAACTCCAAGCTAGCACAGTGACACAGTAATCCAAGGCTAGCACAGTGAACACGGTAAGCAAGTCCAAGGTCACAACGACTGGTCCAAAGCCAAGACGCAGTAGAGTAGGTACACGGCTAGCTAAGAGAACAGACTGGCGGGAATCCGCTAGGCATGACCGGATGGGGATGGACGGGAGGCTACTCGCTAGATTACGGCGCCCCTAGGTTACCTCCTCTGCCATATATGTATACAACCAATTTTTGGCTGAAATTGTGCTAGTTATGAGGCATTCCTAATAGTAGTCATCAGTAATGTTTTTGAGGAAACAAACTTCTTCTTGAGCTAACAAAAAGCGTGTGAATATTGTTTGTGCTGGTCTGTTATTTTGGATCGTATGGTTCCAAGTCTTAAGTCCAAGTTCACAAACCAGCACACAAATAATGTTATTGGCAATAGTCGACCTTTTGGCTGCCAGTAGCGGTTTTGGTTGCGATGATTCCGTGACTCATTGCAAGAAAACCCACAACCGACGGCCGAAGGGTTAATACATGTATTGTGAAGTAAATGATGTTCATATGCCTATGATCTTCGTTCTGCAACTTTATGCCCCAAGGTCTGGAGACAGGTCGACCACGGTAGTTTAACTCATTCAGGACGTGCCTCCTACGGATATGCGCTGAACCGCCACATATCCATAGGAGGCACATCTCGAATGAGTTAAGAGCGACACCAAAATTGCTTGGCGCATTAATGGCAAGCTATTCTGGAACTATCAAGGTCAATGCATGTCTTCTTGTGGTGTGTCATGGTGGCTACTTTTCTAGTCCCCTGTATGCATGTGGAAATAATATTGTTGGCAACATTTGACAGAAAGTGGTGCATATGTTGGAGCCCCCTCCATGTCTTGCTGTTTTTTAAAATAAACTGTTTTCATATGCAATCTCATGTTTTTTTTTTGCCCCATCAATATGATAAATGGCCACAGACATTTACGAGGTATGATTAAAAAAAAGTAATGATAGTTGTGCCATAGAACCAAAACCGTTCACCCAATTTAACCCTTATCATTCGGAATACACCAGTAGGTGAAATAAGTTGGACTAAAATAGTTCATGCCTCTAGGCGCCAAGCTATTCTGGCACCACCCTTGAACTAAAGTCATTGGTCTATATCCTTATCTGTAAGTGCTATAATGTAGCTTGCAAATGGCAGTGTACAAATTGGAAGCTTTTAGCCTCAGTATGATATGGGTTAAGTCATATTTGTACTAGTACTATTCGCCATGAATATACACTACTGACAACAGCAACGATGGTTCAATGCACGCACATGCGAACAATTGCAAACACAACATGAAAACCCAAAAATTAAAGTAGAAAAATATGTTTATTCTTGTAAACTTTGAAAACTCGCACAGCCAGCTATGATGAAAATGATACGACGCATGATAAATAATCCTCGATTATGAAGTGAACGTAGACCCATCAGTAAGAGGCAGAGACAAGCACCCCCCCCCCCCCCCCCCCCCCCTGCAAAGGGCTTGTCAGATCTACACCTCCTGTTGATGTTTATATCATGCCAGATAATTCTCAGTGCAGTAAATTTAGGCTTCAATTTGCAAGAGGCAAAGGTTCTCATGAGCACCCGCAAATTGCCTCTTGCTGGCCCCGTTATCCTCAAGAGGGGCATGCTATCTCTATAAAATCATGTCATGAAACTCATCACAGTGGGTTCATCACGTGGAAAAATGTGCACACCACACCAGCAGAAATGTAGAGATCCTTCATGGAGAAAAAATGGAAATGCTATACAAATATTTTATTAGAACTAGTACAAAATACATAGTGTCGACGGTATTCCATCAAAATGGTTGTAAAACGGGCAGACTGTGGTACATAAATCGGACGTTACCCCCTTGCGCATGCAGTCACCAATACCATAAACAGTTCTAGTGTTTGTATGCACAAGGGGTTTTAACCTATCGCTGTCAGTGGTCGCCGACTGTGTTTCTGAAATCTTTGTGAACTCAATGCCTCCCCTAACCCCTTTTTTCACTTGGACATAGGTATTTCACCGATTTGGGCTTCTGACACTCCCCGCCGACTGCAACTGATGATATACTGCTCAGCGGAAAGGACATTTAACTTGTCTTTTCCACCCAGCGTTATCGTCAGTAACGGTCAAGGGGTTAACCCATTTAGGCCTGACGCTCTACAGCATGATGGAATGACCATGATAATTCAAGGGTAGTGCCAGATTGGCTTGGCGCCAAGCTAATCTGGCACTACCCTTGAATTATCATGGTCAATCTATCCCCTGCAACTGGTACACAGTGGTTACATAACACCTCTGAAATTTGGGAATGTGCCTGTGGGGTTAAATGGGTTAAAAACTATCATAAACTTGAGTTGGAGCCAAAGTGGTCCTGTGGTTTCAGATAAATTGCTTGGACAAAGAAGCCTAGACAGACACACATATGCAGATGATAACCCCCCACCCCCACACACACTAACTCCATCCTTTAAGAACTGGGAGAATATGATATAAAGGGGGCATAGCAACCTGACAACCTGTACATGACAATACTTTCTTTGGTGTTTCATACACGTACATACATCTGAAGGCATTAACGGTAACCAGTTTGGATAAAATGAAATTTGCAAAATGAAAAGGAAGACAAAAGATATGGAACTGTACCAAAGCCATCATTCACACTTCCTGACACAGTCTGATCTGTCACTCATCCTGCCTACTTCATTTTTCTGAGGCACAGATTCTCATGAGCTCTTGCAAGCTGCAGGGGCTCTTGACAATCTATGACCCAGGCAGAGAACAGTGCCATTTGCGTTCTCTGATAAAGGGAAGTCATCCGGTTTCTTAGAGTGAACAGATTAACTGCTGGAGCAAGTACAGACGCACAACAAAGTAAACATTAAAAAAAAAATGATACAAAACCCAAGCCAGAATATAAATATCAGTTTGTTGAAACATGTATCGGAGCAAAAATAAAATCCTTCTCTACAAACGGATCAAAAATGTACTGGAAATGCTACTTTCTATGAAAACTATACGTACATTTATACACGTACAAATAATCTTACAAATGTAAAGCAAAGCCAATACAGATTGTAAAACCTGCATGTGCTGTTGAAAACTTGCAGATATGTTTCACTCTTTGCAACCATCATTTAGGTGGTGACCTAAATTATTGTCCTTAACCCTTTTAGCCCCGGATCCCTACAGCAGGAGGTGGCTTGACCATGATAATTCATGGGTAGTTCCAGATTAGCTTGGCGCCTGAAAGGGCCAAGCTAATCTGGCACTACCCTTGGATTATCATGGTCAAGCCATCTCCTGCAACTGGTACATAGTCGTTAGGCAACACCTCCAAAATTGGAACCTTAGGGCTAACAGGGTTAATGGTGGTAGCATCAAAACAGGTACTGTTGTGTTGAACGTACATGATTATAAATGACAAACATTGTTGAAGGCACAGTAGGACCTGTTTAGAGTGACACCACTTAGGACATGACCCGTTCAGTGCCGAGAAAATCGGAACACACCCCAACTGCAAGAGGTATAGATCCTCATGAGCCCCCGCAGTTGCGAGGGCTCATGAGGATCTATGCCTCTTGCTGACACCACTGTAAATCCATGTTCCTGGGACAGCTAGGGTCTCTTCGTGTTGAATTAACAGAAACTGCAGAGACACGGTCTGCGTCGACTGGCTCTGAACCGGTTAAAGACAATCATTTAGGCGCCAACAGCCACTTAACTCATTCAGCCCAACGGCCGTATTTCCCAAATTTTGGAGGCGGCATCTAATGGTTATGCACAGTTGCAGCGCTGACAGGCAGGCGCCAAGCTAATCTGGCACTGCCCTTGAATTATCATGGTCGATCCATCTCCTGCTGTAGTGTGTCAGGGCTGAATGGGTTAAAGTGATAGTCTTTAATGACAGGTGACGTCTCTTGTGAGAGCACCCGTCTTTCAAGATCACTTTTTTTTTGCAAACTTTGCTCAAAACAGATTCTACCGCAAATGTGACATGAGGATGAAGAATGGAAGCAATGTCTCAAAACACACAGGAAGATCAGCTGATACTGACAACAAACATGATAAGCAGAATCATCACTTGACAGAAAACATACAAGAACCGTTCAACAGTAGGAAAAAAGTTTCAAATACTTTATGGATACCCATACAAGCAACATGTGACACTCAGCAAAGATAAAATCCTTCTCTCAAAACACGCACACATACACGCAGTCACATGCAAATGCAAATAATATACTCGATATGCAAAACGATCCTACAGCTGACGTTGGCTACAGTTGGCCTGCACACTCGTCATGTGCAGATCAACTGTCGCCGACATCTGAACAAGGATGTTCTGCTCATTGAGAGCACATCATTTCTACAGAAATGTCACAATCAGTAATCTGCCCTGTAGTAGCAAACGACAGTATAAGTTCATTTTTTTTAAAAGCCAGATTTTCATTGTATTCTCTTGAAAATCTCGCTTTTCACAAACATGGATTTACTGTCGTTTCCCTTCACTGGGCTGCAATAGCATTAATCACAGTCGCATAATTATCCTTCACCATTTTGATAACCCTTTGGCCATCAGTAGTGGTTTTTGTCGAGGCAATTCATGCCGGAATCACCTCGACAAAAACCCTACCGACCGCCATGTTTGTGATCACTAATTTTGGTTTTCTTAAAACAAAGTTCCCACCACCTTTCTAGAGGACTGGTCTGAACCATGATATATTTTACTCCTTGGCTGCTACTGACAATACCGATCAGCAGGAAAGACGTATAACCTACGCGACTTTGCCCCAGAACGGCATTGTCAGCAGCAGTCAATGGGTCAACAAACAAGCAAGCACTGAAATTACAGCACCATCATACTCAGTCACACAAATGTTGAAATATCACGTCACCCTTTCACTGCCAGGACAGCCAACACCATCCAGCTGCAAGCAGCACGGGTCAAGATGTCTCTTTGTCACAAGTATATCTACGGTCCTCAAGGGGATGCATTTTTTTTAGCTGTGGTTTAAATGATATAAAATCTACAGTCCTCAAGGGGATGCGTTTTTTTTAGCTGTGGTTTAAATGATATAAAATGAATTTTTCAATTAAAATGCATATTTTTGAAAAATACTTACCGATGGTATTACACTTAGGAAATGGCTCTTAGCTGGCCTAATTTTAGCCAAATTTTGGTTGTGTCCGTATAAGGGGGTGTTGGCAGGAGTGGGGCGCCATAGACCATGCCAAACCCGAATAGCCTCCCCTTACTCACATCCGGTACAAGATTACCCAGCATACCCCAGTTTAGTTCTTAGCGAACTGCGGCAAGCGGGGCCGGAGGGAGGGACCTTCGAGTAATACCATCGGTAAGTATTTTTCAAAAAAATGCATTTTAATTGAAAAATTCATTTGTTTTCTCAAAACACATTACCGATGGTATTACACTTAGGAAGAATCACAAAGAGGAGGTGGGTGCCGCTATAGCGCCCCTACTGCCAACCACATTGCCCACAAACTCGCCCTCCTGCAGCACACTCCCGATAATTTTAGCTAAGATACCTGCGGCGCCTAGGGCGCCGGGAGGGAGTGTTGTGCTGCTGCGGTGCCTCCCACCAGCGAGAGGATCTGTCGCTGGGAGGAGAGGTCCCTCAGGTAGCAGCGGGCGCAAGTGGACTCCGCTCGCCATCTCACAGCCCCCACAAGACTTTGACTGCACCGGTGCTGTCGCAGCGGAACTTGCGGCCATGGCTCTGACCTCGTGCGCCGCGATGTGCAACATGTGGCATCAACAGGTCAACGTCCTGGAAGGCCGGGCGGATAACTCCCCGGAACCAGGAGGAGCAGGTCTGGGCTGAGATACCACGTCTACCTGTGGACAGAGGGAGAAAACAGGTGTGTGCGTCCCCCTGCGCCAGCTTGGTCCGGCGCAGGTACACACGGAAGACTCTCACCGGTTCCTATTGTCTGGGCTACTGAGTGGAATCTGACACTCGTACGGGCAGACAGACATAGACTGTAGGGCAGCCAAGGCGACCACGACTTGGCCCTGAAGGCTGGTACCGTAGTAGTTGCACGGCGCCTTCCGTCCGTAACAGCCAGCCATCTGTGTGTGTGTGACGACAGCGCGTACGGATACTGACCCTGGAAGAGGTAAGGCTGTCACCGGGTATTGAAGTCTGTTCTCCCGGGTGGCACCCAACACGCGCAGGGCGAAACAACTGTCACCGTCATGTAGGCCGCGTCTCGTCCAGGCAGATGTGTCAGGAAGCTGTAGCATGAACCGGTCGACTGGCACTGCCAGCCACCCGGGTGTGTGGACAGCGTGCATAGTACTGAGCCTGGAGGTTGAGTCAAGGACTGCCCTGAAGCTCTCCTCCTTGAACATCCGTCAGGCGCGTCATGTGCCGGGTTCCAACAGACGAGGTTGAGATCCCGTAAGCCCCCAAGGTAGAACTTGGTCCCTGCGCAGTACAGCGGGGCATTCCAAGCGAAGGGAGCCTCTGAAGTGAGGTTTTGCAGCTACCCGGGTCTGATGAGCGAAATCGCCTGTAGGAGTCGGCGATCATGGTGAGATAGTCCTGAACGGTGAAAGGGGGCCGTCCTTAGGAGATGAAAAACCCCGAGGAAGCACCCTGCCAGCTGGGGCTTCGTCTAGTTCGGAAGGAAGAAGGTTGTCATTCCCGTCACACAGCGCTCGTCATCTACCCTCGCAACTCGACTGGTTGAGGGTCTGCGGGTTGTCTCGGTAGCACCCATGGCCGCCGTAGGAAGCCTCTGTGGAAGAGGGCTTGCTGCCCAATCTCCGGGTGCGCACCTACATCCACCAACCTGCAACACAAGTAATGGCGCACAACCAAGCGTATAATTCGGCATTCAATCTCGATGGCGAGCAGTGGAGCTGGGAGATCTGGCCACAGCGACGCCTCCCCGCGCGGCAGGCCTCCAGCGCACTAGCCTCTCCCAATTACGCCCTCCTTCTCCAAGCAGAGGAGGTCTCAGGTTGAACGGTGATCCCCTAGGAAGTCCTCCGTCCGAAGAGAGCTGAAGAAGGGACTGAGAGTCCCTCCTACACTGCCCTGCTCCCGTCTACTGGGAGTCCCACTCGAACAGGACGACCACGCACTCCATCCTCGACGGAATCCCGGCGAAGAAAACACGTAGTACCTGTCCCGTAGCGTCGGCCCTCTAGTCGACGGCGAAGTGGGCATGATCCCAGCCTACCGCCCGGCTTGCCAACTGGTTACGACTTCGAAACTCGAGTTGTCCCAGGTCCTGGAGACGCACCGCTGCTCTCAGGTCTTTGTCTGGTATCTGCCGAGATGACGAGGCACTTGTGTCGAGTCGAAGGACGAAGATCGTGCTCCAATCTACCGTCCAGTGTAAGAGCTGCGTCGACCCTACTGCCACAGGCCCGAGCGCAACGACCTCTCAGGAACTAATTCCTGCCAAGTTGTCCTGTCGAACTCCCTGTACTTGCGCCCCCGGCCGCAGGATACACAGCGCCGAATGGGTAACTTCCTGAAGGCGCTACCGAGGGTAAGTCCATCCGCTCCGGTCCGGCGCTGCAGCCTGCCGGAACTCCAAGTCGCCGCCACCCAGGGAAGCGAACGCTTCCGCTAGGTCCCGAAGCTGTCGTCTAAGGAGGCAACAAGCGTGCCTGGTCACCGCTGACTACGGCCAGGCCCAAGCGAAGAGTAGCACCCCGTCGGGGAAATGAAGCGACTAGCCGCAAGTCATCTCAGGCGGAGCTAATCTGAACTGTGTGCATACCCCCGATGAAGACGGCGTCCGCAGTGAAGTCTGTCGGACCAGTCCTCCACCCGCGCTGACCTCTATCCCTCGCGCGCCTGGAGTATGCTGTCCCTGACGTTCGCAGGAGTGTGCCGTTGGCGTCCCGTCGCCGCCTCCGTCTCTCGGATGTAAGTCGCCCAATCCGGTGCATCGGACGAACCGCGCCTCCGCGGAAGAGTGGTCCCTGCCAATCCTGTCTGACGGTCCACAGTGTTTTAAGAAGGCTGCTACATCCGGCGGCGCCCGCAGCGTGAATCAGCTGAGTGACAGGCCTTGAAAGCCTCCTTGTCGGTCCGCCCAGGGGGCCAAGAAGTTCTCCACTGCGCGGTGCCCTGCGTGGCCGACTCTCCACTCAGCCGCGCGTAATCGATCAGGACGGACGCAGCAACCGTTGGCAGCGGAAGAAGTAGGATCCAGCTGAAGCCACCAGCGCCTCCCCCGGCGCCCTGAAGCGGAGACAGAAGCCGACCAGAAGGTGCAGGGACTTGAATGCTTGGACGCGATGAGGGGACCTGCGTAGTCCCCGGCCCGAGTAGACTCTCCTGTAAACTTCGCAGTAGACGGCGAACGCAAGACCTCTCGGAACTGCGAGCGTAGCGACGTAGAGAAGCTAACCTCGTCCAGCCACGGCGAATGACGTCCTCTGGCGTCCAGCGGGAACCGTATGTTCCGCCCGCAGGCGAAGGGATGTCCAACCCCTCCGAAGTCCGGGGAACTCCGGCCGGCGGCGATCCAACGAAGGCGGACCCCGCACTTGGAAGGCACAACGTAGTCTCAGGGGGCCGCTCCCCCGAACGGTGGCGAAAACTCGGAGAGCCCGTCTTTCCCTTGCGTAGCGAGCCATGGAACTGGGACGGCGTCTCCTGTTCCTCTCGTACCCCTGGCTTCTGTGAGGCGAGTCCCTGCTTCCGAAGGGGAACTGAAGATCATGAGCGAACGCCGGAACCCGGATCCCATCGTGAGGTCGTCTCTTCTGCACTGCATCTAGAGCGGCTCTCGTCTGCATGGTCGGCGCGAGGCGTGGCCCAACATCACCGAGCCAGGATCCTGCAGTGCGAAGTGCAGTGGTCCTGTAGCCCTTGCGGTCGCCACAAGCCATAAAAAACTGGTGAGCAGCCCGGGCGAGGGCGCCCAACCTAATAATAAGAAAAATTAAATTAATCAATGCTTAATGCATGAGCACCATTTGATTGTAATAGCCCTTAAGGGATAATCAAGTTATTGAATTAGATTAAAATATGGGAGACAGAATACCCCTCTGTTTTCTCATCTCTATTGCCCAAAGCAAAGAAAGCGGATTAGAGGTTCCAGGAACCTAACCTTGGAAGGATAAGAGGTGTCGCGCCCCAGCGGCCTGGCGAACCGCTGAGCCGCTGGGAAAGCAACCTTTTAACCCCTGTGTCGCGCACCACGATAACCGTACATACTCATACGTGTTTGCTACCGCGCCCACATGCTCTCACAGACACTAGACACTGTCCAGCGCCTGAGAAGCCGAGCAGTCGCTTCTGCATGTCCGTTTATGACTTGTCGTCTGGCCCGGGACTGGAAGCATCGTCGGTACGGTAGCCGACGCCAGCCCTCCGCAGTCAGTGACTACAAGCTTACTGGGCCGGGGCGCCTAGGTCACTGCCGTTGACATGGGCCCCACCTGGATGCTCAGTCCACCTGCTGTTTGTCCACTCTGGCCTGCGGAAGGACAGTGGAGCGGGTCACTCTTGAGGCCGGGTCCCGGGCCGGTGGAAGAATCATTGGTTTAGCCATGCAAGTAGAGGTTGTCAGCTACCTCTCCTGCTGACCAGAGCCCAGAACAAGGTATCTTGTGCTTTACAGGTCCGGGACCACCTTGGGTCCCACCTTAAAATTAATTTTTCTCTAAAATGTATTTTTTCGAAAAATACTTACCGATGACATGACTAACTGGAAATAGTCTACTTGCTTACCAATTTTAGCCTAAGACCCAAAGGGTCCCCCCAGGAGGCTCTCGGGGATCCCTGATAGGGACGAGAGAGCTTTCGGGGATCCCTAACAGGGACGAGAGTAGCCTCCCCTGCCCATCCGGTCAGGCGCCCGGTGGTGTCTCCTCTAGCCAGTTGTCTACGGAGTTACCAGCGGCAAGCGGGGAGGAGGGAGGGACCTCCGAGTCATGTCATCGGTAAGTATTTTTCGAAAAAATACATTTTAGAGAAAAATTAATTTGTTTCCTCAAAACACATTACTGATGACATGACTAACTGGAAGAATGGCAAAGAGGAGGAGGGTGCCGCACAATCCCTTTTAGAAACCTCTTCAGGGACGAAGACGGCCCGTCACTCCTGATCACCCACTCCCGACAATTTTAGCGAAGTGCCGCCTAAGCGCCGAGGGCGCCTGGAGGGAGTGTTGCGCCGCAGAAGTTGCCCACCAGCGTAAGGTTGTCGCGCTGGACTGTCAGGGCGCGGGAGTAGAAGCGGCAATGGTAGATCCGTCCCGCCACCCCACCGCCGCCACAGTGTCCTTAACCACACCGGCGCGGCGAAGGCGAGACATGCGGCCCTAGCGCGCGTTCCATGGGCGCGGATCTTCAGTGCCCCGGCTCCCTGTGGGGAGAGGTCGCGATAGGCGGACCGGAATACCCAGCGGAGCGAGGAGGAGAACGTTTGGGCTGAGAAGCCGGTTCTGCCAGCGGTCGGCGGCAAGGGACGAGACCGTCCCCTCCGCACGGACTTGGAGCAGGTAGATACGAAGTGCCTGTCCCGGATCTTGCTGCGGAGTGCCCCGAGGAACCGGGTCGTGTAAGCGGCCGAGCGGCGAGGACCGGAGGCGCTGTCAAGGGAGACCTAGGCTGAGCGAGAAGGAAGGATCCGGGAGTAGCTGAACGGAGCCATCCACTCGGAACTGCAGGCCGGCGGGGCGAGACGAGAGCGTGGAGCTCGGTGACGCGGGGCGCCGTGGCGAGGGTCATCAGGAAGCAGGCCTCCGAGTCACGTCAGCAAAGCGGGCCAGAAGGGGCGGCTCAACGGTCCGAAGTCAGTCAGGGGAGGACCAGGGAGGTCCCAGCGCGGGCCAAGTGGGCGGGAGACCGGACGCTGCACGCCGAAACGCGCCATAAGGTCGGGCAGGTCCTTGCAGGCGCTGGGTCAGGACGGCCGAGGTGACGGTAGGCGTCGGCGATCAAGAGACCCCTCAAGAGCTGCTGCACCAGAGGGGAGCCAACCTAGGTCTTGGACGAGCCAGCGAAGAAGTCCGTGAGCTGAGGAGTCGTCAGGCCGACAGTGGAGAGGCGGCGGTCAGAGCACCAGGCACGAAGCACGCCACTTTCCCTCGTAGACACGTCTGGTAGGTCTGCGGGCAGAAGCGATAGCATCCGCTGTTGCACTCAAGAAGCCTCCAGCAGAGAGAGCTTGCCACACAATCGCCAGGCGTGCAGGAGAAGTCGCTCGGGGCAGGGGTGGAAGAGCGGCTATCGGCGCTGTAAGAGCATCGGCGGGAGGTGGGAAAGGGAGGGTGAACCTGTGGCGAGACTGAGAAGGTCGGAAGTCCGCGAACCGGTCCGGGCGACCGGCCACCAGGAGAAGGACTGCGTTGCATCCCCGGAGGCTGAGCAGGACTTGAGGACCAGGACCGCCGGAGGGTAGGTGTAAACGACCAGTCCGCCCCAAGGGATCGAAGGGCATCGACTGACCAGGCCAGAGGTCGGGAACAGGGAGATGAAGCGGGGAAGCCGGAGGCTCCACTTCGTGGCGAAGAGAACAAGGGGGGAGTCTCCTGACGGGCGCAGAACCAGCGAAGGATGTCCCAGCGAAGGCGCAATCCGTATGAAGAAGCTGCCACCGTCGCAAGAGGTAGACTGTCAGGACGAACAGGCGACGTGGACTGTGGCGGGCTGGGAGGGAGAAGACGCTGTCCTCGCACCAGCGAAGGGGGCGATAGAGGAGGAAGCAGAGGATGGGAGAGCGGGTTCCTCCTGCGTCTGAAGGCAAGCCACGAAGAGGGGTTGTCGGAAGGACGAGGAGGTCCTGTGTCCGAAGATCGTATCGCCAAGCGCAGAGGGCCTGCCAACTGCAACCAGTCCCAGCGGGTTGACGTGCCGCGAAGTCCGGTTCTCGGGCCAGCGGCCGGCGGACGAGCGGAATTCGGGAGAAGGAGAGCGCCCCAACGGTCGAGACCGGCAACGACGCAGAGAGAGACGGGCAGCGGCGAGGTCAGGGGGAATCCGGGAGCCGAGCCAAGAATGTCCGTCCAGCGAAGCCGATGTGGCGCAGCACAGGAGAGATCGGCACCAGGGTAGAGAGATCGCCGGAGGACGGCCTCCAGAGGCGGAGTACAGAAGACCGAGGGAAGGAGATCAGCCGCCGCACTCACCAGGAGGAGGAGCTGGAGCCGCAGTTAGGTGGGGAGCGCCGCGTCCGCAGCTACCCTCGGGCTAGAACGGCAAGGACTGGATCCGAGGCTCGTGAAGACGCACCAAGGCGCGGTCGGTCACCGAATCCATACCCAGGTGAACGAGTGGCGAGAGGTCGGACTGTAGGCGCTGACCAGGGCGCCCAGGCGAGCAACCGGAGGAGGAGAACATCGCTGCCCTACGAAGTGGGACCGCTGACTGATACCGCAGACGCAGGTCGACCCAGGAGGAGAACGGCTGACGGAAGAACAAGGTCTCGGGCAACCAAGGCATCCACGATCCACGCAAGGACCCAGGGCTGAGGGAGAGACCACACCGGAGAGGCCGGGCTGGAAACGGACCCGTCGACGGCAAGCGAAGACAACAGCGGGGGCGGGAGGCATGGGGACGCGTGGAAGCGAGGGGCAGATCCCGGCTGGCGGCGACGACCAAGGGCCGAAGGCGAAGCGAAGGGTCCGAGGCGGGGGGAGCCGCGCCGAGCGACGAGCACCAACGCAACATCTCAAGGCAGAGCGGAGACCTGCGCGCGAAGGGCGAGGGCCTTGGTCGGAGCGGGCGGGAACTCAACCACACGGGTGGCGCTGGGCCCACAGGCCTAGAAGGGGTCCTAAGGAGACTACCAGGCAGGGCCGAAGAGCGTGGGAAGCCACAGGAGCACGGTACAGCTGCGACGTCGCATCAGGGGAGATGGTCAGGGAAGGAGCCATCCACTAGAGCTGGGAGGTGTAACCGCAAGGACGGGCGCCGGCAGAACCACCAGAGGCAGCGCGCACGAAGAGGAGCAAGTGGCTAGCGAACCGGGGAGNCAGGACGCCGAGTCATCCACCGAAGAGGGTCGGGGAGACGCTGGAGGCGAACGGTGCAGAGAGAGGGGAAGAGGGTGTCCCGCGGAGAATGACAGGGCCGAGCAGAAGGCGAAGGTCGGCAGGGACACAGGAGGGCGTCAAGCGGGCGGGCGACGAACGTCGGGCGCCGCAACTATCCAGGTGACGAGGGCGAAGACGTCGATCCCCACTTGCACTGGGTGTACCCAAGGGGCACCCATCCACGCGAACCGAGCGCGAAGTAGCTTCACTTCGGTGAACAGACGAGAATCGGTGAACACGTGGAAAGGCCGTAGGCGCCAGGGGAAAACGGCCCGAAGTCCCGAGGTATATGAAAGACGATCCAGACGCAGTGCCCGAAGCTCAAGGAGGGGGCACCGTAGCTGGCTGGGAGACTTGACGAAGGAGTCAGAGGGTAGGAAGGAAGGCCATAGGGCCGACTAGGGCACCAACCGGCGATAAGGGTCGCGGTGCCCGGGGCTCAAGGAGGGGGCACAAGCAGATAGGCGACTCGCCAAAGGAGTCAGCGGGCCCAGGACCGAGGCCGAAGTAAGAACAAGGCGACAAGGTCGCGGTGCCCGGCTCAAGGAGGGGGGCACATAGTCGGGTAAACGACTCGCCGTAGGAGTCAGCGGACTGAAGCTGGGGCCGAAGGCCAAGCGTGAACTAATTGGCGACCAGGACGCGGTGCCCAGGGCTCAAGGTGGGGGCACAAAGCGGCTCGGCGATCCGCCGGAGGAGTCCGCAGGCTTAGGAGGGGCCGTGAGGCCAACGCGTCAACAATAGGCGACAAGGTCGCAGTGCCCGAGGCTCAAGGAGGGGGGCACGTAGCCGGCTTGGTGACTCGCCGGAGGAGTCAGCGGGCTGAGCAGGTCCGAAGGCCGACGCGTAGACTAGTTAGCGACAAAGTCGCGGTGCCCGGGGCTCAAGGAGGGGGGCACGTAGCCAGCTAGGCGACTCGCCGGAGGAGTCAGCGGGCTTAGATGGGCCGAAGGCCGGTGCTTAAGCTAATTAGCGACAAGGTCGCGGTGCCCGGGGCTCATGGAGGGGGGCACGTAGCCGGCTTGGCGACTCGCCGGAGGAGTCAGCGGGCTTGAGGTTTGG
Organism: Semisulcospira habei; assembly: GCA_036245525.1. Lineage (NCBI taxonomy): Eukaryota > Metazoa > Mollusca > Gastropoda > Semisulcospiridae > Semisulcospira > Semisulcospira habei. The sequence goes on along the minus strand of BTPG01000006.1, from coordinate 160,399,648 downwards.
CCGAGGGGCCGACGCGTGAACTAAGGCGACATGGTCGCGGTGCCCGGGGCTCCTTTTTACGGGAGGGGGGCACGTAGCCAGCTTGGCGACTCGCCGGAGGAGTCAGCGGGCTTAACGCGTCTATGAATAAGCTACAAACTTACCAGGGACGGGAGGAGTGGCTATCCCATGTCCGAGGGCAGCTGGAACAATTCCGCCGTGCCGCGGAAGGTCCCAAGGAGGCGGAAGTCGCGGGTCGCTCGGCGGTGGAACACCGGAGTAGAGACCAAGAACCTCCAGTCAAGCAGGGCAGCCAGCGCAGCCGATGACAGAGGAGCAGGTGGCACCCGGTCTACAGTATGGCGGACACCAGGCCACTGGAAGCCGCCGTCCTGGGCAGCAACGCACTTGGTACTGCAACACATACCCATACATGAAAGGTGACGGGCGGCGGGCAACTAACGCCGCCAGATAAAGTTCCGAATTACCGAGCAAAACTCACCGTTAAATGCGGAGAGAAAACAAACAGAAGTCCGAGCCAAGCACGACGTCCGGCCCCGCCGGGGGAGACGTATGTAGCGGACAAGACTTTACCTTTACATGGCGGACCTGCAGAGGGACGAAGCACAAAGCACCGGACACTAGGTCACTGGAAGTCGCCGAACGGGGAAGAGGCGCACTTGGCAACTGCAACCCAAACCCAAACATGAAAGGCGACCGGCGGCGGGTAACAAACCCCGCCATTTAAGGCTTCGAAAATTAAGAGACACGCGAAACTGACAGTGAATGCAAAGACAAACAGGAGCTCGAGCGCAGCCCGACGTCCGGCCCAGCCAGGCGAGACGTAGGAAGTGGCCGATACTCCACCTTTCCATGGCGGAACGGCAGAGTGACGAAGCACAAAGTACCAGACAGTAGGTCACTGGAGGTCGACGTACTGGGGAGGGGCGCACTAGATAACTGCAGCCCATACCCAAACATGAAAGGCGACCGGGGGCGGGTAACGAACCCCGCCATATAAAGCTTTGAAATCAAGAAACACTCGAAACTCACCGTGAAATGCGGAGAGAAACCAACAGTAGCTCGAGCGAAGCCCGACGTCCGACCCAGCCAGGCGAGACGTCGGAAACGGCCGAGACTTTACCTGTCCATGGCGGAAAGGCAGGGAGACGACGACGGGAGCCTAGAAGGTTCCAGGGCCAGCCAAGAGCACGAGGCACAGACGAGGGCTAGCAGAGAAGACGGAGGCCACGCCAGAAGCGGTAGACGAGAGGCTAGGCGAAGGCAGGCCGGTAAGGGACGGTCGAACCGTACACAGTCTTTCCAAGGGTCAGAGGCTCAGGTAAAAGCGTCCGAACGCTAACAGCGAAGTAGACAACTGGCTAGAGGAGACACCACCGGGCGCCTGACCGGATGGGCAGGGGAGGCTACTCTCGTCCCTGTTAGGGATCCCCGAAAGCTCTCTCGTCCCTATCAGGGATCCCCGAGAGCCTCCTGGGGGGACCCTTTGGGTCTTAGGCTAAAATTGGTAAGCAAGTAGACTATTTCCAGTTAGTCATGTCATCGGTAATGTGTTTTGAGGAAACAAACACTTGGGCGTCTCTGTCCGGCGATCTCTGACAGACGACATCCTCTCTCTGTGGGACAGCAAGGCACTGCTTCTGATTGGGGTCCCCTTTGTTACTCTTGGGCGTCTCTGACAGGCGAGCTCTGAAAGACGCCGACCGCTCTCTGAGTGACAACTTGCCGACCTGGTTACCCCCTGGGTGCAGTCAGTGTACTTCCAACTGACTAAAAGTGTACTTTGGACTCACATGTGTATTATTCACAAGCCAGTGAGTTGTCAGTTTCTCCAAAATGTGTATTTGTGTAAAACGTGCACATGTATGTGTACCCCAAGCAAAATAGTGTACTTCAATACGCCGAATGTGTATGGTAAACAGGTCTGGGCAACCAAGCCACTAAGGTAGCAACGCAATTTAGTAATATTTAGGTAATTACCCCTTGTCAATAGACAAACAGAGAATCAGCCACGACTTATAACTTTCGTATGAGGGAAGAGGCAACCAAGCCACTGCTTCCGTGGCCACGATCTCCGATAGGCGTAGCACGCTCTCTGTGGGACAGCAAGGCCACTGCTTGTGCCCTGGGTCCGACCTTGTGGCTGTCAGGCGTCTCTGCCCGGTATCTGATAGGCGAGGTACGCTCTCTGTGGGGAAACAAAGCCACTGCTCTGACTTGGGTCCCCGCTTGTCCCTGCCAGGTGTCACTGCCCGGCGATCTGATAGGCGTGGTACGCTCTCTGTGGGACCACGCAGTCCCTGCTTCGGACTTGGGTTTCGCCTTGTTACACTCTGATATCAGTGTCCGGCGATCTCTGATAGGCAACGTACGCTCTCTGCGGGACAACGAAGTCCCTGCCTCTGACTTGGGACCCACCTTGTTCATCTCGGACATCAATGCCCGGCGGTCTCTGATAGGCGTCGTACGCTCTCTGCGGGACAACGAAGTCCCTGCTGCTGACTTGGGTCGCACCTTGTAAACTCGGACATCAATGCCCGGCGATCTCGGATAGGCGTCGTACGCTCTCTGCGGGACAACGAAGTCCCTATCTCTGTGCGGGACAACGAAGCCCCTGTTCCTGACCTGAGGCGTCGTACGCTCTTTGCGGGACAACTAAGTCCCTATCTCTGTGCATGACCACGAAGTCCCTGTTCCTGCCTTGAGGCGGCGTACGCTCTCTGCGGGACAACGAAGTCCCTATCTCTGTGCGGGTCAACGAAGTCCCTGTTTCTGACTTGAGGCGTCGTACGTTCTCTGCGGGACAACGAAGTCCCTATCTCTGTGCGGGACAACGAAGTCCCTGTTTCTGACTTGAGACGTCGAACGTTCTCTGCGGGACAACGAAGTCCCTATCTCTGTGCGGGACAACGAAGTCCCTGTTCCTGACGTGGGTCCCTCCTTGTTAGCTTGGACATCACTGTCGGCCGACCTCTGATAGAGTAGGACGCCAACGGAGGTAAGCGTTAACCATCTCTCTTCCAGTCATGAGGCGGACACCTCACCAGTGCGGGTCGACTCGCCTCCTGCTCAGGGAAGGCCCTCCGCATGCTCGTCCGAGGGGCCCTGAAAGTCGCCACACATCGTGCAGATCCGAACCTAGTTACTGCAACAAGAGGGTACAAGATGAAAGAGCGAGCGTGGCCTCTAAGGTCACGCAATAACAACGCGCGCGCGCTGGCGAATCGGACATAATTGAATATGTAGTCGAATCAAACGAGTGTACAGCGCGTGCCGACGCTCGGCGCTCCTTCCCACCCAAGGGCGCCGGTCGAGGGCATTCACCGAGATATTACCTGGCCATGGCGGAAAAAAGGAGCAAACCCACGTATCACCATATCGTAACAGCACGCCACATAGCGCGACCGGTTCGGAGCGCAGGCCGAAGCAGCGTCCGGAAGCCGCCAGTCACAGTCTCCATGGCACAAGCCGTAGGCCCGTAGAACACACAGGTCGACGAGGCGGCACAGCGTGAGCACTACCACCCCCAGTCACGCCACCATCTTCACAGTTCAAGTCCCAACGAACGAACAGTCAAGGTCGAACGACCGGCCAAGAACCAAAGCGGAGCTCGAACAGACACAACCTACTTCTGCCAGCTAAGAACTAAAACTGGGGTATGCTGGGTAATCTTGTACCGGATGTGAGTAAGGGGAGGCTATTCGGGTTTGGCATGGTCTATGGCGCCCCACTCCTGCCAACACCCCCTTATACGGACACAACCAAAATTTGGCTAAAATTAGGCCAGCTAAGAGCCATTTCCTAAGTGTAATACCATCGGTAATGTGTTTTGAGAAAACAAATGAGCTATTGCGGGGGTCCTGAGGGTCTATGTTTCTTGCTGGTTGCATGTATATCTATGTTACTCAAGAAGATGGTAATTTAGCAGTTGTTTTAACCCACATAACCCCACGGCTGTATTTCCCAAAATTGGGAGGCGTCACCGAACGACCATGTGCCAGTCACAGGAGACGGATTGACTATGATAATTCAAGGGTAGTGCCAGATCAGCTTGGCGCCTTCAGGCGCCAAGCCCATCTGGCACTACCCTTGAATTATCATGGTCGATCCATCTCCTGCTGTAGGGTATTGGGGCTAAATGGGTTAATAAGTTTCTGAACACTCTTGTGCAAGCAGCCACCCTAACTGTTGAATAGTTCAGGTTGCTGCATGCGCAAAAGGGTTAAAGGCCACTAGTAATGATACTGTGAAGATGTCAAGCAGCACATACTTATGTATGCCTATCCACCTGACCCCTTCCCTGCTATCTGTTGCAGAGTGTGTTTCTGAAGTCTCTAGATCTGTTGACTGAAGGACAACACCAGCTGTCCTAGGAACGCGATCAGCAAGAGGCATAGGTCCTCGTGAGCCCCCGCAGATGCGGGGGCTCGCGAGGATCTATGGCTCTTGCAGTCGGACTGACTTCACCTTTCTTGACAGTGTAGGGGTTAGCCTCCTGCGGCTAGAAACTTTGCCTCTAAAGCCATCACGGACTCACTGCTGGACAACAGACAGTTCGAGACACATGGATATGAATCAAGAGCTAGACATGGATCACTGTGAGCCTCCCTGTTCCTTGGGGCACATGTGGATCTATGCCTCTTTCAGTTGATCTCCATGTTTCAGAACAGAAGGGTCTAAGGTGACTTTTGTTGATGGTGTTGTTGATGCAAATGGTCAGCAGACTGTTGTTGTTGCTGTTGTTCCTGTTCTTCCGGTTGTTGTTGCTGCTGTTGTTGCTGTTCTCTCTGTTGCTGCTTCTGCTGCTGGTGTTTCTGGCGTATTTGGTTGATGCGGTTCCGTACGATGTTGAGGTGGTTCTGGACGTACTCGGCCTTGGGTTCAAGGGTCAGGGTGTGTACCAGGCATTTCTCTGCCCGGAGGAGATCTCCACGCTCCACAAACACCACACACAGGTTGTGATTAGCCTGCACGTTCTGTGGCTCGTGTTTCAGGATCGTGTTGAAATTCTTAAACAAATGCACACACATTAACCCATTTCATCCTGTGGCCAATTTTTAAAAAAAAATGTGTATTGTTCTATGAAGGCTACATTACAGATTAGGAGATAGATCAAGCATTTTAGTTCAAGGGTGGTGCCTGAGGCGCCAAGCTATTCTGGCACCACCCTTAAACTATCATGGTCAACTTTATTTCAAGCAGTGGATGTATCAGCATGAAAAGGGTTAACCACTCTGTGCATGCACATACCCGGGCGAAAGTAAGAACTGTTAGATTTCAGGAAAAGTAGCACTCTCTTCTTTCGAACAAACACATGCAGGGTCCATACAGAAACACATGGGACGAAGTTCACAAACTTTTCATAAGCGTTTTACAAACCCAAACTGAAGTCTGAAGGTTTACAAACTTTAATTAGATCATTCTGTATCAGCAGCTCATTTGAAGCTTTCGTGCCTAATGCATGAAGAGATACCAAAATAAAAGAACGCTTAGCGAATGGCAGAGCTCGGTAGAAGCGTAAACAACCAATCAGAATGTTCGGCAGAAAGGCCATGCAGTCACTTTATGATCAGAGCTAAATATAGATCACTTGCAACAAGCGTCAGCATGATCGTTTTTTTTTTACAAACTTTCACAGACTTTAAGGAAAAGGACTGAAATTGACAGACTTTCCAGGGCCCTGAAAAAGCCTTGTCATTTTTTAACAACTTTCACAAATGTTCACAGACCGTACGGACCCTGACATGGGAATAGTTTACACAGCGTTAAAACTTTTATCCACTTTTTGGGAGAATCTGAGTCTTCCTGTAGGAATAACCATCACCAATTATATGGCACCTATACGATTGGATGTAAAAATCATGACTTTGTAAATGAACTTCTGGTAGCGGTTACCAGCATGCAAAAACACAGACCTAATATGGGGGTTCCCCTGAAAATAGATAGTGAAACAAACAGAACTTTCATTTCAAAATTTAAATTTTTGGGAATTCCCAAAATTAGGCAGTCTAAATTTTCATAATTTCAGGTTCCTAGCAGTCTTCTTTCATCCATGTATGCGAATATCGGCTCTGTAAACAGCTTATGTTTCAGGATCGTGTTAAAATTCTGCAACAGCACCAGCTCCAATGCTAATTCACCACCCCATCACAGCTGATAAAGCCAAAATGCAAAGGCTGCGGCACATAACATCCCAAGTAAATGACAAAGAGTTTGGCTGTACAGGTAACACTTTCCTTTGCACTTGGCACTTTAATGCTCTGACAGCCAACATCACCACAAATGCAAAGGACATAGACCTTCATGAGCAACCTATTGATGGCGATGCTTATAGATTTATGCCTATTACCTTTGATTTATAACACAAACTGCTAACGACAGCCAAATGGTTAATCTACTGCATTGCAGAAACAGAACATTCTCTTCTTTCTTGTTTTCAAATTCATCGCCTGACAGTGAAATCGGAGCTGCCTTCTTGGGGGATGGTGCATCAGCAAGGAGCAGCACCATCTGATGTACCTAGATTTATTTATTAACTCGCATGTGCATGCAGCCATTGTTACCGGTGGCTACATATTCATCATACTACTAAGATAAGGATTCTCAGGAAAATGTGTCAAATGTCTGTGAATAAGTATAAAATTGCATAAACGACTTACTTGCTCAGCAGCATCCAGATTCTTGAGATGGTTAACGTTGATATCACCCATCAGAATCAGGCCTTTAGTGTGGTCTGGGTAATGCTGCAATACAAATGGAAAACGTAATCATCCTTCTATCTGTACATATCAAATACAGGTCAGAGCATTAAATCTTCAACTCCAAAAACAAAATGACTTGCATTCAATAGAATGGAAGTCATTTAGTTCTGGGAGTTTAGGAAGGAATAGTTAGTAGTGCTAATAAAGGCATACTCTTCTGAACACATAGGGTACCTACCGTCAAGAGTTGCTGTAGATATGGCACAGCCTCCAGTGGACGGTTTACATCATTCACCAGCATGAGGGCCAGATTAAATAGGGCACTGCGGAACTTTGGGTCCAGCTAGACAGAAAAAAACACATATGTATATATAATAAATGAATACATAAGTGGGTGAACAAATAATTAACTCATTAACCCCAAACACAGTCAGCTGACACAGACTGTGTTTCTACAATCTTCGTTAATTCCTCAATAGAACATCCTGGATGTCCCCAAAACATGGACTCAAAGTGATGTCAGCAAGAGGCATAGATCCTCATGAGCCCCACAACTGCAGGGGCTCATAAGGATCGTTATCTCTCACAGTTTTGTGGTGTTCAGTTTTTCTCAGCTCAGAACGGGTTAAGCCCTGAAGATGGAAATTATATCAAATTTTGGAGATATCCCTAGAGGTCTACCTCACAGTGCTGGACATGGATTGACCATGATAGTTCAAGGATGGTGTCTGAATAGCCTGGTGCCTAGAGGTGCCAAGATATTCCTACACTACCCTTGAACTATCATGGTCGATCCACATGATGCTGTGTTGTTTCAGGGCTTTATGGGATAAACAAGCAAACAAACAAATACATAAGTAAATATACTGACTTCCATTAAAAACGCGAAAAGTGTCTGTAAGTGTACGCGCAAACAAAGAGCCACCCTGACAGCAAAACAAGAACATTTTATTTGTTGCTTACTTCAGATGTTCAGCCTATTGTCTGAGCTATCTCTACACAAAAATTGGATGAGTTATCGCCCATGGCTACCTTGGAGGACAAAGGGGTTTCATTAGTGGTGAAAATAAGCAAAACTGGACACACTTTGTGAAGCAAGTTTCCAGTGATATGTTTTAACACACAAGTTGTGTGTATTGCTTATGATGTTATTAACTGCCTCAAACGAAATTTGACTAAAAAAATTCATTAAAGAACCAGAACTTCCGGTGCACATCATTTTTTTTAATAAATCTTATTTGATTTAATGTGAACTACTTTCCAAACCATTTTTTATGCCCCAGTGACTGACACAGAGATAAAGAAAACACCCATATCCACTTGATCAGGTAAATATGACCGCTAACCTAAAACGTTTTGATTTTCATGTTTGTAGGTCATATTGATTATTTAGGTACCTTTGACAAATGAAAAGTAGGTCAAGACCAAACAGGCTGGATTTTCATGCACACAGACCTTAGTGACACTGCACATTGGTTGGCTTTCAGCTGTGTCCACTGCAGATGCTCCCTATTTCACTTTCAATATCCTGTGATGGTAGTGTCACTGGTGACATCATAAGTCATCGATGTGTGATTTTTAAGACTAAACATTCTATTTGCACATGACATAACACACTCTTCATAACATTTTCTAATAAATGACGTCAAAATAACCCAGATTAAAGCATATTTACGAAAGGAAAGCGCTATGGTGAAAAATTCATTTTTCTTTAAAAGGTATTTTTTCGAAAAATACTTACCGATGACATGACTGACTGGAAGTGTCTACTACTTACTCATTCTAGCCTAAGAGCCAGTTGTGTAAAAACACAACCCGGGAGGCACTCGGGGAACCCCGAGGGGACCAAGAGTTGTCTCCCTATACCCACCACCCGGAAGCCGGGTACCCATAATCCCTCAGTCAGGATACTTAGCGCACCAGCGGCAAGCGGGGCAGGTGGGAGGGTCGTTTGAGTCATGTCATCGGTAAGTATTTTTCGAAAAAATACCTTTTAAAGAAAAATGAATTTGTTTCTTCAAAAACATTACCGATGACATGACTGACTGGAAGAATTGCGAATAGGAGGTGGGTGCCGCGCTCCAGCACACCTTAGGGCCCAAGGGCCGTCCTCCCTAACGCAAACTCCCGACGACCCTAGGTAGGTGAATACCTACGGCGCTGAGGCGCCCGGAGGGAGTTGTGCCCCCCGCAAAACGCCCCCAGCAGAGCGAGGAGTCTCGCTGGCCTGGCAGAACTCTGCGATTGAGGCGGGCGAAGTCATCCCGCCCGCCAGCCTCCAGTAGCCACGAAGTGTAAGACAGTACAGTCCCTGACGAATGTGATGTTCGTGGCCATGCAAGTGCCTTGATAACATAACTGTAGCCTCTAACCTCCCTGAGGGAGGGGTCCTGTAATTCAGAACGTATGACTGAGCTGAGCCAGGAAGAACGTCCGGCATGTAGCGTCAGTGGTGCCGGAACCGGCAAGAGGCGAGCACGTCCGTAGCGAACGGCTATGTCGTAGGCACACGTGAGGCTTGTACAGGTATTTGCTACGTGGTCTCCTGGTGGAATAGCGCCCCGTAAGCGGGCGCAAGGTGAACCCGTGGACCAAAGGCGCGGCGGTCCAGGTAAGGTATGGTCCGAGAGGAGCTGTACGTAATTGTTCCCTCGAACTGTAGGCAGACTGGGCGAGTCGTAGCTCCTGAAGCTCGTTAACCAATCCACCATGGCAACATCCCTCAGGCGCCGTATGGCGGCAAGGGCAAGACGTAGCATGCGATGACTCCTCACGAGGGGAGTCGACAGGAGGCTCCGGACGAGCGCGTGTAAGTCTCTCCGAACCGGGCTCCGAGGAGAGGCGGGTTATCTGCCGGCAAGTGGACCCCCAGCAGGATCCCGGCGGCTTACTTGGAGACGAGTGGGTACCGAGATTGGACGTGGGACGTCGCCAAGCGCGACTCTCTGAACTGGGCTCTGTGAGGCGAGTTCTCTGCTTTTCAAAAGCTGTGTCCGAGCTCGCTCCGTCCGGGTAGCGGCCTCGGTCAAAACCCCACCCTGTGCCCTAGTCCACTGAAATCGTTGTGGAGACCCTCCACAGGATCATCCTAGTCTCATGCGCCGATCCTCCGAAGGTGTCCTGGTGCATTCTGTGTGTAGCCACTGTTCCCACCGGGGAAGACTGGCCCAGATCTACCGTCGGTCCAGGTAGCGTCACGCACGGAGGGAGTTGAAGTTCTTTCCCCAAGCACCAGGGTAGGGGGTACGCACTGGACAGAGGAACGCCAGCTGCCCTGATCCTGGAAGTACACCTCCGCTGTCGCGTTGCCGGAGAGGAGAAGCTCCTGTGACCTATCCTTCCTCCCACGAGCAGAAGAAGAAGGCCTAGTAGTCCGCGTCGGATCCAAGCTAAGCACGCTCTTGTCCGCGAAGTCCGAAGGTCGGAGGGTTGGACCTCGAGAAGAATCACGGAAGTAGGAAGCGTAGCTTGAGCAGCCGGGCTTAGAGACGACCAAGGTGCGTAGATCCAACTCCGTGTAGTGGCTAGGTCCTCCGCCACGAGCACAGCCAAGCGGTACCACCTGTCCGAAGTCCAGCACCCCCCGGGTGCCCAAAGAAATTTGTCGAGATGGCTAGACGTCAGGGAGCAGGGGCTGCGCCTTGGTTCCCCGGTGTCCACGATGGATGAGAACCCCCAGTGAGTCAGCTGGCGATGCCGGGCAAACTTCCGCAGAAGGGCGGCGGCGATGAGCTTGGATGTCCCGTCCAGCGCCGGCCGAGTGTCCATCCGCGCAGAACAGGTCTGCCGGAACCGCAGCACTGGAAGCCGAAGAAGAGGGAGAGGAGAACGGCTGAGACGTCCGAGCAACCAGACCGAGGGGTCGCCAGGCGTCACACTCAGGGTGTCGAAGTCCCGCTGTCTGGAACCGGCGACCGAGGAGGGCTCCGAGGGAAGGAATCCCGCTGACGGCGAACCACAGAGGTCGAAGACTCCCTCCGAAGGGGAGAGCGAAGACGGAGCGACGCGGCGAGCCGAAGGCGGGTCCCGACGAGGAGAACGGCTGCGACGAGGAGGAACGGAACGGAGAGGACGAGGGAAGGGGGAGTGGCCGGTCGATGGGAAGAGGAATGGGACGAACGGGAGTCCGAATGAGATGGGGAACGCGAAGAAGGCGAAACCCGTCTGAGTCGAGGGAGACCTGATCCGTCGAATGCTGAGAGGAGAAGGTCCTCCTTCGATCTTGCGAAGCAGAGCGGTAACGGTGAGTAGAATCCCGGCGCCTACGATCTTCGCCAACAGGAGGCTCTGTAGGAGTGCGTGTCAGTCTCTGTGAACCAGGCTCTTGGGAGAGGCGGGTTGCTTGCCGGCAAGGGGACCCTGCGGCCAGAGACGAGTGGGGAATGAACCAGGCTCTTGGAAGAGGCGAGTTTCTGAGCACTAACCGTTGAAAACTCAGTGCGCCTACTGTGTCGGATCAAGTTGGCCTCGCACATCCCGTGCTGGGGGCACAGCGAAAGGCGTCTCGGTAATCTCCCAGCACCCGAGCGGGAAGGTCCTCCTATGATCTTGCGAGGGAGAGCGATAACGTCGCGTAGAATCCCTGTGTCTACGCTCTTCACAACCAGGAGGCTCCGGACGAGTGCGTGTATGTCTCTGTGAACCAGGCTCTTGGGAGAGGCGGGTTTCTTGCCGGCCAGGGGACCCCCAGCGGAATCCCGGCGGCTTCCTCAGAGACGAGTGGGGAACGACGGTGGAGGAGAGACGCCACGAGCGTCCCACCAAACCAGGCTCTTGGGAGAGGCGGGTTATTTCCACCAGCTGTGTCCGGGCGCGCTCTCTAACGGAGGCGGTCTTGACGGTCGAACTCCCACTTTGTGCACTAATCCCTCGATTACTCAGTGGCGTTTTCTGTGTCGGATCCAGTTGGTCTCGCACGTCCGGTGTCAGGGGCACAGCGGAAGGCGTCTCGGCAATCTTCAAGTACCCGAGAGGGTAGGAGGCTCCCTCCTATAAGTTCCAGAGATTAGACCATCACAGCTCCGGCCAGGTAGCACAGACTTCACAAGTGTGGTCGGAAGCACACCCAGCGCACAGGAGACAGACTGTATGGAAATCCGACGGCCACTGGAAGCCTCCGCATCGTTTGCAGGTCACCAGTAGGCCAATGCAACACACCAACCTGAGGTGGCCTGGAACTGTGTCGATAGTAGTCTCCGCTTCCTTGGAGACGAGCATCCTTACTAGAGTCCCTGGACGTGCACGTGAATGTCTCTGAGCCGGGCTCCGCGGGAGGCGGGCTTTCTTGCCGGTAAGGGGGACCCCCAGCGGGATCCCGCGGGCTTTCTTGGAGACAAGTGGGACCGATAGTGGACATGGCTTCTTAGAAGGCTTCGTCCGGGCGTGCTCCCTCCTGGAAGCGGCCTCATCGATCCAGGCCCACTTCGTGCACTAGTCCACTGAATCCGGTGTGTAGCTTCCCACAGGGACGTCCTGGTCTCAAGCGACCGGTGCCAAGGATACGTTGGCTGGCGTATCCACATCCTGCGCATAGGAGACCCGACCTAGTGGTTGTCCGACGGCCACCGGCACCTCTGCCTTGCGTGAAGGACGACAGCATGCCCCTCATCGGGGCGGAACGGGATCCTTCAAGCACCAACAGCATAGGTCGCTCCCGCCTGCAGACGCTTCAATGCTGCCATCTGCGCTGCTGAGGCCAGGTGACACAATCATTCCAATGTGGTAGGAGGCACCTCCCGTGTCGGAAGACAGGCCTAGTCCCAAATGGGTGCTGCCTGGACATGAAGAACACACCTACCAGTAGCAGCCGGGCTGGTGCTTACAGCCGAGAAGCTGCTTGTCCTCTCCAGGTGGTAGTGTACTGCAACGTCCTAAGAAGTCGGACGTGTGCGTAATTGTCATACCGAGCGGGCCTTGCCAGAGGCTGTTCATGTGCGCTCCCCCTGGCAGCAGCCTCCACGATCCACGCTCGCGCACTAGTCGTGACATCCGGTGTGGCTTCTCCATGTCAGTCCGTTGTCGTGCGGAAAACCCGCGGTGTCCGGGAGGCGCCTAAACCGGTGCCGATCGCTTGCAACGCAAGCATGGGCAGCGGGGCAACCGGTGCGGTGGCGAAAGACCCCTGGGGGCTGAACTAGCCACTGTCATCTGTGTGAATGGGTAGCACATCCCTGCAACAGATAACACACCCGAAGGCCTGCGGGCGAGTCCTGTGGGACTAAGCCACGAAAGGTAGCCTTCGTAACAACAAAACACACAAGCATCAAAGCAGGGTAACAGACTGTCAAGCCTGCACGCCAGCAGTGCAGTAAGAAGGTCGACTCACTGCCATCAAGCACTAAGGTGAGCAACCAACATATGTAGCAAAAGTCAAACATGTCATGACAGAAGCGAGGTACCAAACTGCACGCCTACAACTAGCCGTGCAGTAAGCAAGTAGGCCCACTGCCGCCAAGCGCTAAGGCGAGGGAACAACATATGTACACAAAAGACGAATACGTCATGATGGAAGCGAGGTACCAAACTGCACGTCTGCAATCTAGCAGTGCAGTAACGAGGTAGCTTCACCGCCGTCAAGTGCTAAGGTGAGCAACAACATATGTACCAACCCCTGTCATAAAAGGAGTCAGGCCCCAACATCATTACTAAGGGTGACCGTGTGTGGAAAAAACAACACCGGCCGCATGCTGTACAATTCAATACGCAATGACAACCAAGACAAGAAAAACATCTGGGGCAGTAAATCACCACTTTATGTGGACATGTCACGAGGGGCCCGCCCAGCCAAGGAGCGTAAACCCCCAAGCTGCCCGCCGGAACGTATATATCCACTCTCTAAGGTACGTGAGCACTTGTCCACAGCGTATGCCTGCGTATGCGAGCGTGCGCTTAAATTCATCACCCGTATCTATACAAACATCCCGCAAGCGAAAACAGAAAAGGGGCCAGAACAGGCGCTGGTACCGAACAAACTACGCGATGACAAGGCGTGACCCAAGCTGCCACTCAGCTAATCAGGCCATGGAGTAAAAGAATTCTCCACACGCAAGGTACAAATGCGTAGGAACTTAGCTACGATTCACCGAAGGTGAGTGGGCGCACAATTACAGTGAGAAGAAGACGAAAAAGTTCGTACCTGCACAAACCAGTGCCCAGCCCGGGAACCGGCCGAGGGTCAACCCCGCTACCTTACCTCTCCGCCGAAGGGGAACGGGGGGGAGACGTCCAAACCCGCCTGGCACGACCGGCGAAAGCTCACCGGACAGCTCACCAGCGGTCGAAGCGTAGGCGCTAAGCAGTGGGGACGAGAAAGCCACGCAGCAGCACAGGCAGGGCCGACGAAACGATCCTATCTCCCGCTCTTCAATCCAACAGCAAGTCCGAAACCCGAGAACCGGTCGAAAAACCAAAGTCCGTAGGCTAGAGCAGAGCGCAAGACGACCGAATCGTGCGCCTAAGTAGACTACACTGGGGGATTATGGGTACCCGGCTTCCGGGTGGTGGGTATAGGGAGACAACTCTTGGTCCCCTCGGGGTTCCCCGAGTGCCTCCCGGGTTGTGTTTTTACACAACTGGCTCTTAGGCTAGAATGAGTAAGTAGTAGACACTTCCAGTCAGTCATGTCATCGGTAATGTTTTTGAAGAAACAAATTCACGTTTTAATGGAAGTCAGTATAAACAGATAAGTAAGCAAATTAGACAATAAATAAGTGATTGCACAATCAACTGAATGCCCTTGTGCATGCAGCCACTGGTACCAGTGGCTTATTGCAAAAGGGGGTTAATGAATAAATCAATTTGGACAGACGTTCATGTTGGAAAGCTTACATGCTGGACAAATTTACAGAGCTCCAAACTGAGCAATGTACCCTTGTACATAAACCCCTGGACCGTCAACGAACATATAATCGTAACATATTTCACTCTGTACAGCGACTACTGAACAATCCTGGGGACTTACCTCTACTGCTTTCTTGAAGCTGACTTCAGCCTGTGGGAAGTTTTTATCGTCCATCGCTAGCATGGCAGTGTTGAAGTATATCTTGGGGTCATTGGGATCACCGTGCTCCAGCTTTTTAAACCTGTGACAGGAGATGATGTCACAAGTCTGTATGTTCAACATGACTGTAATTACTGCTAACCCATATCCTACTGCGGCTAAAAGCTTCAAATGTGTACACTGCCACAGGCAAGCTACACTATAGTACTTACAGATACGTATAGAGTCCAATGGATTTAGTTTAAGGGTGGTGCCAGAATAGCTTGGCGCCTAGAGGCGCCAAGCTATTCTGGCACTACCCTTGAACTATTTTAGTCCAACTTATTTCACAAACTGGTGTATTCCAAACGATGAGGGTTAACTGCTTTCTTCATGAACAAGGGGGTTAAAATCAGACCACTCAAAATGTCCAAACACAAGATATTTTTAACCCTTTCACAGCCAGTGATTATGGGATTTTGCACCTGAAACCACCGCACACTGACCGATGTTTGTGTGATGAACACAAATGAAATGGAACCCACAATGGGCATGCGGAACATAGGATGAACAAGAGACATAAATCCTCACGAGCCCCCACGACTGCAGGGGGCTCATGAGGGTTTTTGTCTCTTGCAGCTCTGTAGCGTGCACCTCGCCCAGCAGTGAAGGGGTTAATAATTTGTTTCCTCAAAAACATTACCGATGACATTACTGTCTGGAAGTGTCTACTACTTACTCAATTTTAGCCTAAGAACTTGTTGTGTTCCTTCACAACCCGGGAGGCACTCGAGGAACCCTCATTAGGGCTGAGAGTAGCCTCCCGTCCCAGTCCAATCAGGCCCCCACTACGTGGCCCAATCACAAATCAGTCATTTCTACTTAGCTCTGAAGTTCAGACGTGTTAGCCTATCTCTCCACGTTGCTAACGGTTTTTCACTGCTCTTCTTTTTGTGGATTACTGTGTTCCTTCAGACGTTTGTGCTTGGATTTATGTGCCTGTGTGTGTTTTTCAAGGATTGTGCTTCGGCGTGAACTGTGTTTTTCTTCGTTCTGGTGAAAACGGAAAAAAAAGAAAAAAGAAAAAAGGAAGGTATTCTCTGTGGTGTTTACTGCTCCGGCTATGGAGATTCCTCCACCCGTCGCCACGTCACAGGAGAGGTAAGGTCTTGGCCCCTCCCTCAGGAAGGCCCCGGACCGGGAGCCTGTTTTAGTTTGTTTCATCGGATCGCGCATAGCCTTCGTTCCCGTGTTCGCGCACTCAGAGTGCTTGCGCCCAGTCGCCTGCTATTTCTGTTTTTATGTTGCAGTAACCCCGTGCGTACCTGCAACAAGTGTGGATCTTTCCGGTGGCCGTGTGATGACCATGATTTTTGCCTTCCTTGTACGGGATGCAATTCGGACCATACTTGCACCGTCTGCGCCGCCTGGCCCGAGCAGCAATGGTCGCAGCTTTGGAGTTTTTACAGGCGCGAGCGTCCGCATACGCCTAGTGACAGGGCTTCCTTCCTAGAGCCCACATCAGTACTTGGCGCTGTTTCCAAATGCGTGGGCGCGGACCGTGAGGATCCACTGAGCCGTCGGCCGCTTGAGCTTCGCTCATCTTCCCTCACTTCTAATCGGACACCGCCTGCTGACTCTTACGGGGAGTCCGCCTTAGGGCGCAGCGTTTGCCTTACGGGGGCACGCATACCGCGACTAACCTCGCATAGTACGTTGTCCAAAAATAATCGAATTTCTGGGGACCGTGAGGATCAGCTGAGTCGTCCTCCGCTTGCGATTTCCTCATCCTCCAAACTCTCTAACCGGACACAGCCTGCTGACTCTTACGGGGAGTCCGCCTTAGGGCTTAGCGTTTGCCTTACGGGGGCACGCATACCGCGACATACTTCGCGTAGTATGTTGTCCGCAACTAGTCGCGTTCTAATGGACCGTGGGGATCAACTGCGCTGTCGGCCGCTTCACATGGGCTCATCCTCAAAGATTTCTAAACGGACAACGCCTGCTGGCTCTTACGGGGAGTCCGCCTTAGGGCGTAGCGTTTGCCTTCCGGGGGCACGCATTCCACGACATGCTTCGCGCAGTCCATTGTCCGAAAATCGTCGTATGAGATCTCATTTGCACAAGTCTGCGTGCTCTTCCGGAGAGACGCCTAAGCAACAACGTACCTGCCTTACGGAGACTGGCAAGAGATCCAGGTCCAGGCGTCATCGGTTTGATGACCGTGTTCCTCTTTCTCACTTGACCTCCATTCCTCCACACTCTCACGTGTCGGGTGACTACCGTCAGGAGCATCGTTCTACTGTCCGTTCCGATTGCCGCAGTCCTCAGCATTCATCATCATCTTCCCTTTCATCTCTTTCTCCCGCTTCAGTTCCCCGTTCGGCTTCCAGCTTGTCTCGGGCTGCTCCTCCCCTTCCGTTCCGTCACCCGTCCCCTCCTCGGCCCCGTATTCGGACCTCCGCTGGTAAAGTTCACCGTGACCGCCATTCCCGTCATCGCAGCCGCTCCCGTCATCGCAGTCGTTCTCCCCATTCACGTCACACGGTTCCCTCTAGGTCCCCCCCTCCCGTTCATACATTTCCCCTGCAACCGCTTCGCCATCTTCCAGGGGTACGACGATCGCCGGTGGCTACAATTTCTCATCCGGACAGGCTCCGCACCGTTTCTCCCTCACGGACCCTCCATCGGATCTCCCTCCCTACACGCGAAGAGGACACCCTTAGTCTCCTTCCTGAGGATTCGGTCTCTAATCTACTTGACTTTGGCGGCCGCTCCCTTTCGCCGCGCTCTGATGTGTCGGATACGCCTGTGTCGACTACGCTCCCTTCGTCGTCACGCACGGATACGCTTCTTTGCATTAATGAAGCTGCTCGTATTATCGTGGCCGCCCTCCCGAAAGACGAGTGCCCTCCGTCCCCCCCCGCTCAAACGGAAGGTGTCCGCCTTTGTTGATTCGGACCGGCAACAGAAGAGATTCAGGTCGCTGCCTCAACCTCCTGGATTTCAAGATCTGCGGGATTCCTTCTCCACTCATCTACACATGGATTCACAAGAATACTCCTTTTTTGCGGATCGCAAGTGGCCGGCTGACCTTGACATCGCGTTCCGCCAATCTTGGTATGCGGGCCATTCACAGTCTTTTCAGTGCACACTTCCCACGTTGGACCCTCCGGTTGTGGCGCAGCTTGGCGGCAACTCTAAGCTACGTTACACTTTCCCGCGTGGTTTGGATAAGACGGCGTCCCTAGTGCGGAACACCTTGGCCTGTGGGGGTTTTCTGGAGCTTCTCACACAAGCTTTTATTCGTCGCCTTGAAGACTCACGAGAATCTTCACCCCTTCTTGGTGATCTCCTCGCTCTAGCGGTCGCGGCTAACCGGGCAGCTTATCACTCTTCCGTCAACGCAATGGCGGCTGCTGCTAACTGTGACCTCATGCGTCGGGATGCCGTTCTACAAGCCTGTCATGGGTTGCCCCCTGATTTGAAGTCTCAACTGCGTCGGGCTCCTCTTGGTGGACGTCTCCTCTTTGGTGAGACTTGGCAGAAAGTGAAGGACGGAAATTTAGACCGCTGGCCCAACCGCTTTACCACTTCTCGCTTTCACACCGCCCGCAAGGCTGTGGGTCATGCCCTGCGGAACTCCAGACCCTCTTCGACCTTCATCATTCCAACGCGCCCAGGAGGGCTCCCGCTTTCGGCCGCGGTAAACCCGTTCAGACCTCTATCCCCTCCTGGCCCAAGCCTGCCCGCCGCCCTGGTCGAGGGCGCAGCAGGTTTCAATGACTACCTTCCGTCCCAGTTCCCGCCGGCCCCTCGGGAGTCTCCGGTCGGCGGGAGACTGGCCCTTTGCAGTGATGTATGGAGGGCGCTGCTACCGGACGACCCTTGGGTCCTTACTACCATCTCCGAGGGTCTCTCGATTTCGTTCCGTTCACCTCCGCCGTTGAGACGATCTCCGTTGTGGACAGACGTTCCATCCGACGAGTTAAAAGCTATCGCCTTGCGTGGAGAGGTAGCCTCGCTTCTACAGAAGGCTGCCACAGGGGTAGTGTCTCGTCTCGACTCCCCGGCATTTTACAGCCGCATCTTCGTAGTTCCGAAGCCAGACGGAAAGTGGCGTCCTGTCATCGATCTCTCAGCGCTGAACAAGTTTATACTGGCTCCGACTTTTCGCATGGAGACCACCCGGACGCTCCGGGCCGCAGTGCAACCCATGGATTTTGCAGTCAGCCTAGATCTTTCCGATGTGTATCTCCATGTTCCCATACATCCGGCATCCAGACGGTATCTCCGCTTCACTTTCGAAGGCTTGATCTACCAGTTTCGCGCCCTTCCCTTCGGTCTCAACCTCAGCCCGTGGGTTTTCACTCGCATCATGGATGCAGTCGTAGCCAAGGCTCGACAGTCCTCATCAACTACTTAGACGACCTTCTCATGAGGAATGCGTCAGAGTCGGTGCTGCGGATGGACAGGGACGCTCTACTCCTGTTCTTGTCCCGCTTGGGATTTTGGGATTTCTACTCCATGCCCGCAAGTCGGACCTCTCTCCATCTCGCCGGTTTATTCATCTTGGGATGGAATTTGCGACCGACCTCAACCGTGTGTGTTTACCGGAACCTCGGATCACGAAGTTAACCTCCCTCACTACTCGGGTTGCCCGGTCGGAATCCGTTCCCGCCAGAGTCTGGCTGCAACTCCTCGGCTTGATGAATGCAGCGGCGGATCTCCTCCCCCTGGGTCGTCTTCACTCCCGCCCGCTTCAGTTACATCTCCTGCTTCATTGGAGGCCGTCCTCCGGCCACCTCGATGCCCTGGTGCCGGGGTCTCCAATCCTTCACTCTCACCTACGGCGTTGGATGGACACATCTTGGCTAGCTTCGGGAGTTCCTCTTGCCTCACCGCCCCCTCAGCTCTCGCTCTGTGTGGATGCGAGTCTCGCTGGGTGGGGTGCACACCTGCTTCTGAGTTTCCTTTCGACGTCCGGCCTCTGGACACCGGACCTGACAGACAGACACATCAACTGGCTCGAGCTACAAGCAGTGTGGCAAGCGCTCATGGTGTGGGAAGTCCACCTTTGCCACCAGACGCTTCTTGTCCTGTCGGACAACACTACGGTCGTCTCATACATTCAGAAGCAGGGAGGTACACACTCTCCCGATCTCTGCATTCTCCTCTACCGCCTGATGTGCTGGTGCGAGGACCGCGGCATCTCTCTCCGAGCTCGACATATCCCCAGACGCTTGAACGTCTTGGCCGACTCCCTCTCTCGACGCGGCCAACTCCTCCACATGGAATGGACTCTTCACCCGGACATCTTTCAGATGATCTGCGCTCACTGGAAGACTCCCATGATCGACTTATTTGCCTCGAGGTGGAATCATCAACTTCCCCTCTTCATCTCCCCCATTCCAGACCCTCTAGCCTGGGTGGTCGATGCGCTATCCATTCCGTGGGACGGAATGATTGCGTATGCCTTTCCCCCGACGGTTCTCGTCCCCAAAGTCCTAATCAAGCTCAGAGGTTGCAACGCGATCCTGTTCTTGATCGCCCCGTTCTCTTGGACCACCGACCTTCTCTATCTCGCCACGGGTCCCCCTCTTCGTCTCCCCACGTCGAGGACTATGCTCAAGCAGCCTCGCCAGCTGCTGTTCCACCCGTGCCCGGAGAGGCTCCTTCTTCACGCCTGGAGATTGTCCGGCAAGCCCTCACCGCAAGAGGTTTCTCGGGTGCTGCAGTGGAGGCGATCGCTTCAGCCCATCGACCCTCGACT
Organism: Semisulcospira habei; assembly: GCA_036245525.1. NCBI lineage: Eukaryota > Metazoa > Mollusca > Gastropoda > Semisulcospiridae > Semisulcospira > Semisulcospira habei. The sequence goes on along the minus strand of BTPG01000006.1, from coordinate 160,379,196 downwards.
CGACGAATTTACGAGGGCAAGTGGCGAGTGTTCCAGTCATGGTGCTCGGACCAACATCTCTCTCCCCTCGAATTAACTACTCCACAACTCGCAAACTTCTTCCTCTGGCTCTTTGGAGACCTCGGCCTCGCTCCCATCACGATACGAGGATACCTGTCCATGATTGCTGACACTTACCGTCATCTAGGCCACCCGGACCCTGGTGCATGTAAAGATCTCGCAGACCTGATGGCACATTTTGGCCTGCAGCGTCCGGTTCCCCGCTCTCTGATTCCTCGCTGGGACCTACCCTGGGTCTTGACGTGGCTTAATTCGGACAGATTTGAACCCCTTTCCCTGGCTCGCTTCGCTGATGTGACACGGAAGACATGCTTCCTTTTGGCCCTAGCCACGGCGGCCAGGGTAAGCGAACTACACGCTCTGTTAGTGAGTTCTACCTGCCTCCAATTCCGAGTGAATGGTTCTGTACAATTACTCACAGACCCGGCCTTCCTCGCAAAGACCCGGTCTCCTTTGACTGCTCCCCAGGTCATAAATATTCGGCCTTTGAAACACGCGACCTTTTCTAAGGAGACGCGACAACAGGATCCCGTGCGCGCCTTACGCATTTACCTACGCAGATCCAAGCCCGTCCGCCGCGGACGATCACGCCTCTTTCTACCTTTGAACCCCAAAAGAAATGACATAACAGCTCAGACAATATCTTCCTGGCTACGTTGGGTAATTCGGTCTGCCTATCAGGATCTTTCCCATGATGGGGCGAGGCGGCTCAGGATCCGCGCACACGAGGTTCGAGCCATGGCCACGAGTGTCGCCTTCGATCGCAATTGTGCTGTTCGAGACATCGTGGCAGCAGTGGGCTGGCGGGCAGAGTCAACATTCGCCCGCTTCTACCTCAGGGATCTGTCGGGCCAGCGAGAGAATCTCGCACTGGTGGGGGACATCGCCGCAGCGCAACACTCCCTCCCGGCGCCGGAAGCGCCGTAGGTATGCACTTAGCTAAAATTGTCGGGAGTTTGGCGAATGGGTGTGGGGCTCTGTCGTCTGCCCTTTATGATGGTATTTGGGCGCGGCACCCTCCACCTTTTCGCCATTCCTCCAGACAGTAATGTCATCGGTAATGTTTTTGAGGAAACAAATTAATTTTTCTCTAAAATATATTTTTTCGAAAATACTTACCGATGACATTACTTGAAGGACCCTCCCACCTGCCCCGCTTGCCGCTGGTAAGCTAAGTATCACGACTGATTTGTGATTGGGCCACATAGTGGGGGCCTGATTAGACTGGGATGGGAGGCTACTCTCAGCCCTAATGAGGGTTCCCCGAGTACCTCCCGGGTTGTGAAGGAACACAACAAGTTCTTAGGCTAAAATTGAGTAAGTAGTAGACACTTCCAGACAGTAATGTCATCGGTAAGTATTTTTCGAAACAAAATATATATTTTAGAGAAAAATTAATTTTTCCAGCAAAAGCACTACCTAACAATATTCAACCACATGTGATTGTTCAATGCCGTCATATTTAACCACAATGTAAGTTTACAAATCAGTGTCAGCTGAAATCTAACAGTAATCAACACATGCATGCACACAAATCAGCGGTAAGGAATCGAGGGAGACAACCAGTGTCACACACACACACGGCACAGGAGTCTGACCTTTTCACTGCTTCTTGTCGGTCTCTGGGATCTTTCGATTCTTGCATCAGCAGGGCAGAGTTGTACAAGGATTGCTGAAGAAGAGTGATCAAGACAAGAAGTCCAGTACATGTGCGCACATATTACTGCTTTAACTCATTCTACCCCAACACCGAAATCCCCAAATTTTGCCGTTGTTCTCTGAAGACTGCATTGCAGTGCAGGACACAGATCGACCATGATAGTTCAAGGGTGATGCCAGAATAGCTTGGCGCCCATAGGCGCCAAGCTATTCTGGCATCACCCTTGAACTATCATGGTCGAACCTTATCTTGCAGTGGTGTGTCTGGGGTAGAATGAGTTAACTCATCCAAGACGTGCTGCATAAAGCCACATGTCCGGATGCAGCATGTGTTAACCCATTTAACCCCACAGCCACATTTACTATTTTTGGGAGGTGTCACCTCGTGAGCAAATACCATACCAGTTTGCAGGAGATGAATCGACCATGATAATTCAAGGGTAGTGCCAGATTAACACATTTAGCCCCAACACACTGCAGCAGGAGAAAGATCGACCATGATCATTGAAAGGTAGTGATGGCACCAAGCTAGTCTGGCACTACCCTTAAATTATCATGGTCGCTCCATCTCTTGCAACTGGTATATGGGCATTAGGTGACACGTCAAAAATATGGCTTTGGGGTTAACTCATTCAGCCCGATGCACGTATTTCCCACATTTTGGAGGCGTCATCTAACGACTATGCACCTGCTGCAGGAGATGGATCGACCATAATTCAAGGGTAGTGCCAGATTAGCTTGGCGCCGACAGGCGCCAAGCTGATCTGGCACTACCCTTGAATTATCATGGTCGACCCATCTGCTGCTGTAGGGCGTCAGGGCTGAATGGGTTAAATAAGTCCACATGAATGCTAACACCGAGTCAAGGTGAATCTGATACAAAACTGCAGCCCTTTCTCTTGGTTTTAGCATGGGTTGGAAGGCTGGATGACATTTCTGGATGGTATCCAACACCCAAATACAAGAGGCACAGAGATGGATGACATTTCTGGATGGTATCTAACACCCAAATACAAGAGGCACAGATGGATGACATTTCTGGATGATATCTAACACCCAAATACAAGAGGCACAGATGGATGACATTTCTGGATGATATCTAACACCCAAATACAAGAGGCACAGATCCTCTTGAGGATCTATGCCTCTTGCTAGCCTCATTCTTATCTGGCGAGATTGCTGAGGAAGATGAAACCATCGAGTGAACAAGAGATAGTTCATGAACATTACAATGAAAAAGACTAGTCCAAAAAGCAAGGATCATTAAACCAAGCCTAGTGACAGACTTACTGTGTGATCAGGATTAATCTTCAGCGCTTGCTCGAAACAGCGCCTGGCCTCGGCAGAGTGTTTCTGCTCCAGGTGCACGACCCCAAGCTGCCACAGAAACCATTCCCACACAAAATTAATGATACTGCAACATTATCACCGACACAACCAATTCCACGCATGTATGCTGGTGCCCGACAGAAAGCATTTAGATTCCCTTACTAACCCTTTTCATCCTGATACACTACTACTGCTTGAAATCAATTTGACTATGATAGTTCAAGGGTGGTGCCAGAATAGCTTGGCGCCTGAGGCGCCAAGCTATTCTGGCACCACCCTTGAACTAAAATGGTTGATCTATCTCCTACTCTGTAATGTAGCCTTCATAGAATAAGCAAATTGAAAACAAATCAACCTGATAATATATAGGGTTAATGTAATATCCAGCTTGGTGGACAAAGAAGTAACATAAATGGTGTAACTATGCTCACTTACATTGAACTGCAGGTCAGCGTTGTTTGGCTCGATGCGAATGGCATCTTCATATGTCTTTTGAGCATCTGCTATCCTGCAAACACAACAAAAGAATATAATGCTGCTGTCAAGAACATACAACAAAGATAATTCTGGATGTTACAAAATGCCTGGGATCCTGAAAATGTGTCGTATGCAGAGTACTTTTTAGAGAAGAAGGTGTGACCTCTGAAAGTGAAAGGTCCTCTGAAAAAGTGCTGTTCTGACTTTTGTCATAGCCATGCTTTTTACAAGCAAATTCCATTATAGCTGTGGAAGTCTAAGTTATACAACAAAAAAAAAACACATTCAGATTTGATTTCTAGGGCAATTCGTTAACACCTTGACTGCCACCATTCATTAAAAAAACTTACTTACTTACGCCTGTCACCCCTACCCGGGTATAGGCCGTCGACGAGAGACCTACAGCAACTCCTGTCCTGTGCTTCTCCTTCGATTCTACTCCAGGTGGTTCCCAGTCTCTTGATGTCTGCTTGGAGGTCTCGACGCCAGGAGTTTCTCGGCCTACCTCTTTTCCTCTTTCCCTGGGGGTTCCATGACAATGCCTGCCTAGTGATACTGGAAGCTGGCTTTCTCAGACTGTGACCGATCCATCCCCATCTTCTTCGCCCAATTTCATTCTCTGCTGTTATCTGTTCTGTTCTCTCCCAAAGTCTGACGTTGCTGATCTTCTCTGGCCAGTGGATTTTCAAAATTCTTCTAAGGCAACTGTTCATGAAGGTCTGTACTCTGTTGACTGTGGTTTTTGTCAATCTCCAAGTCTCTGCTCCATATAAGAGAACTGCTTTTACATTGGAGTTGAAAATCCGGACTTTGGTGTGTTGTGACAGCTCTCTGGAGCTCCAAAGAGTACATTGAATACTGCATGTACTGTTTATAATGTTTTTGCCTTCATATGTGTGTGCTCGATATGTTGGGCGCGCACTCGCGTATGTGTGTGTGTGTGTGTGTGTGTGTGTGTGTGTGTGTGTGTGTGTGTACTGTATGTGTGACTCTGTGTGTGTGTGTGTGTGTGTGTGTGTGTGTGTGTGTGTGTGTGTGTGTGTGTGTGTGTGTGTGTGTGTGTGTGTGTGCGCGCTCGCGTGCATGCATGCTGTGTGTGTGTGTATGTGTGTGTCGGCATGAGAGAGAGAGAGAGAGAGAGAGAGAGAGGGGGGGTGGGGAAAGAGAGATAGCACCTGCATACATATTTGCCCTTGCTGTATGAACTTTAATGTACTTAATGATTTTTTGTTTATTGCTTTACTTTGCATTTTTACTCATTTTATATTTTTGTGCGTACACGTATGCGGGTAGGTATGTCTGGAGTGCGTGTCCGAAGAGCGTGTGTTTGTTTTTGTGCGTATGTGCCTGAGTGCGTGCGTGTGTAAGTGTGTGTGTGTGTGAGAGAGTGTTCGTGCGTGTGTGCATGCGTACTGAATTGCGGTGTACATGAGTGTGTGTGTCAGAGTGTGTGTGTGTGTGTGTGTGTGTGTGTGTGTGTGTGTGTGTGTGTGTTTGTGTGTGTGTGTGTGTGTGTGTGTGTGTGTGTGTGTGTGTGTGTGTGTGTGTGTGCGTGCGTGCATGCGCGAGTTGTGATGTGCATGCGTGCGTACCTGAGTGCATGTGTGGGTATGTGTGTGTGTATGTGCGTGGTGCGTGCGTGAGCGAATGCATGCATGCAGCAGTGTGTGGTATGTGTATGTTTACATGTCTATGTCACTTATGTAGTAGATGTAGCAAGGGCAAGTTTGAAAACTGGTCCTGTTACCAATAACTTCTACCGTTGGAAAATAAAGGTTCATTGTTCATTGTTCCACACTTTTTTCAACTGGAGAAAGGCTGCTCTGGCTTTACCGATTCGTGCTCTGACATCTGCATCAGTGCCGCCTTTTTTGTCTATGATGCTCCCAAGATAGGTGAAGGACTCCACCTCCTCCAACGGGGTGCCAGCAAGCAAGACTGGTTCTTCCCTGGTTGTGTTCAGCCTCATTGTCTTTGTTTTCTGTTTGTGAATGGAGAGGCCCACTTGGGACGAGATGTCAGCAAGCCTCGTGGTCTTGTCCTGCATTTGTTGATGAGTGTGGGACAGTAATGCCAAGTCTGCAAAATTGAGGTCGTCAAGCTGTGTCCACAGTGTCCACTGTATTCCACTTCGTCTGTGCTCTGTGGTCATCTTCATGACCCAGTCTATGGCCAGTAGGAAGAGGTCATTAAAAAAAACATGTAGTTAATCGTTCCTCCCCCCAACCCCACCCCCTCCCCTCCTTCCAATTGGTATCGTCTGTAGCAGTCAAGGAGTTAAAGATGGCTAGTATGTCCAGTGATTTTCATCAGTTGTATGCTAATCGAGGTAAAAATAAGGGCACTGATGAATGTGCACAGACACTCAGAAGTAATCAGACTATGCACTAATAAGAATCTGCAGATCAAGCAGGAAATCAAGTACAGTAGAACCTGTTTTGAGCCTGTCACAAACCCTGCTTGCAAGGAAAAAAGTGGTCTTAAAATGAACTTTTCTCTAAAATGTATTTTTTTGAAAAATACTTACCGATGACATTACTGATAGGAAACGGACACTTAGCTTACCAATTTCAGACAAAAATTCCGTTGTGTACCTACACGACAAGGGAGGCGACCCAAGGGTGCCATAACCAGGTACCCTAAGTAGCCTCCCGTCCCACCCTATCCGGTCACATGCCCAGCAGTATCTCGCCAGTCTGAAGCTTAGCTCATTGGCGGCAAGCGGGGCAGGTGGGAGGGTCCTCCGAGTAATGTCATCGGTAAGTATTTATCGAAAAAATACATTTTAGAGAAAAATTCATTTGTTTCCTTAAAAACATTACCAATGACATTACTGATAGGAAGAATAGCGAAAAGGCGGTGGGTGCTGCCCAGAACTTCCTTATCCCCTGTATACGGGCTAACCAGACCCGCCCTCCCCCGGGGCAAACTCCCGACAATTTCAGCTAAGCTTAATGCATGGCTTCAGGCGCCGGGAGGGAGTGTTGCACCGCAGTGATGTGCCCCACCAGGGCTAGGTTCTCCCGCTGGCCCGAGAGGTCCCTGAGGTAGAACCGGGCAAAGGTAGATGCCGCCTGCCAGCCCACGGCCGCCACCTGTCTTTGACGGCGCAGGAGCGAGCGAAGGCGATGCTCGTGGCCGTGGGTCTAACCTCGTGTGCCCTGATCTTCAGCCTCTTAGCGCCGTCTGGGGAGAGGTCCGGATCACCCAGCCGAGCCAGGAAGATATCGTCTGACCGAGGTGTCTGGTCCTCTTGGGGACAAGGCAGCAAGAAGCAGGTACGTCCTCTCCAGACGGGATACGATTGGCGCAGGTACCCCCATAAGGCCCTCACCGGGTCCTGCTGTCTGACCTCCCGGGGTAGGAGTAACCCCTCAGCAGCCGGATGGTGATCCTCTGGGGCGTGGTCAATGGGGACTGAGACTTGGCTAGGAAGGACGGGTCGGTCAGTAGCTGCACAGAGCCATCCCTTCTGAACTGTAGGCAGGCGGGGCATGTCAAGCGCACGTGCAGCTCGCGTACCCTGGAAGTCGAGGTGAGGGACAGGAGAAAGCAGGTCTTCCGAGTCACATCGGCCAACCACGTCAAGGGGAGCAGTTCGAAGCGGTCCGAGTTGAGCAATGTCAGCACCCCAGGTAGGTCCCATCACGGAGTCAGCAAGCGGGGGGCAGGCCGCCGGAGGCCAAAGTGGGTCATAAGGTCGGTGAGGTCTTTGCAAGCGCCGGGGACCGGGCGGCCCAAGTGGCGGCACGCGTCAGCGAGCATGGCGAGGTAGCTCCTGATGGTGATCGGTGCCCAATGCTGCCCGGCGAAGAGCCAGAGGAAGGACTTGGCCAGCTGAGGGACAGTCAGATCCGCTGGGGAGAGGCGCCGGTCGTTGCACCAGGACCGCAGGACTCTCCACATTTCCTCAAAGACTCGTCGGGTCGAAGGTCTGCAGGCTGCAGCGATAACTTCCACCGCTGCACTTGAGAAGCCTCTAGCGGCGAGGGCGCGCCGCACCATCTCCAGGCATAGAGGCGAAGTCACTTGGGTCACGGATGGTACAGCGCCTGTCGTGGTTGCTCGAGCATCATGCGTGCGGTGGGGAACCAGGCGGGAGTAAAGCCGACCAAGGGGTAGGAGGTCCGCCGTCGCGCTCATCGGGTCCAGGAACTCTGGCGAAGACCACATCCACTGGAGGCACCTGCCGGGCTAGGGTCGCCAACTTCTGGATCCGCGACTCCGGGAGTCTCACCTCATTGAGGTCGGTCCGAAATCTATGTCCAGGCGCACGAAGCAGCGGAAGGGCGTGAGGTCCGACTTGCCTACGTTGACCAGGAAGCCGGGCTGATCGAGCAGATCGAGTAGCGCATCTCTGTCCATCCCCAAGGTGGCCACCGACTGGGTCCGCAGGAGCAGATCGTCGAGGTAGGTCGAGGTGGGGCACGAGGGCGCCTGCCTGGCCCTAGTGACAACGGTGTCCATGATGCCAGGGAACACCCGGGGGCTGAGGTTGAGGCCAAAAGGCAGTGCCCTAACTGGCAGACCACGCCATCGTAGGCGCGTTGGAGGAACGTCGAGAGGCGGGGTGCACAGGGACGTGAAGGTACGCATCTGACAAGTCCAGGCTGACGGCGAAGTCCATAGGCTGCACCGTGCAACGCCAAGCTCTGGCCGTCCCCGTGCAGAACGTTGGCGCATTCTTTTGAAAAGCACTTGTCAGCGCGGAGAGGTCAATGAAGGGGGGGGCCACTTGCCGCCGAGCTTTGGGGGCGATGAAGAGGCGGCAGGAGAAGGCCGAAGAACTGAGATGCGGGACTATGGTAGCCTTCTGTAGTAGGGCGGCGACCTCGCCGCGAAGGGCATCGGTTCTGAGCTGGTCTGTCGGGCTGTGGTCCACAGGGGGGGAGCGCCGCAGTGGGGGAGGAGGCCAAGAGGAGATCAGAAGTTGAGTCGCGTCGCCCAAGGAGCCCTGTTATAGGTGTGCGGAAAATGCCTCGCCAAGGTCCCAGAATGCAGGGGATCGGGGCAGGGATGGTTAGGACTGCCGGTCAGCATCCACACAAGGCCGAAGATGTCCTCTTGAGCGGGAGGGGCGGCGGGCAGTCCCCCGGGGGAAGGCCAGAAGCAATCAGACGCACCACCTCGTCCAGGGACCGGCGAGTCTCCATTCTCGGTGCTAGGAGGGCCGTCGGCAACACAGGGATGTTTGTCGAGCGCGAGCGCGGGGAGGCCAGGAGGCTGAGGAGGGCCGAAACGGAGTCCTCCGGAAAGGCTGATGGCGTCATCGTCATCAGGGGGCACGGGCGGCGCCGCGAAGGGGGGGGGGGGGGGCTCTCTCGGAGGACTCCCTAGCGTGGGCACAACGTCCAAAGGTTGAGCTGGGGGAGGCACATCTCGCCTGGGGGCTGGGAGAGGGAACCGAGGCAGCTGAGGATGAGTCCTGCGAAGAACGATGCGAGGTCATGCTCTGCCACACCGACGAGAGAACCGTGGGGAGCGACTGCGCAGGCGCGAGCGGGCCTGCTTGGGGGGGGGGGGGGGGGCAGCGCCAAGGTGGGTAGGAGCGACAAAGCGTAGCGGGGCTGGAACGGGGGACGGGCGTCGGAGACAGTGAGGCGAAGCCAGCCGGGGCGAGCGAGGGATTAGCCTAGGCCGGGCGGCTGACGGCGTCGTCGGAAGGGCGGCGGGAGCGATATCAGGGCGGGGGGAGTGTCGGCTGTGTCGATGACCCACCAGGTCCTGTGGTGTTGTCTGTGGGCGAGAGGGCCAGTCCCGCCAGAGTTCATGAGGTCGGGCAACGGGGGGCAGCCTGGCAATCTTAGCTGCATGCTTCCGGACAGCCATGTCGGAGCTTGTGGCAGATCGGGCCACAAGGCGGGGCAAACAAGTTCGCTGTGGGCCAGGTTGGGGAGAGTGGGCGCACAAGGTCCAGTAGTGTCGGCCGGCTGGGGGCGCTTGTCACACACCATGGCGCGGGACGAACGACGATGCTGCTGGACTGGATCCGAGTAGTGGTGGGGATGCTTCCGAGTATCCACGTTGGAGCCCGAGAGGACTCGGGCTGCAAGGTGGGGCGAACAAGTTTGCTGTGGGCCAGGCTCGAGGGAGTGGGCGCACAAGGGTC